>SZWC01000041.1:5949-30718 GCA_023375785.1 Penium margaritaceum | reverse complement strand
TATCACTTCATCAGGCACATGGTGCAGGAGGGTGCTATCAAGCTGGAGTTTACTCCAACGAGCAAGCAGGTTGCTGATTTCTGCACCAAGCCAGTGACCCGTGAGAAGCAGCAATTCTGCATGAAGACATGTGGACTCAGCCCACTCTGACTGCGGCAAAGTGGGAGATTGTTGGGAAAGGAGCCATCCGGCTCAATTTCAGGTCCACAGGAGCAAGTTCCAGGAAACTTCCAGATGCCTGCTCCGATCGTTGATCCGTCTTCACCATTGCAAAGATCAGGTGGCAAAATGTCTGCGGTCCAAGTTTTAGGCCGATCCAACGGTCGGATTGGGAGATATGAATTTTCGAAGTTTCGGGGGTCATGGACCGTCGATGTCTGGGTGGNCAGAGTGTGCTGACTAGGATAAAGGTACCTCTCCTTACTTTTTAGGTGAGGTGAGATCCTTGTGTGCTAGCCATGGACACATGGCGATTCTCCATGGGTTTGTGGGTTATGTGACCACTAGGAGTGTGCCATGAGAGAATTCTCTAGCTCTCTAGGTCGTGTGTGAGTGGTCAGCCTGATTGCTAGGCTGATTTCCTCCCTTGTGTGAGATTATGGATTCTAGTGTGTGAGCCTTAGCCTCCATGGCTAAGTGGTGTGGCTTGTGAGAGGGCTGACTTGCCCAAGCTCTAGCTCTATATGTACTCCATCATTTTGAGTGATTGAACAACCATTCTTCAGCACAAGTGATTCCCTCCCAATCACACATGCTCGCTGCTCCAAGGCTCCCTCTCTCCTCCAGATCCAACATTGTGGTGCTTGATTTTAGACATCGACAAGACAATTGCCGCAAACGACACTATGTACACAACGTTTTCAATCTTAAAATATTCCTCAGCACTATTCACATTGATTCAGCATGATCAAAACGGTCTCCCTTGCCTTGTGCATGGACAACGCTACTATATTTTGACCTAAGGTGATGTTCAGTGTCCTCAATAAAAATAAACTCATCCTGCTCTCTTGCAGAGTTGTGGGTTGTACTAGAGTGACGTATGTAGGGTCCAACCTTGAGTAGTGCTGCTCCCTTGGTAGTCCACACGCTCTTATGTATCATGTTCTTCAACTTTTTTCTCTTTCCTTTGTCCTCGTTCTTGCTATCATTTCCTTCATCTTCTTTCTTAGGAGTCCCACACACACGTGTCCACTGCTCAGCCTTGCCACTCTTATGGCACTTCCAAGCTATTTAAAACCCTTCCAACAGCCACCATTACCTCTCCCTCCATCACCACTGCGTCTCTTGCCACTCTCACCAGAACCAGGGTTGTTGCCATAACCACCGTATGGTGCGGCACCGGCAAGGTCATTATATTATATATAAATTAACCTTACTTCCTTTCCGTTCCTCACTGTACACGTACTCTTTTACTACCTCATAGGTCAAATCCTCCTCTTTCCAAATGCCAAAATGGTAATTAGAGAAGCCCATGACCTCGATAGTACCATGAAAAGGATCATAGCCCGTATGTTGATATTCATTTTCCAATTTATCTAGGTAGCTAGATGCAGCAATCCTTCTAACTGCGGAAACAAGTCTGGAATCGACTCTCCCTTGTTGCCCCTTTTCAAAATCAGTTTTTAAGGGATGAAGAGGCTATTTCGAATAGCTAGTCACTGGTGTACACGTGCATGATTTGTTGGATCCGGAAGAGAGAGGGATCCTTGGAGCAGCGAGCATGTTGGACCAAAGATATGTTGTTCTGAAGATTGGTTGTTGAATCGTTTAAAATGATGGAGTACATGTAGAGCTAGAGCTTGGACAAATCAGCCCTTTTACAGGTTACACCACTTAGCCATGGAGGCCAAGGATCAGACACTAGAGTCGACAATCTCACACAAGAGAGGAAATCATCCTAACAATCAAGCTGACCAGTGAAAATTGAACTATAGAGTTAGAGCATGCTCCCATGGCTCACTCTTGGTGGTCACATAACCATCAATCCCATGGAGAATTACCATGTATCCATGGCTATCACACAAGGATCTCACCTCACCTAAAACGTGGGAAAAGGTACCTTCATCATAGTGAGCACACTCTAACAAGGCAATCGTAAGACAAAGAGTTTTTTTGGATATTTTCCTCATCAGGTCTTGACCTTGGACCTCTTGTCATTTTCTTTTCTTGAGCTAAGCGATGGAACCGTCATCCATGATCACCCACACATAGGCGGTCCATGATTCCAGATACTTTGTAACTTTTTATCTCCCAATCCGACGGTTAGATCGACCTAAAACATGAATTGTATATAACGTGCCGCTTGCTTTGACCAATGGCAACGTCAGATTGACAGTTGGAGTAGGCATCTGGATGTTTCTTGGAACTTCCTGCTATGGACCTGAATCTTAGCGTGATGGCCCTATTCCCAAGACTTACACAACCACTGGCCCTCTCACACCATCATTCTGCTTTACTAGCACCATCTACCATTATTGAGGTGCGTGATCACCTGACTCAAGGAACACAATCTACTCTCCTGGTTTAGGAGCATGAGTAGTATCTAGCAATGATTTCTTCCAAATCGTCCTCTTTTCATACTCAAAGTCTCAGTTTTTGATGAGCGTTCTAGGTGCTTGGTCCTACACCCTTCTTGTCTTGTGTGTAATATCAGATATGACCATGACACACATGCGAGCACATGCATCCAGCTTCCCACGTTTTCCTCTTGGTTGCATCTTTGCCTGGGTAGTACAGCCAAAAGCCCTCTAGGGTGAGGCATCTGGTTCAACCATCATGTTGTGGTGCTTGATTTCGGACATCGACAAGAAGTTTGCTGTAAAGGATGCAATGTATACAACTTTGTCAAGCTTCAAGTCCTTCTCAGCACCATTCACGTTGATGTTGATCGTATTGTCTCCCTCGACTTGTCCACGGACAAGGCTACTATAAGTGTACTCGAGGCAACGTCTAGTTTCCGTAATACATATGAACTCATCCTTCTCCCTTGAAGAGTCGTAGTTTGTACTAGAGTCAAGTACGTAGGCTCCAAATTTGAGTGGTGCTGCTCCCTTGGCTTTCCATACGCTCTTACGTATCATGTTTTCTAATTTCTTACCTTTTTCTGCATCTTCTTTCTTGGGCTCTCCACACTCTTGTTTCCACCTCCTAGCCTTGCCAAGGCTATGGCACTTATGAGGTATTTTTAACCCTTTCTACTGCCACCATTGACTCATCCTCCACCGTCACAGATTCTGTTGTCACTCTTAGGACAAGAGGGGTTATTGCCGTGGCCACCGTACTGCACGGAATCAGCAAGGATGTTAGCGTTATTGCCATTCCTTTCCACATTGTGCACATACTGAGACATTACCTCATAGGTCGAATCCTCCCATCTCCAAGTTACAAGATGGTAATCAGAGAACCCCGTGGTCTAGATACCACCACGAAAAGGATCATGGCCTGTATGTTGGTGATGATTTCCCACTTCATTTGGGTCATTTATTGCACCAAGTACTCAAACTACAAGAGGAATTTTCTGAATTGACTCTCACTTGTTGACCCTTGCCATAATCAGTTTTTCAAGGATAAAGAAGTAATCAGTAAAAGCTGTCTACTGGAGTACACGTGCAATACTTTTTTGATCTGGATGAGAGAGGGAGCCTAGGAGAAGCAAGCATGTGTCTCTGAAAGGGCATCAGTTGTGTTGAAGAATGGTTGTTGAATCTGTCAGAATGATGGATTGTATATACAGCCAGAGATTGGGCAAGTCAGCCCTCTCACAAAACACATTACTTAGTCATGGAGGCTAAGGCTGACACAGAAGAGTCCACAATCTCACATGAGAGAGGAAATCAGCCTAGCAACTAGGCAGGCCAATTACCCATGACATAGAGAGCTAGAGAATGCTCTCATAACCCACAATCCTATGGAGATTTTCCATGTGTCCGCGGCTAGTACACAAGGATATCACCTCACCTAAAGGGTTAAGAAAGGTACCTTTATCCTAGTCAACCCACTCTGACAAGGCAATCCTAAGACAAATGACCTTTTTGGATGTTTATCCCTTCAGGTCTTTACCCTAGACCTCTTGTCTTTTTCTTCTTACACTAATGCATAGAGCCGTCATCCGTGGTCATCCAAACATCGGCGGTCCATGACCCCATAAACTTTCAAAGTTCATATATGTAAATCCAAATGTTAGATTGACCTGATAATTTGCTATCTAATTTTCCCATGGTGAAGTTAGACTGAGGATTAGAGAAGGCATCTGGTGGTTACTTTGATTTGCTCATGTGGACCTAAACTAAGCCGTGTGACCCTGTTCCTAACACCTAGACATCTACTCTTCTATTCCATAATCATCCTACTTTATTAGCACCATCTTCCACTTATGAGGTTCATGGTCACTTGACTCAAGCAACAAATCCACTCTCCTAATTTGGGAGCATGAACAGGATCTAACAGCTCTTTGTTCCAAAACGTCCCCTCATCATACACAATGTCTCAGCTATTGATGAGCTTGGCAGGTGCTTGACCCCACAGCCCGTCCGTCTTGTGTGCAACATCATACATGACCATGACACACATCCGAACACATGCATATTGCTATTGTTTTTCCCTGCTTGGATCTTTGCCTGTGAAGGGCAGCCAAAACCTCTCAAGTGCGAGGCGTCTACCTTATTCCTTCACATAGCCTATTATGGCATCCTCAGCTGCTTCTCTTATTACTTTTTTCCGCGTCTTCCAAGTGCGACTGCTAGAGTAATGTTCAAAATGTAAAAAGGAGTTGTTCTAGCTTCAGCCTTTATGTTTGATAGAATTTTAGCACAAAAAACCATTTTTTGTGTCACACAAAAGATAGTCTTGGTTATCTGCTCGGCATCGCTATTGCTTTTGGGTTGTAAGGCATACTGGTGTGATGATTGATTCTGTCATGGCTCAACAAACCTTGTCACGCCTCGTACTCACCACCATTTTGTATGTGTTGTGCCTTCACCTTCTTGCTTGTTTGCTGCTGTACCATTGCAAAAGAACTCTTTGGAATTCTCTTAATCTTGTCCCTTGCCTAAGGGATATAGACCCACAACTTACAACTCTAGTCATCGTTAAAGGTCAAGAAATACTTTCTCCCGTTGTTTGAAGGAGTGTATAATGGTTTACACACATCATTGTGAATCAAGTATAAGATTGCTGTCACACGTTGCCTATTAAGCTCAGAGGGCATTCTTTTTGTCTGGCCTTAGAGTCATGCTCCACAAAGCTTCTTGCACTTTCCTTCATCCTTGGCCTTGGATCCCTATATTACATGAACGGGTTTGTACTGTTGCATAACTTATAGCATGCTTTCATCCACATGGCCACAGTGGCTATGCCATAGTTGAGCTTCTCTTCGTTGGTGGAGTTAGCAGCCATGGCGATGGTCTATGGTGTAATATCATGCATTAAAGACGGGGGCTCCTCAACCACTGCATATCCCTTGTAGGTGCCCTCAAGGGGCTTGGTGTGTAGCACGTAGAGCCTATGAACGTATAGGACCTATGCAGCAAGCCTCCCCTTACCATGAGATATCTTGATGTGTTTGTTCTGGACAAAATAATCCTTTTCCTCTATGAAGACAAGCGTAATGTTGTGGTGCTTCATTTTGCACATACACAAGACGTTAACTGCAAATGATCCTATGTACACAACGTTTTCAAGATTCAAGTATTTTTGAGCACCGATTATATTCATGATGATCAAATTGTCTCCCTAACCTTCTGCATAGACAATGGTACTTGAAGTATACCCGAGTTGACGTTCAGTGTCCCTAATGGAAATGAACGCATCCTTCTCCCTCGAAGAGTTGTGGTTTGTACAACAGCCAAGTGCGTAGGCTCCAAACTTGAGTAGTGCCGCTCCCTTGGTTGACGACATGCTCTCACATATCATGTTTTTCAACTTTGTACCATTTCCTTTGACCTTATTCTTATTGTCATTTCCTTCGTCTTCTTTATTGTGAGTCTCACCCTCCCGTGTTCACTGCCCAGCCTTGCCATGGTTTTGGCACTTCCCATGTGTATTGAACCCTTCCTACTGCCACCATTACCTCTTCCTCCAGTGCCACTGCTTCTATTGCCACTCTCAGCGTAAGAGGGATTGTTGCAACGACCTCTTTACGGTACGGCATTGGCAAGGATATTAGCCTCATTGCAATTGTGTTCCTCGTTCTGCAATTACTTAGAGACTACCTCATAGGTCAAACCCCCCTCTTTCTACATGTCCAAATGGTAATCAGAGAGTCCCATGATCTACAAAGCACCATGAAAAGGATAATAGCCTATATGTCAGTTACAGTAATCCTTCGATTTGCGGGAGAAAGTCTGGAATTGACTCTCCCTTGTTGACCATTATCAAAATCAGTTACACAAGGATGGAGAGGCAATGTATAAAAAACATTGACTAATGCACACATGCAATATTTGTTGTATTTAGACCGGAGGTGGAGCCTTGGAGCAAAGAGCATGGGGGATTGAAAGGGAATCAGCAGTTCTGAACATTTGTTTTTGAATCACTTAAGATGATGGGGTACATATAGAGATAGAGCTTGGAGAAATCAGCCCTCTCACAAGCCACACCACTTAGTCATGGAGGCTAAGGCTCACACACTAGAGTCCACAATCTCACACAAGAGAGGAAATCAGCCTAGCAATCAGGCTGACCAGTCACACACGACATATAGATTTAGAGAATTCTCTTATGGCTCACTCCTAGTGGTCACATGACCCACAATCCCATGAGGAATTCCCATGTGTCCAATGCAGGCACACAAGGATCTCATCTCACCCAACGAGTAAAAAAGGTACCTTTATCCTAGTCAGCACATATTGACTAGGAAATCCTAAGATGAAGGACATTTTCTGTATTTTTCTCCCATCAGGGCTTAACCACAGACCTCTTGTTTTTTTCTTTGCATAGGCTAAGCCATGGAGCCGTCACCCATGGTCACCCACATATTGGCAATTGATTACTATTGGATCGACCTACAACTTGGACCGTAGGCAATGTTCCACCTGATGGTAAGGTCAGATTGATAATCAGAGTAGGTATCTTGTCGTTTCTTGCAACTTGCTCTTGTAGACATGAAACTAAGCCAGATGGCCCTATTGCCAATAATCTACCACTTTGTCGCAGTGAGAGCCGACTTAGTCCACATGCATTCATGAAGAACTACTTCTTTCACCGGTAATTGGCTTGGTGTCAACCAGCCTGCGACAACGGTTTTGGGAAAGGAGCCATTCGGCTCAGTTTCAAGTCCATAGGAGCAAGTTCCAAGAAACTACCAGATGCCTGCTCCGATCATCAACCCGTCTTCAGCATTGGAAAGATCAGGTGGCAAAATATCTACGGTCCAAGTTTGAGGCCGATCCAACGGTCGGATTGGGATATATGAATTTTTGAAGTTTTCGGGTTCATCGACCGCCAATATCTGGGTGACCATGGGCGATGGCTCCATGCCTTAGCCTTAGAAAAGAAAAAGGCAAGAGGTCCAGGGTCAAGACCTGATGGGAAAAAATATCCAAAAGGTTATAGATACTTGGGTTACCTTGTCAGAGTGTACTGACTAGGAAAAAGGTACCTCTCCTTACTTTTTAGGTGAAGTGAGATTCTTATGTGCTAGCCATGGACACATGGCGATTCTCCATGGGATTGTGGGTTATGTGAACACTAGGAGTGTGCCATGAGAGCATTTCCTAGCTCTCTAGGTCGTGTGTGAGTGGTCAGCCTGGTTGTTAGGCTGATTTCCTCCCTAGTGTGAGATTGTGGACTCTAGTGTGTGAGCCTTAGCCTCCATGGCTAAGTGGTGTGGCTTGTGAGAGGGCTGACTTGCCCAAGCTCTAGCTCTATATATACTCCATCATTCTGAGTGATTCAATAACCATTCTTCAGCACAAGTGATGCCCTTCCAGTCCCACATGCTCGCTGCTCCAAGGCTCCCTCTCTCCTCCAGTTCAAACACTTGGTATCAGAGCCAGGTTCTGCCACTTTCAGCCAGCACAGGCAGTCACTTTGCGAGTGACGGGTTCGGGTGAAACCTTCACCAAATTTTACGATCGACCACTAGATGTTCAAGTTCAAGGGACAAGCTCTGCAACGAGCCCAAGATCGCAAAGATCCAACGTTGGATTGAGAGTTATGCTCAAAACGAGGTCGGCCAGGACTACACTATTCTCTCTGAGTAAGACTGTCCCCTTGTGATGACCATAACTCTCTTGCTTCTTTGTCAAACTTAAAAAGTAGCACATACAAATTGAAGTATTTTTTCTATACTTTCCATTGGTGCAATAATATTTGCATTCCATTGGTACGTTTGGGAGAAACGCCGTTTACAAGCTGGCTAGTGGGAGGTGGAGTAGGAGCACAATCATACCCTATTTTCAAAAGGGCATATCTATAAAAATCCCATGTTGATCTGGTTTTATGGGTGGATCTGAAAGGGTTTGTGCTGAATTTTCCAATGGTGGGCTCTGTTTTTCCAAATTCTCAGTCTGCTTGCCTCTGCAGTCCATTTTCTATCATACACATTTCTGACAGAAGCAGCAGCAGAAGCAGGGGTAGCGCAGCCACTCAAGGGCAGCGCTGAACATCACTTAGGCTCAAAATGGCAATAGCAGGCCTCGTAACAGCAGATCAGCCCTTGGAGAGGCTGAAGGACGCGCCAACTTCACGTTTTGGAATATCCGTACCCGCCTCCTTTTGGAGGAGAGGGGCTTGTGGGATGTGGTGAGCGGCGACGAGCGCGCTCCGTCTCCATAAGGAAAATGCATCACCGTAGCGGAGGTGGTGGCGCGGAAGGCCGCGCAGAAAGGTGCAGCAGATGCAAGTTCATCTGCAACTGCAGCGGCGGTATATGAGGAGTGGAAGAAGAAGGACAGGCAGGCTTACAGGCTGCTTGTGAACACCATCTCCAACCCGCATCTTCCGTACGTGAGTGACAAGTCTACTAGAAAAGAGGGGTGGGATACGTTGTGCAAGAAGTATGAGTGCAAGGATCCTGCATTCCTCATGCTTTTGGAGGAGACAATGATGGCGTTGAAAATACAAGGTGGCAAAGGGATGCAGACATACTTGGACAGGGCAAAGGAGCTGGCGAAGCAGCTGAAAGCGGCCGGCAACCCTGTGGAAGACACGCGCTTCGTCCTTCTCATACTGAGGGGACTCCCAATAAGCTATGACACGGTGCGAGAGACGTTGGAGTGCCAGCCAACTCTCGACCTCAAACTCATCTGCACGCACTTGGTGCAGGTAGAGCTGTGTCGCAATGCCGCAAAGCGCAATGGCGGCAGCAGCAGCAGTGAAGTAGCTTTCATGGAAATGGGCTCACGCAACCAGCAGCAGCAGCAGTCCGTGCAGCAGAGAGGCAAGAAGAAGGGCAATTATCATTATTGCCAGAAAGAGGGATACTACAAGAAAGAGTGCTTCAAGTTCAAGAGGGACCAGAAGGAGCAGCAGCAGCAGCAAAAGCAGCAATCTCCACAACAACAGCAGCAGCAGTCACAGCAACGTCAGCAGCACCTATAGTAGCAGCAGTTGAACCAGACCGGTGTGCGCCATTTTGGCAACATGAACGTGGCCAAGGAGGTGCGCGACCGCCTCTTCATGGCGAAGTCTGACATGTCGCAGAAGGAGAAGGCGGATCTGGCGTGGTACAAAGACTCTGGGTGTACCAAGAGTCTGATGCACCACAAGGAGTGGCTTACGCAATTGCTCTCCATTCCCCCCCCCCCCCGTCCGATTGCTTTGGGTGATGATCGGGTGGTGTATGGTGAGGGGATTGGGACTGTGGAGATGTGGTTGGAGACCCCGCGTGGCATTGAAGTGGGAGTGTTCCATGCCGTACTATATGTTCCTGGTGTAATGTTCAACCTTCTTTCAGTCTCCCTTCTCACCAACACAGGACTGTGCGTCGTCTTTGACGACGACTATGGCTATATCATCGACAAGAAAAGGGGAGAGGAGTTGGCCAGGTCGGTGAAAGAAGGTGACATGTACCGCCTACTGGGGGCGACAAAGATCTTGCGCGAGTAGAGTCTTGAAGCAGTGGTGCAAGCCACAGATGGCGAAATCTGGCATGTGTGCTATGGCTACATCAGCATGCGCGCCTTGCAGCAACTTCAAACAAAGCAGATGGTATGTGACTTACCGACCATCTCTAACTTTGAGCAACTGTTGTGCATCGGCTGTTTGG
The DNA here is from genome assembly GCA_023375785.1 of Penium margaritaceum. Taxonomy (NCBI): domain Eukaryota; kingdom Viridiplantae; phylum Streptophyta; class Zygnematophyceae; order Desmidiales; family Peniaceae; genus Penium; species Penium margaritaceum. The sequence continues at coordinate 20,511 of SZWC01000041.1, read as the reverse complement.
AGGGGAAGCAGCATCGCGAGGCGTTCTCTCGAGCAGGGGAGCGTGCGAAGGAGGTGCTGGAGCTGGTCCACACAGACTTGTGTGGCCCGATGTAGACTTGGAACGTTGGAGGCTCTAGGTATTTTCTCACCTTCATTGATGATTTCAGCCGTTACATTGCTGTGTACTTCCTTTCCTCCAAGGACCAATGCGTTGACAGGTTGAAGGAGTTCAAGGCCATGGTGGAGAACCAGACTGGCAAGAAAATCAAGGCGCTGTGCAACGACCGTGGTGGAGAGTACATGAGCAAGGGGTTCCAGGACAACCTCGCACCAGCACGCATGAAGGTGCAGCACACCGCGCCATACTCGCCGCAGTAGAATGGCGTAGCACAACGCGCCAACCGCATCATCGTTGAGTCGGCGCACTCCATGCTGCACACGGTTCGGCTCATCTACGACATTTGGGCGGAAGCAGTCAGAACTGCGGTGTACATTAAGAACCGCAGTCCAACCAAGGCCCTTGAGCAGATGACGCCGTACAAGGCGTGGTTAAACAAGAAGCCGACCGTGGGTCATCTTTGTGCGTTTGGCAAGTTGGCGCACATGCACTTGCCAAAGGAGAAGCGGGAATAGTGGAATGTGATGAGCGCGCAGATACTGATGATTGACTACAATGTGGCAAGCAAGGCGTTTCGCCTCTACGCGAGGGATACACGCCACGTCATCATCTCCAGGGATGTTGTCTTTAATGAGAGCAATGTCTTCACTACCAACATTGTCTGTGAAGAGGCAGCAGAAGCAGTAGCTCACGAGGTAGTGGGAGCAGATATCGTTCTTGACCCAGTCTCCCTGATCCTTCCTCCACTGTGACAGTGGGAGAACCAGTCTACTCTCCCATGTCCGATGTAGTAGATATAGCGGGCTCATCGACAGAAGCAGAGGAAGAAGATGCACCACCATCAACAAGAGCAGTCGTGCCAGCAGCACCGCGCCAGCCGCCTGGTAACGCTCCAACACCAGGTCGCATGTACCCTCTCAGGGTGCGCTACAAGCCTGGTGAGCGCGGGCATTGCTGGATGCTCCAGAACCAGACCAAATGAAGGTCGCAGTTGCACCAGACTCTGATGAGCCGACGTCGTACAAGGAGGCCATGGTGGCAACAGATGCAGCAGAGTGGGCACAAGCTGTGCAGCAGGAGATACAGTTGCAGCTCTACAACAATACGTGGGAGCTGACTGAGCGTCCATTTGGACGTCAGGTAATCAAGTGCAAGTGGGTGTTCAAGAAGAAGCGGGGAGCAGATGGCAACCTGAAAAAGTACAAGGCAAGGCTGGTCGCCAAGGGCTACTTGTAACAGGAAGGTATCGACTACACAAAAACCTTTGCTCCTGTTGCAAAGTTTGCCTCTGTGCACACGCTCCTTTCTTATGCAACAGCAGAGGACTTCGAGATTCACCACATGGACATCAATACGGCGTTTCTGAACGGTGACCTCGGAGAGGAGATTTACATGGAGCAACATGAAGGGTTCGTCACGGATGGCCAAGAGCACCTGGTTTGCAAAATGCAAAAGTCGCTGTACGGTCTCAAGCAAGCGTCGCGTGCTTGGAACCAGAAATTGGATGCGGCACTGTAGTCCATGGGGTTTAAGCGCAGTGAGTTTGACTATAGTGTCTATCGCTGGCAGCAGTGTCATGAGGAGCTCATCATCATCGTATATGTGGATGACATGCTCCTCCTTTCCAATGGCATGTATGCACTGCAGGAGTTCAAGAAGGCCATGTAGGAGCGCTTCCAGATGTCTGATCCCGGAGAGGCATCATACTTCCTTGGTATCTAGATCACGTGTGACCGTAAATCAAGCTCTCTCTTGCTGCTATAGAGCCGCTACATCAAGGATGTCTTGCAATGATTCGGCATGGCAGAGGCCAAACCCATTCGCATGCCGCTGGAGATGTGGCAGTACCTCGTGAGATTCAATGGAGAAGCAAACGCACCTGAGCGGCAGAAGTACCAAAGCGCCGTTGTCAGCCTCATATACCTGATGGTCGCAACTAGGCCAGACCTTGCACACGCTATTAGCATTGAAAGCCAGCACATGGCTAATCCCAAACCTGAGGAATAGAAAGCAGTAGAGCGGATCTTCCGCTATCTTGCTGGAACCATCAACAATGGCATCACCTACAACGGCATCGAGAAGAGCATCATCAGCTACATAGACGCAGATTGGGACTAAAACCTTGAGGACCGCAAGTCCATCGCTGGACATGTGTTCCTCATAAATGGTGGGTCCATCAGCAGGTGCAGCAAGCAGGAGGTGGTCGTGGTCACCTGAAGCACAGAAGCTTAGTACGTCTCTTTCAAGTTTGGAGCCAAGGAAGCAGTTTGGCTTCAGCGTCTCATGGTAGAGATGAGTGGCAGTGCAACAGTTCCAGTTCCCGTGCGCGTCGACACCCAGAGCGCAAGCACACTCGCCAAGAATGCTAAGCACCATGCACGCACCAAGCACGCACCAAGCACATTGACATTTCATATCATTTCATCAGGCACATGGTGCAATAGGGTGCTATCAAGGTAGAGTTTACTCCAACCAGTAAGCAGGTTGCTGATTTCTGCACCAAGCCAGTGACTCGCGAGAAGCAGTAATTCTACATGAATGCACGTGAACTCAGCCCACTCTGAGTGCAGTAAAGTGGGAGATTATTGGGAAAGGAGCCATCCGGCTCAGTTTCAAGTCCACAGGAGTAAGTTACAGGGACCTACCAGGCACCTGCTCCGACCGTCAATCCGATATCACCATTGGAAAGATCAGGTGGCAAAATATCTACGGTCGAAGTTTGAGGCTGATCCAACGGTCGGACTGGGAGATATGAATTCTCAAAGTTTTCGGGGTCATCTACCGCCGATATCTGGGTGACCATGGGCGATGGCTCCATGCCTTAGCCTGAGAAAAGAAAAAGGCAAGAGGTCCAGGGTCAAGACCTGATGGGAAAAATATCCCAAAAGGTCCTAGATTCGTGGGTTGTATTTTCGGAGTGTGCTCACTAGGAAAAAGGTACCTCTCCTTACTTTTTAGGTGAGGTGAGATCCTTGTGAGCTAGCCATGGACACATGGAGATTCTCCATGGGATTGTGGGTTATGTGACCACTAGGAGTGTGCCATGAGAGCATTTCCTAGCTCTCTAGGTCATGTGTGAGTGGTCAGCCTGATTGCTAGGCTGGTTTCCTCCCTTGTGTGAGATGATGGACTCTAGTGTGGGAGCCTTAGCCTCCATGGCTAAGTGGTGTGGCTTGTGAGAGGGCTGAATTGCCCAAGCTCTAGCTCTATATGTGCTCCATCATTTTGAGTGATTCAACAACCGTTCTTCAGCACAAATGACGCCCTTCCAATCCCACATGCTCGCTGCTCCAAGGCTCCCTCTCTCCTCCTGTTCCAACAAACAGACTAGACAACAAGGGCGACACAATGGCAATTGCTAACCGCTTCTAGTATTGCAAGTATGAGGAGATATCACCCTCACAATCACGGTTTTACATCAAGTAGTTCATATGAATCAATTCCTTGGTCCCTTTTGTTGGAGGTTCTAACTCCTTTGGCTTAGTCAAACCAATGCTTCATTAGTGTTTGCCTTTCATGGACAACTTTATGCGGAGTCTCATAGGCAACTGACAGGTTCTTATATTACTACAGCCAGCGTCCAGCCTAGGCGTGCAATGGCTCCTTAGATGAGCCACTTTGGTTGTAATCGATATTGCATCATCCCCCCTGCCTTCATGGCACTCTCGGTGACCACTTGGGAGCAGCCTAAACCTTGGAATGTTCTAAGATATCTCTTAGAGCCTTCTTGTCCCCCTTTTGATCACAACATTAATTATTCACTAGGCTTGGATTTTACCCCATGATCTCTTGCTTGAGAGTCTAATTCTGGAACATCTTAGCAATACAGAGTTTCCCTAGGTGGTGTTTCCCGGCTATTCTATCCAGTTTAGACATAGGGGACTTGCCCCAAAGGAGCAGTGCATGCCTTGTATGTCTTGACCAAACATAGGGAGCTTTCTCTAAAGGAGTAGTGCATGCATGGTCTGTTGTGTGCCTGTCCAAATTGTGGCTTTGAACAAGGACCATATCAGGTGAACAAACTCTCCCTTGTACTTCTGTATATTTGTTGTGAGATATCTCGTCTCTCCTCCTGTCTTGGTTGTGGTTTTCGTTGGCTGCGTTGACCATGCCGTTGCATAGGGTACCTCCACATTTCAATTTGCTACCAAGCACCTTGGTCATGCAATCAGCGAGCATTGTCTTGGTGTCCACGTATTCCAGGTCAACAATCTCCTTTGCGACCAGGTCGTGCGAGGAGTAGTACCTAATGTCAATGTGGAAGGTACGCCAGGAGATAGCATCATTCTATGCCATTTTCATGAAACTCTTGTTTTCAATGAAAATCTTTGTTACTTTCGTCTTTGGTACTTTCATGTCAAGAAGCAGACTTTGTAGCCACTATGTCTCCTTGCATGGTTCTATTAGAGTGATCTACTCTACTTCAGCATTAGAGAGGAAGACACGGTCTTGTTCTGTGCTTGCGCAAGATAGTACACCACCGTTCAAGAAGTAGACGAGGCCCGCGGTGAACTTTGTGTCATTGACTCTCTTTCCCTGTGGGTGTCCATGTTACACACTAGTCATAGCGGGCCAGATCCGTCTTGGCCACCAAATTGGAGTCCCATGTGTTGTATCTTCTATAGATAGCACATAATACGCTTAACTACTTCCCAATGTTGTGGCCCTGGATTAGCCACATGCCTGCTCACTTCCCCCCACGGCATTGTGAATATCAGGACGTGTTCCTCCCGTGGCATACATGAATCTCCCAATAGTAGATTAATGGGGAATGTTCTCCATCTCATGCCATTTTTCTTTTGTGCAGGGCATCATGGAGGAGGAGAAATCAATGTCTGTTGTCATGGATGCATTGATGGGCTCGCGGTCCTCTATGTTGTAGCGCTTATGGATCTCCAGATGTACATGGCATGGTTCATCTCAATGATACGTACTGCTCAATTATGGTGGATGGCTTTCATGAGGTAGAATTTGAGAGGACCCATATCCATCTTCAGCCTGTGGTGATTTGTCTTCAGGTTGTTCAACAGCTTGACAGACGAGAAGTAGATGATGAAGTCAACCATGTACAATGCAACCAATGTCAAGCCTTGCTCATCCTCCCGCACGTTAACACTAGGATCATTCGGGTAGTACATGAAGGTGACCCCGCCCATGAAGCCCTCCATCTCCTTGTGCCGTATCCTTTGGACTTATTTCAACTCATAAAGTGCTTTCAGCAGTTTGCAAACCTTGCCCTCTGGACCTTTCACTCCCTCGCGCACTTCCACCAGGACTTCATTGTCAAGCTTCCCATTGTAGACCTCTAGATTTTTTGCAGGGTTGATGCACAACATGGATGTAATGGAGGCAAAGATTAAAACGGGCTCAAGGTTCTCCTCGTACTCTGAGCCTACATGCTAGGAAAATCCATTCACCACGACTCTTGCCTTGTACTTGTCAATGGTACGACCATACTTGAATGTTTACGGAGCACCTATTTTAACCCCACCACATGGGCATTTGGGGGGCCTGTCCACCAGGATCTATGTCCCATTTTATTCAATGGATGCAAGTTCACTATCCATTGCCTCCTCCTAGTTGGCCGCATCTAGCATGTTCATAGCCTCCGCTACGGTCACGCGCTCTTCCTAATCCAAGCATGACCAGCTCAATCCTATCCATTCCGCACTCTAGGTGTCGTACTTAGGTGGAGGTTTCTTGTGCCATGTGGTGTGCCGGAGTGTTAATTGTGGTGCTTTGAGGCTTAGTTACTTCTGTTTCTTTAATACTACCAGTGATTCGTTGTTTGAGGAAAAGCCATTTGCCTTGGATTTTGACTCAAAGGCTTCAAACGACTCAGAATCAGTGTCAGCGTGCGTCGCTATCCCAGCTTCAAACAACCACTTTCCATGTTGCACCATCAGTTTTCTTCACAAATAACATCTCCTTATTCTCAGGTGCCTGATCAAGCAACTCAACCCACGCCCTTGATTAACCAGCATGGCCAGGATCCAGCGGCTCCCCCTTGCTGACCTCCCTTTCATCAAACTCAACCACTCAACTAGTGATGATTTTTCCAGCTGCTTGGTCCCACAGCATGTACATCTTGTGTGTAGTGCCATAGCCAAATACACCACACTTGCAAGTGCGTGCATCCAGCTTGCCACTTCATTCTCCTGCTTCGACCTTTGCCCATGTAGTACAGCCAAATACCCTCAAGAGTGTGGAATCTTGGTTCATTCCAGACCAAGCCTCATGTGGCATCTTCAACTGCTTTGCTTGGTGCTTCTTGCCACGCCTTCCAAGCTTGGATGCTGGAGTTATGTCTACAAGGTAGCAAGCAGTTCCTACAACTTCAGCCCAGAAACAAGGTGGGAGTTTGGAGTCAAAGAGCATTCTTTGTGTCATGCCGAGGATTGGCTGGCTCATCTACTCGACAAGTGTAAGCAGTGTTTACACGCCTCATACTCACCACCAAAGTCCATGCGCATTATCTCGACCTTTTTAATTGTCTTGCGCTCTACCATGGGGAAAAACTCTTGTAGGTCCTCCTTGATATCTCCTTTTGACTTGGGGAAGTAGATCCATATATTGCGACTATGGTCATCAACAAAAGCGAGGACATAGTTGCTACCGCCGTTTGAGGGAGTGCAGAATGGGCCAAAAACATCATAATGAATCAAGTCCAAGACTTCTGCCGCTCGTTGTCTATTGTGCTCAAAAAGGCTTTCTCTTTCCATTGCCTTAGAGGCATGGCTCACACAGCTTCTTGCACTTTCCCTGATCACTGGTCTTGAATCCCTCCATTCCATGAACCACTTAGTACTGTTGCATAGCTTGCAATGTATTGTCAGCTACATGGTCAAAGGACTGAGCCACCGCTCAGCATCTGTGTCTTTGGTGGATTTTGCAGCCGTGGTGACGACATGTGGTACAACATCAGGCTTTGGAGACTTAGGCTCTTCAACCACTGTTTATCCCTCCATTGTACTATCAAGGGGCTTGGTTTGCAGCACGTAGGGCCCATCAACTCTTAGGACCTATGCAATAAAACACCCCTTGGGATAAGAGATCTTGATGTCCGTATTCTTGAAAATCACGGTCTCCTCCTCCGTGAAGATGACCGTCATGACGTGGTTCGTGGTTTCGACACAAATAAAAGGTTTTGTTGCAAAAGACGGCATGTAGACTATGTTTTCCAAGTTCAAGTCTTTTTCCAGTAGCTTCCACGTTGATGCTAATTAAGTAATCTCCTTTGCTTTCCGCATGGACAAGGCTACCACTGGCACACTCGAAGTGACGTTTAGTGTCCCTTATGGACAATGAACCCAAACTTCTCTTTTTAAGAGTAGTGCTCCGTGCCAGAGTCAAGCGTGCAGGCTCCACGCCTGAGCAGTGCCGCTCCCTTGGTTGTCGACACGCTCTTAGCCATCATGTTTCTCAACTCCTTACCCTTTATTTTCCCCTCATTGTTGCCACCATGATCTCCGTCTTGTTTCTTACGAACCATGCACTTCTGAGACCAAAGCCAGGCTTGCCACACTGATGTCACCACCCAGGATGCTTTGAACACTTTCCATCACCACCATTGCCTCTTCCTCAACACAAACGTTTCTGCTGTCGCTCCAACCAGAAGAGTGGTTGTTACCACTATCACCAATTTGTGCAATACGGGCGCACATTTTAGCCTCATTACCGCTATGTTGCATGACCTTGTTGCGCACGTACTTGGACACTATCTCATACGTGAAATCCTCCCCCATCCAATTCTAAAAGAATGTGATTAGAGGATCCCAACTTTCAGGTAGTGGAACGAGGAGGATCATCGTTTGCACATTGGTGCCAATTTCCCAGTTCATTTCAGTCACGTGCTGTATCAGACCTTCAAACTGCAATAGGAAGTCTTGAATCATCTTACTTATTTACCCTCGTTGAAATTATTGTTTAAAGAACGAAGAGGCTATTTGTAAGAGCGGTTTATTGGTGCAGACGTTCAAGCTTTTCATGAAATTTCGATACATGTGTGATACGTTGGAGATGGACATGTTGTGACCCATGTACCGATGTCACAAGCATTGCAAGCGCCATGTCATTTTTGACGCTTCATGATTCATATCCAACATATGTTTCTGGATGTTCAACCTGTTCTCCAAGTTACATCTTCTAGTAGCCACCCACCCTCATGATAATCTCAAAATTGCATCTCCACAAGGGAAAACCTATACATGTGAACTTTGACATTCCACCGTTGACCTGCTCAAGAGTGAATGTTATGGGGTTGTCATATTGCTTCTTTGCTTCTCTGTTTTTTTGCCTTGTTGAGGCCGACGTAGGATGATGTAGGCTCTTGTCTGCTACCAGTTTAGAATGTGCAGATCCGTTGCTTAAGACTTAGCAATTGTACACCTGCAAATAGAGAAAAAAACACTCTAGCAAGCCTAGGGTTGTGCCTTTAAGGGCAAAGCCCATCTTGGTTAAGGTCCAAGGGTCATGTCTCCAATGACAGATCTTGTCCTTGGTCCTTTATTGTTGACTTCCACTTCACGTCGTTGGAGCTTATGGAGCAAAAGGAGCACATGGAGGTTATGGAGATGATGCGCACTACACAACAAGAGGGCGAGAGAACATACAAAAGTGTTCCGTAGAACCACTTAGTAAGGGGCAAGGAGCATATGAGTTCAACACTCACTGGTTGGAGTGAACTCCAACTGGATTGCTCCCTCTTGCACCACGTGCCTCATGAAGTAACAGGGAACATTCATGCTCTGGGTTCTTAGCAAGTGGGATTGCATTTTGGTTGTCAATGCGTATGGAAATTGGAAGTGTTGTACTCCCACTCATCTCCATAATGAGATGCTGAAGCCAAGCTGCTTCCTTGGCTTCAAAACTAAGAGAGACATGTTTTGCTTCTGTGCTTGAGGATGCCATGATCACCTGCCACTTACTACACCAGTTTGTCGCATCTCCATTCATGCTAAACACATGGTTACAGATACAATTACGGTTCTGAGGGTTTGAAGCCCAATCTGCATCTGTGTAGTTCATGATGCTGTTGTCATTGGCGTTGTAGGTAAAGCCAATGTTGATGGTTCCGACAAGGTAGCGGAAGATTTGTTTCACTGCCTTCTGGTACTCAGGTCCGGGATGAGCCACGTGCTGGCTCACATCGCTCACATCCTATGCAAGTTCTGGCCTAGTTACCACCATCAGGTGCATAAGACTACCAACGGTTGGTTGTACTTCTCTTACACAGTTGCATCTGCTTCTCTACTGAAGGTCATGAGGTACTGCCACGTTTCAGTTGGCGTCTTGTCGAACCACGCCTCGTACGATGTCATGTGCTCCAGCGCCTTAGCTAGACTACGGTTCTTGAAGTGTACCCGAATGCTCACTATTTCGGCCAAAATGTCGCATGTGAGGCGAGCTGCGTATAGCATGGAGCACGCGGACACAACCATGGTATAGTTGGCGCATCATACTACACTATTTTTCTACAACGATTACGGTGCGGGACACCATGTCTTGATGTTTGCTGCGCGACGTCCTTGCTCACATACTCTCCACCGCAGTCGTTATGTAGTGCCTTTATTTTCTTGTCAGTCTGGTTCTCTACCATTGCCTTGAACTCCTTGAACCTATCAAAGCACTGTTCCTTAAAAGAAATGAAGTGCACAACAATGTAACAGCTAAAATTATCAATAGGGGTAAAGAAATAAAAAGAGTCTCCTAGCTCAATGTATCGGGTCAAACAAGTCTATATGGACCAGCTCCAGCACTTCCTTTGCACATTTCCATAATCCAGATAACGCCTCAAAATACTGCCTCCCCTCAAAACGGCCGATGCATAGCTGCTGCTCAAAGTTGGTGCTGGTGAGTAAGTCACCTGCCATCGTGTTTACTTGAAGGTACAACAGGGCACGCATGCTGATGTGGCCATAGAGTTCATGCCGGATCTCACCATGTGTTTCTTCCATCAATACTGCAAATTTCTACTTACGCGGGACCTTTAGATGCCCCCAGCAGCCAGTACATGTCACCTTCCTTGACCAACCTGGCCAACTCCTCTCTAGTGTCATTTTTCAAGATATAGCCATAGTCATTGTCAGAGATAACATGCAATCCTATGTTGGTGAGAGAGGAGACTGCGAGGAGGTTGAATGCAATATCAGGTACATAGAGCATGCCATGGAACACTCCCACTTAGATGCCAGGAGGGGTCTCCAACCTGATCTCAAGTATCCCAATCCCCACAGAATATACCACCCGAATATCACCTAAAGCAATAGGACGAGGAGGAATTGATAGGAGCTAGGAGTAAGGGTGAAACCAAGCCTAGAACCGCGGTTCTTGGAAGAGATCCGGACTCATGGGTCGGGTCCGGCGGCCGGACCCGGAACCGCGAGTCGAGTCCGGCCCACGGACTCGGAACCGCGAGTCCGCATAAGGACTCGCGAATCCCTGGAACCGCAAGTCCACAAGGTTTTGGACCGCGGGTCCCATGGACATTGACTTGGTATTTCACCTTTTTATATGGGCAATATGAACAATGTCATGTGTTTTTTCACTTCGTTTTTGGCACTTGGGTCAAGCCACTTTTCTCCATGACTCCACCACAATGTGTGAGCTACCAGTGGGCATGCATATAGCAGCAAGTGAGCAATTGCTGGGAAACTCGTGAGCATCACAGTTCAAGTTCTAACTATCCTTTTTGTAATGTAGTAATCACAAGTTGTTCTTTGTCAGCAACTACCAGTGAGCAACTACAACTAGTTAGTAACTACAGAGGAACTAATTAGCAAGTACGCAGCAATTAGTGAGTAACAAGTCAGTAAGCAGTGAGCAAGTGTTTAGAGGAAGCTCGCAGAGAGCAAGAATTCAGAGAGTAAACAGAGAGCAAACAGAGAGAAAGAGACATGAATGAAAACTTGACTGATTCATGACAGTATAACGCAACGTGTTATAGAAAACAAAACTGAAAACTAACTACGAGGCAACCTCCACTACATCCTCCTCATCCTCCTCATCCTCTTCCTCCTCCCCGGCCTCATCCTCTTTTTCCTCTTCATCATCCTCATCTTCAGAGGATGAGCTCTCATCGCTCTCATCAGCGGACTCTGCACCCGGTGCTTCGTCATCGTCGCCCCCTTGTCATCCAGGTCTGGCAGCATTGCATTGACAAGGCCTTGAATGGCTGCTGCAGCAGCCTTCCGTGCCTCACGACGCCTCCTCTTCTCCTTCTTCTCTTCCTCCTGTAGCTCTGGTGCAACCTCTCCAGTCGGTGTCACCAGGAAGTCCTTGAGGACAGGATCCTTAATCCAGGACTGGAGGCACATGAGATCCTGCACTCACAGAGCATGCAAAGTGCAAATAGATTAGGTAAACATATAGCAAATAGAGAGGAAACAGAGGTCAAACACAGAGTAAACAGAGAGGAAACAGAGAGCAAACAGAGAGCAAACCGAGAGCATTGAGTATCAACCACCACCACCACCATCACCACCACCAACACCACAATCATCCATACCTGGACCGTTACGTTGGACAAGGAGTGCCTGAAATCTGTGATCACCATTGCTGCAAGCGAGAAGAGATGCTCGGAGGGCGTGCTTGTCGCAGGTACAGCAAACAGGTCTTGAACAGCCAGCGCAAGTGTTGGATACTTGCGCTGGTTGTCTCTGTAGTAGTAGAGCACGTTGCACTACGTCCGGCGCGGGCATGAGCCTTGTACTCCTGGATCTTATGCTCCAGTGAGTCCGGCGGTGCGTCTTCAGGTTCTTCTTCGGGCTCCTTGTACAGCTCGTCAAGGGGGTCCTCCAGCGCCACTTGTACCATGGTCTTCTATGTCTGCTTCTCCTTGCTCTTCCGACCCAACTTAGTAGCAACAGCAGGCCCCATGAGCTGCGGCTACTGGCTGCTTCCCGTCCCTGCTGATGCCGATGCACCTGCTGATACAGAAGCTGCTGCTGCACTAGATGATTCGAAGGTGTGAGCATCTGCATTACCCAATGACAAGGGGAAAGTAGAAAACATGTGAAAGACTGAAATTTTTAAACCACCCAAAACGTTCAAAGACCACCACCACTGACACAACGGACATCCCCACCACCAACCAGCCCACCAACACCACCAACTGAACCACAGTTTATATACCTGCATCTTCGTCCCCAGCCTCCAATAGTGCGGACTCAGCAACTCTGGCTGCTTCTGCAGCTTCCCTTACTGCCCGTGCTGTCTCCTCTGCTCTGCAGCGCTGTACCTTGTCGTACCGCGGTTTCAGCTCCTCCAGCACCTTCACTTCAAGCTCCACGGCATTCTTGATCCCCATAAGCTTGTGCACTTTGTCGAAGAAGTGCATGCGAAACCTTGGGTCGACGACAGTGGCAACAACGTGCCTCATGGTGCATTTTTTTACATACTTCTCAAGCTGCAAGTGTAGAACAATGAAAGAAAAAACAGCAACCGATACATTGTTGACCAACTCAAACAACCACTCCCACCACAACCATGCCAACAACCACAAGCTCCACCACTAAGTACCTTGTCCTCTGCTGCAGTCAGGCCCGGCTTTAGATCCAGCAACATCTGCTCTTGAGGATCAAGGGCCTTCTTCTGCTGCACCTTCTTTTCTGCTTGTCCCGCCCTGACTGGCCACCTGTTCAGCTTCTTGAAGATGAGGCTGAAAAATGGCAGCACCAGGGGGATGGTGGGATACTGGCTGTCGCTGATATCTTCAGTGAATCCCTTGAAGGGTTTCAGTACAGTAGTCACCAGCGCCGAAAGCTCCCACCCAACACCACTTGGTGCGAGCTCTGGTGCCTTGTTCTTCAGCCAGAACTCCAGCGGGTCCTTCAGCTGTAACAGAGAGAAAACAGAGAGCAAACACAGAGCGAACAGATAGCAAAGAGAGCTGCAACAAGAGAGAAAACAAAGTGCAAACAGAGAGAAAACAGAGAGCAAAGAGCAAGCAAACACAGAGCAAACGGAGACCAAAGAGAGCCACAACCAGAGAGCAAACAGAGAGCAAACAAAGAACAAACACAAGGCCAAAAAAACCCTAACAAGTTGCTCACCTGCACAACCCCCTCACACTTGTCCAACGTTGAGTTCCAGCGGGTAGGGGTGTCAAGGTGCAGAGAGAGGTAAGGTACTCCCTGAGTCGTGGCAACGTTCACAAGGCTCTCCTCGCGTTTAGCGGACTTGGTGACGTGGTTCACGATGTCACGGGCCACCTTGACCTGGCTATTGACATCGCTCACGGTCAGCATGTCTTTCACCGCCAGGTTCATGATATGGCCCATGCACCGGATGTGGTCGGCCTTGCTAAATGCGTCATTCTGGAGCACGAGGAAGTTGTTTACCATTCTGTCGTTGGTGCTATCATTGTCGACTGCCAAGCAGAAAATCTTGTCCCACAACCCCCACTCTTTCATAGCAGTGGAGAAAAGGTTGAAGGTGTTCTCGGCCGTAGCTGAGCCTGAGACAGCAGGGAATGAGATTGTAACATTCTGCATCTCCCACTCGTGAATCCAGCGAGCAGTCATGCCCAAAAACTTGACATTTGCATCAGACTGCCAGCCATCCATGGTGAAAGAAACCCCTGACTGCACCTCCTCAAACATCTTCTTGATGTGTTTCCTGAAAGCTTGAGCACCAAGCCTGTTTTGCTTCACTATCGTGATTCTGCCTGGAACGACCGCAAAGGGGTTGGTGTGCAGGAAACCTTTCCGCAGCTAGCTTGACCCAAGGGACAGAAAGCTAACATTCTTGTCAACGACATGTTTCCATACGCACGACTGAAAATTCTTCTTGTTGAAGGCAACACCAACACCGGCAACAGACCTGGCAAGGACGGTGTTGCCAGCTTCCAGCTCTGCAGCAGTGGCTGCGTCGGCATGCGTTGCTCTTGCAAGGTTTTGGGCTGCCTCGGCCGTCTTTAGCTCCTTCCAACGGGCGTGATGCTTCTTGTGGAGGTGTTTCCAGCAGCTCGACGTCCCGCCATCTGAGACGATGTACGACCCCTTCGTTGAGGTATTTGGGCACTTTGGGCACAGCGTGCACAGCGCACGAGGGACTCCATTCACAATGACGTAGTCAAACACGTGCCAAATCACGGACGGCTGCCTCTTCCGGTTGTCTAGGCAGGGGGTTCCTGGTCGCAACGTTGGAGTCAGAACCTGCTGCAATGCGTGGAGTACCAGCGGGTGATGGCGGGGGTAGCACAGCTATCGCGTGCACTGTTGGGGTCGACGCCATGGCGCCTGGCCACCCGCCGCTCGCAGCAAGATGGTGGGGCAACCTCCCCCGCTACGTGCTCAGAGTGAGCACTGGGTGGGGCGGTGGGTGGTTGAAACCCTAGGGCACGGCCAGGAGGGCCGGGGGGGGTGGTAGGAGAGACCGCAGTGGGGACTCAAAACCCTTGGAATACTGTTCTCGGACGGCTAGGCCGTGCGGGGGGGGGGGGGGGGGGGGGGGGGGGGGGGG
>SZWC01000040.1:766194-777424 GCA_023375785.1 Penium margaritaceum | reverse complement strand
TCTCCTCCTCCTCCTCCTCCTCCTCCTCCTCCTCCTCGAGGCAAGGGCTTCAGGGCTCTTGGCATGTTGCAAGGGTAGGTGCAATGCAATGCAACGCAACGCAGCACAACGCAGCGCAATGCAGCGCAACGCACCTGCACCACCATGGGCCCTAGCTTGTCTGCCAGGGACAAGCGCATGCTCGAGTCCAGCGGGCCCTCATCGTCGTCCCCTCTGTCAGCGGCGTCTGCCTCAAGCGCCACGTCTGCACCTGCAACAAAAACCAAAAGGAAAAGGGTCCGGCCAGAACTTGAAGCCTGAATGTGGCGAAGAGCAGTCAGCACGTGAGCAAGAACAGCATGAGTCACGAGCCAAGCAGCCCAACCCTCACACCTGTCGGCATAGATCACACCTGTCGGCATAGATCACACATGTCGGCATAGATCACACATGTCGGCATAGATCACACATGTCGGCATAGATCACACATGTCGGCATAGATCACACATGTCGGCATAGATCACACATGTCGGCACAGATCAACGCTTTCTGGTAAGCGGTACGCACATGCGTGAGTGACTGCATGCATGCACTCACGGAGTAAGCCGAGTGTAGCAGGGGCATGCTGCCAGTTTGCTCTTGACCTTTGACCTCCCAGGGAAGGTTCAGGTCTGGCGACATTGGACATTAAAACATTGTAGGGACATTGGCCATTGGACATTGGACATTGGACATTGGCCATTGGACATTGGCCATTGGACATTGGACATTGGACATTGGACATTGGACATTGGACATTGGACATTGGACATTGGCCATTGGACATTGGACATTGGACATTGGACATTGGACATTGGACATTGGCCATTGGACATTGGACATTGGACATTGGCCATTGGACATTGGACATTGGACATTGGACATTGGACATTGGACATTGGCCATTGGACATTGGCCATTGGACATTGGACATTGGACATTGGACATTGGCCATTGGACATTGGCCATTGGACATTGGACATTGGCCATTGGACATTGGACATTGGACATTGGACATTGGACATTGGACATTGGACATTGGACATTGGACATTGGACATTGGACATTGGACATTGGCCATTGGACATTGGACATTGGACATTGGACATTGGACATTGGACATTGGCCATTGGACATTGGACATTGGCCATTGGCCATTGGACATTGGCCATTGGACATTGGCCATTGGACATTGGCCATTGGACATTGGACATTGGACATTGGACATTGGACATTGGACATTGGCCATTGGACATTGGCCATTGGCCATTGGACATTGGCCATTGGACATTGGCCATTGGACATTGGCCATTGGACACTGGACATTGGACATTGGACATTGGACATTGGACATTGGACATTGGACATTGGACATTGGACATTGGACATTGGCCATTGGACATTGGACATTGGACATTGGACATTGGCCATTGGACACTGGACATTGGACATTGGACATTGGACATTGGACATTGGACATTGGACATTGGACATTGGACATTGGACATTGGCCATTGGACATTGGACATTGGACATTGGACATTGGCCATTGGACATTGGACATTGGACATTGGACATTGGCCATTGGCCATTGGACATTGGCCATTGGCCATTGGCCATTGGACATTGGCCATTGGACATTGGCCATTGGACATTGGACATTGGACATTGGACATTGGACATTGGACATTGGCCATTGGACATTGGCCATTGGCCATTGGACATTGGCCATTGGACATTGGCCATTGGACATTGGCCATTGGACACTGGACATTGGACATTGGACATTGGACAATGGACATTGGACATTGGACATTGGACATTGGACATTGGACATTGGACATTGGACATTGGACATTGGACATTGGCCATTGGACATTGGACATTGGACATTGGACATTGGACATTGGCCATTGGACATTGGACATTGGACATTGGACATTGGACATTGGACATTGGACATTGGACATTGGACATTGGCCATTGGACATTGGACATTGGACATTGGACATTGGACATTGGCCATTGGACATTGGACATTGGCCATTGGACATTGGCCATTGGACATTGGACATTGGACATTGGACATTGGACATTGGACATTGGACCTCAAGCTCTCTCAAAGCTGTGCACAGAGGTCTCACCTGGGTGGAGGAAGAGGGAGACAGAACGAGACTTGAGCAACAATTTGCTGCCACAGACACTTTTGTGGCCAATGTTTGCAACGCTTCGAAACGGCTGACATACGCAAATGCTCCACACTTTGCGAGAGCGAGATGTGCGGGTGATTGTTGGGGGAGGGAGAGAGGGAGGGAGGGAGGGAGGGAGGCTGCCAAGGTGGGAGGGGCAGAAGAGAAGAGGAGGTGACGGAGGGAGGGAGGGTGCGAATGCAGAGAGTGCGGACTTGACATGGGAGAGAAGGAAGGAGAACACAGGGGAGGAGAGGAGTGAGGATGGAGAAAGGCAGGGAAGAAAGTAAGGTGGGAGACAATGAGGGGCAATGGATCAGTACAGGGAGGAAAGGAGGGAGGCGGAGAGCTAGAAGAGGGTTGTAGGGGGAGAAAATGAGATGGAGAGGCAGGAAGAGATGGTGGGGGAGAGAGAGAGGAGGACAGGGAGGGAAGAGAGGGGTGAGAAAAGGCAGGGTTTGGCTGGTACGAGGTGCAATAGAAGTAGAGAGGGAGGCAGGGACAAAGGTAGGGAGGGAGGAATGGGGGATGAAGGAGGGCCAGGGAAGAAGGTAAGGGAAGTGGAAGGAGGAACACAAGGTCGGAGGGAAAAAGAGAGGGAAGGATACATGGATGGACGGACAGAGGAGGGGAGGGATGTGTGCGAGAGAAGGGAGAGTGCCGCAGGGGGAGATTGTGGGGGGTTGGGAGGGGGGGGGGGGGGGGGGGGTTGATGTAGAGGGGGAAACACTTGAGAAACATATGCGGTGAAGACGCAGCAGTATGCGGACACTGCCGATTCCTACACCGCAAGCACCGCCGTGTGCCCTCACCATCTGACGTCAGTGGCTGACGTCACACTCTGAAGCGGCTATCTGACGTCAGACTTCAAAGCCATTACTTGGACTGCAGGTGAGCAACGAAGCCGCAGCAGCGTACGACCGGTAAGGAACTTTCTCCCGCCAGCCTGTACGACCAAGGCAACGGCAAGAAAAAACATCTCTGCTCAGCCATCCGCGAGACAGCTCACCTGCCTCGCGCTGGCCGTTGGCGGCCCCCCGCACGCGGAGGGGGGCAGCGAGCGCGACCAAGCAAAGGAGGAGAGAGGGCACAAGGATTCGGCGCGCGACAAGCCAGGGAGTCATGGCGTGCACGGCAAAAGATACAGCTCGCCAGCTGTGGAAGAGCTGTCACACTTGTGGGCCGAAAACTATTGCTGCTCCATATGTTCCGTTTTCAGCTCCCCCCGGTCAGGGGCCGCCCAGAGAGAGGATTATGAGAACACACCCAAAACACCCAAGACACAAAACTCTGCAAAGGTGCGCTTGCACAATGCACCAGTAACGACACCAGTTCCAAGTCACACCAATTTGCACGCTCAATACAATGCTGGCGGTTTTGTCGACTGCCAGAACCGACTTGCCCTTGTTTTCAAGCTGACAAGACATGTCACTTTTTGGTCGTTCTGCTAGTTCGACCTAAGATGAACTGGAAGGAAAAGGGTATGCTTTTTCCATTGAACCTAATCAGGGAAGATGCCCTGAGCATAGAAATGGACGTATATTCGTGTCAGAATGGACAATCAATATTCGTGAAAACATCTAAGAAACTTTATTGTAATGAAAGGGATTATTTTGGTACGTATATTTACAAAACTCAAGCATTTTACGTACATAATACTAAAAAGGGGAAGCTTGGCGTGTGATTACTGTTAGTGGATGTGATGACTGCGCTGGTTTCATGCTCCGATATGGCGCAGTCGGTTTCAGATTCGGATAAAAATACGCGGAGTAGGAATTTTCTCGGTGGCTTCCGGGAGCAGAGCCATGGACAGTTTTGTCACTGTCCAGGCCAGTCCAATTCTGGCAACCAGGCCTAAAGGGCTTGGATTGTAGAATAGTGTGCGACATGCGCAGGCTACTGCGCTTACCCCTAGTGTGTGTGTCGCATGCGCAAGCTCTTGCGCATGTATCCTGAAAGGCAGGGACCACTAGCTCTACAGCACGACAAAGCATTACGGTCAGCTAAAGTCAGGCCTGACTGGGCTTCTGGCATGAGGCGGTGTGAGAGCTCCTGGTGGGGACCGGCTGCACAAGCAGCCCGTGGCCATGACTCAACGTGCTTCTCTGCTCGCCACCTAGACAGGCTGCGTGGCAAGCCAGAATGCAATTATTACAGCTACGGAGATCTACGGATCTCACAGATCGGTGAGGAGCTCCAGGATTCAAGAACCACGGGTACGGTGAAACTTCATTGAGCATCTGAGGAAGCTTCTTCAAGCAAGCAAGGCAGTCAACTTGCCAGGGCTGCAAGTATAAAAGGTAGCGGCCCTAGCACATCTCAGTATTTCAACATGACTCATCTTTCATGTCACGACCTTGTAACACTTAGCATCTGAAATTGCCTCTAACCAAGGTTCTGCTGGAGTCTGCCTTGGAGACCCCTGTAGCCTGGTAGAGCTCTTCCAGCCTGGGAAGGAGGAAGCCCTGACTACCTGGAGGCCAGTCCACCTGGAAGAAGGTGTTAGACCAAGACCCCTTGCATCGACGACCTTAACGGCCTAGTAAGGCATTGCCCCTTACGTGGGCTAGGAGCAGTGCTGGAGCTCATGTGTAGCCTCTGTTACGCTCTACTTTTCATGTACCATACTTGTACTTTGGAATCAATCAACATTTCTTCTGTTGTCACATTCAGTTTCCAAAGTTCATCTGCTGATCTGTCTGCTAGCTTGCTACACGAGAAAAGATCTTGTACAAGCAAGGAACCCAGTCCTTGCTACACACCTGCGCATCCCAACAATTACAACCATGTGAAAATAGAAGGGAGACTTGGCGTGGAGGGTGTGACATGGGTGAAATCATAAGCGGACCATATGTGAAAAGTTGTGCATGAGTTGAGACTTTCGAAAAATAAAAATTTATTCAAAAATGGCCTTCTTATCAGTTCAATAGAACATATTACATGTCACACATTGACAGATCCATAATCTACACGGTTGGAAAAAAATTTCATACATTCATGGCCAATAGCGGATCTAATTAAAGAATTTTACACTAAATCACCGTGGGAATATTGGCCAAGTGCAAGAAATTACAGTGTTTTCTTCGAAAGTTTTGCAAAAATTTGACCAATTTACAAAATGATGAAAAAGGAGAATTGACCAAATATTCCTAGTCTTTACTTTGTCCTAATGGGAGGTGTTGGATCTAGGTAGATTACAAAGTTTTGGACCGACCTCAATCTTAGCCTATCGAATGCTCAACCTTGATAGCGGTGGTCGCAGAAGTAAGCCAAGCTGAACAGCTCAATCATTTTCTTTTTGCCCAGGCAATTTTGGCCTTCATTTAGTGAAAAAGAGTTTTCCCTGCTCGTTTGTGATGTACTAACGCGCTAGCCTTCACACATTCACGACGGTTTGAATGAAGGTCCTCTTCTATTCTTATTAATTAGTTGGGTTTAGAAGGAATGAGTCCCACTCAAACATATACAATAATATTTTATTTTATCATACACACTACTCTTAAAAAACTCGCCGTTTAGTCGACCTACCAGGTAGGTCTCTCACGTCAGTTCAGAGTTTGGCACTTACGAGATTTTCTGGCGGAGTTTGCCATGCGTTATTGCTGGCCGTCACATGCTTTAACATATTTTTTGGAACAATCACTCGCCCTTTAAACCTTTCCTCATTGCTGCAAATTTTCATGGCGATTGATCTGGTCATCGCCTCGGACAAGTTTGCCTAAAAAACCTTTTTTGATTGAATCAAAGTCTTTTTTGTTTTTTAAAATATCAATAGTGGTAGCATTTTATAGATATGCACCTCACTCATCTAAAACAAACCAAATCATTCATGGATTTTCTCAAAGTAGCCACTCACAAAATGTCATCAAATGTGTCGATAACCTTAAGAGCCTTAGTTCAAAGTAAGCCTCATTAAAATCGAGATAAAAATACCAAAAGTGATTAGTTTTGACCCCACTCTTGACTTTGAGCAATGCACGTACATCTTTGTATCTCTTCAATGTTGTAAGAGGTGTTTGTGATGAGCAAATGTCAGAAGGAAATGTGCCATTGTTTTAGGTTCCCATCGTCTAACTATTGCTAGCCCTAATTTGAAAAACAACCGCTTTATCAAAACATCTTTTCGCATTATGTAGCAAATTATATATTCTATCATTTCCTACATGAATCTAAAGTGGATGGGTATGGTGTCCAAATATTTGTAAAATAAAACTCATGTGTGAAAATCACAAACCATGAAAACCATTAGAAACAAACGTGAAGCCATCTTAAAAAATCCACTTCCAATGCTCTAGCCGGTATTGATAATTTGTAACCACAAACTATTTATGAGATAATTCCACTTCTATCAATTTGTCAGATTTAGCTAAAGGCGGCATTAAGTGATGCCAATTATAAGCATCCATGTAAAATATTTAGAATTTGTCATATTTTACAGAATCAATTAAGAAAAGTTTGACCAACTCACCAATTTTATGCTCGGTTCAAGCCTTGAATTCACCCCAATTTAACATGGGACTTGGACAATTTCACACGACACTGATGGTTGTAGATGGCATCGCTGTTTTGTCATTTTTATGGTGCCGTGACCCTTGATTGATCTTCACCGTTGATGAAAATTCTTCTCAATATAATTTTTTGTACTTATTCATTTGGTGTGGGCTGTTGATTTGTTAATGATGGATTGGTCAAACGGAATCATCCATAAGTATTCTCCTCCTTTATCTAGTGTGGAAGCTCTAATATGCCACACCACTCATTGACCCTCTTCAACTGAGTTCCCCATCGTCTTTGTGTCTATAGAATCCACTGAGTGTATATGTACAAAATTAATCATAATCTAACTATTATGTGAATAGTTGTCTGACATGAATAGGTACACATTGGACTGGATGAGGCATGACATAGCCCTCTCTGTTGATGCCAACACAGAATAGGCTAAGTAAATTAGAGAAGAGTAAGATATAAAGAGTCAAGGGAGAGACTGGCACCTCTCCCCAAGCCCATTTTCTAAAAATTTGTTAATTTACCTTCTTAGGAAGTTTTATACATACTACAAGTTATAATAAAAATGCATGTCCCATTTTTTGGAAAACATGAATATAATTCTCACATAAACCATCAGCTACTATACAAGGATGAGTATATGTCTATAAGAAATACACGGATTTTACAAAATATTACAAAGGTTAATGAAATAACCACGCAATTAACTCTAATTATGAAGAATAATTACCTCAAATACATCTAATGCGTAATTTTTGTACAAAAAATCAAGATGAGTTTTTAATGGTAATATAATTGATATGCTAAACAATGACTTTTTTTATTTTCAAATTAAAAAACTCGAAGGATGAAGAAAACTAAATTTAAAATTATTATTGTGGTGAAGTTATAAAATTAAAACGGAGACCTCCAGTATTATGGATCTTGAAACAATAGTTAGACATGAGTTTCTTTTGATAATGTAAGAAACCTTTCCATTTTACATATGAATTTGCAAGCATGAATAGTAAGCCAAAAGAGAAGGATGATTTTTTGGGTTAGGAAATGACAGTCCAAGAGTGATGAAGCTCTTATCTTGTGGTTAAAAGTACACCAACCAATATTCAATTGAAATCATATATTACATCATTGATGAAAGTCATGAAGTCGTAGAATTAACCTTAGGGTAAAAAGAAAAGAAAATGGCGATGCAGCTATAGGTACAATGAAGATGTTCATACACATTGGAAATCTATTAGAACTTTATTAGTGAGAGCCTCTCAGTATCAACCTCCTAATTAATTTACTTTGAAAAATCCGTTTTTGAATGAATGTTGCAAAAATAGTGAGGAATCTCCCAATAAATTACCAGAAAATTCTCCTTGAGCTTGATGTCATCTATCAACATATTCCTTAACTGGACTAGACCCGTGTGAAGCGATTTTAACCATCATGAGTTAAAATAAAAGATACTATCCTTTGATCAAGGAACAGTGGAATTAGCTGTGGTTATTTAAAGCACCAAATGATGAAGTATGAGAGGAAGCTACTGAGACAAGAAAACAAGAACATACCAAATCAAGTTTTCTCACCGTGGCTAAGAGTCACCTACCAAATTGACCTCATGCGTTGCTCATCCATGTGAATCCTCGCAAAAAGGATTAAATGTTTTTTTTGAATAGAATAAGAAAAATAATTGATCCTCAAATGTATAAAAACGTACATACACATTTGTGTCTTTTGCCATAATAATGAATAACTATGAAATTATTTTTACCCTTAAACTTCCTTTAGAGTTACTTCTTTAAAGGAAAATCAACCACCAAGTTTAGATTATTTTTTATTAGAATACAAAAATGGAGGGGAGTTAAAACATGAGTGGCCATGAGCTGAATGAGCTGAATCTTCAACTGAACGAGATCTAAACCAAGGTTTTGTCCACCCATACATGTCACCATACATAGCCTTGATGGTTTTGATAAAAACTTCACAAGATTTGATGAATTGGCCTTGGTATAGATAATAAAATCTAAATGCCTTTAGAATATCTTGAACTCAAATAAATACGTGGTCATGATCAAAGGGAGAGATTTTGTCGTTGTAGTGGTGTGTAAGAACCCATATCATAATGTTACGTCATGGCATGGCGGGGAGGCGACCTTAGGGAACAAGATTCATTAGTAATTATGTAATGAAATACTTAAATATGCCTTTTTATGGAGGTGCTTAAGGACTTGATGACTTGATATGCACTCGTTGAAGCACAAGAAAACATGTCATAGGTACGAAGAATTCACCATCTTGGTGGAAGCAAAACAAAGGAAGCAGGTGGTAATATATGCACTTAGCCTAAACAATCCACACCTAGATTATGCTAATTTTGTGAATATTTGAGAAAGATGAGAGGATTACTGAAATCAAGAAGATTAGTAGTAAGAAAAAGAGTGAAGCAGAGGACATCACTTAAGAATTCATGTTGTTGTTGCCATCGTCACGGACAAGACCGTGGAGGTAAGAGTTCATGGAGTTTTTAATGGTTGATAGGGATTGATGAGTTTTATCCGAGTTAAAAAAGGTCAACTACTAGTGTAGGGGGTCATGGTTGTGTTTTGACACACCTCTTTTGTTTTCGCTACACATGTTTGTAGCTGAAAAGAGCAAACTCTTATGAGGCAATGACCTGACAAGACGTCACCAATTCTTGTGCAAATGAGGAAAAAATCATGTGGTGCATGATTTTTTTAACATATAGTCATAAAATTGTGATAGGCATGGATGTTGGAACATTTAATCTAACAATCAATCTCATGAACGTTGTTCTCCGATCTACCTTCAACGTGTTAACTAATAGGCTGTCATGATGAATGTATTTTTATTAGATTTCCTTTAATTAGTGACTCATTTAAACTCCATTTCGAATGGGGTGTGCATCGGCATAGGGATATGTATGTTGTGGGACAAAATTCAATATTAAAGCGAACCATTCCGCATATACCAATGCTAACATTGTCATTAGAGTGTAACAAACATTTTTCAAAATCTAAAGACCAAGATGATCGACGTTGTGAGACAATTATCCTGCGGTTCAGGTCAGCATATTGCTTAGAACACCCCAGCCGTGTTTGAGCTTCCAGTGTGTCAGGAATCAGATTGGCTAGACTGTATTGGTTCTTCTTCTGTCACCCGGTAGGAGGACAGAGGTCAGAAGAGGATTTTCCGATCAATTTTTTCAACTCATAGTGGTGCCGCTGTTTCTTCGTACTTCAGTTGGGAGGCAGGAAGCGCATTCTACGCGCCGCCTGTGCCGCAAGTCTTGCTGCGGTGCTTCTGCCTCCCCTTCTGACGCAACAGCTGGCAAAGCGGCTGGCCGTAGCGACACGTGCGCAGGCTGTAGCAGCGGGAACAGTTCGGAGCAGCGGTAGGCGTGGCAGGCGGAGGTATTGGTCTAGTTTGGGAGCGCGAGCACCAGCGCGATTGCGAGCTTCTTCGCAGCACGAGTGCATTGGCGGTCGCTTGACTCAGTTTGAGGCGTGCACTGGCAGTTGCCCTGGCGGTTTCCAAAGCGATTGTTGTTGCGAAAACGCTGTGGCCTTCACGGCTGCGTTGATTACGTTTTTGGTTCGCGGCTGCGTTTGCGCAACATGGAAGACGACAGACCGCCCATTCAGGTCAGCGTTGTGCTGTGGCTATCTGCCTGGCCAAGGTGTTGAGCCAGTGCAAGGCTTTTGGCCCGCCGGCCAATCCTGGGTTGCCACGATCGCACGGCATGCGTTGCAGTGCGCTTTCATGTGGCATGGTTTGGAGTGGCATGGCATGGCATGGCATGGCATGGCATTGAATGGCATGGGACGGCTTTTTTGTCCTATGCACTCTCCATCCTCGCCGCCGCCCGCCACGTCTGCTTCCTGCCTGACCCCGTCTCCTTCACTCCTACGTCTGTTTCCTGCCATGTGGCCTCTCTTCCAACCTTCCCTCCTCAAACCCACCTCAACTTTTCCCCCTGAAACACACCTCAACTTTTCCTCCTCAAACCCACCTCATCTTTTCCTCCTCAAACCCACCCTCAACTTTTCCTCCTCAAACCCACCTCAACTTTTCCTCCTCAAACCCACGCCAACCTTTCCTCCTTGCCACTCATCTCTGCTCCAGTGACTGTCTGTGTCTGTCTGTGTCCGTGTCCATATCCGCATCTGCATCCATGTCCATGTCCACGTTCGCATTCGCGTCTGCGTCCACGTCTGTGTCCCTGTCCATGTCCGTGTCCGTGTCCGTGTCCGTGTCCGTGTCTGTGTCTGTGTCCGTGTCCGTGTCCGTGTCCGTGTCCGTGTCCGTGTCCGTGTCCGTGTCCTTGTCTGTGTCCGTGTGCGTGTCCATTTCCATGTCCGTGTCCGTGTCGGTGTCCGTGTCCCAGTCTGTGTCCGTGTCCGTGTGTGTGTGTGTGTGTGTGTGTGTGTGTGTTTGTGCGTGTGCGTGTGCGTGTGCGTGTGCGTGTGCGTGTGCGCGTGCGCGTGCGCGTGCGCGTGCGTGTGCGTGCGTGC
>SZWC01000040.1:714229-748945 GCA_023375785.1 Penium margaritaceum | reverse complement strand
CACATACACACACACACACACACACACACACACACACACACCATCACTGCAGGTGACCAATCAGAACTGAAGCTCTCGGAGGCAACATTGTCATACACCCAATGAATTATGAACCGTTCGCATGTCAGCCAAGTGCAAGAGTGGTGCCTGCTCTGCCAAATTAGGATGTCTTTGAGAGCTCAGATGCTGTGATCAACATCTGAGGCCCTGGAAAATTGCTTGGTTTATCTCTAGCAAAACATGGAGCAATACATGGTAGAGTTCTTCCACCCACATGCACTTGTGGTCGATGTGGTTGACTGTTTCTTAATTGTGCTTGCTAAGGCAGGTTGTGCTTGGTGAGAGTGGGTTGCTGATCCTACGGGACCACATGTCCAGTTTATTCAGGCATTTGAGAAACCATTGGCGGCTCGTTGCCGACCCGTCCGGTTCGTTCCTGGATGGCATCTGGGCCCCATGCAATCCTTTCATATGGGTGGCCCAGTCAACCGGTCCCCATCACCTTGCTAGCCTGTTACTCGGTTCCCCACTTTTGTGACTTTGGCTCATGGTTTTTCAGGTATGGTTGCTCCGTTCCATGGCGCATATGCTCCTTCCTCACGTTACCATGCTTGCACACATGGCCTAGCCTAGCAACCACAAGTAAGTACTAGTATCACAGTAGGGAAGTGGAATTTTCCCTACAAAATGTGGGGAATTTCCCACTCATGATCCTGGGTGTTTCTACAAGTGCTGCCGCCATTTCTACCTGTTCGCGCCTCTGCATCCACGCATTTGTCACAGCAGTCACAACATTGCAGTGGCAGCAGCAGCAGCAGCGCTCGCAGCCCGCAACGGATTTGCACCCACACATGTGCTGCCACAGCTGCAGACACTGCATTGGTGCCAGCAGCTGCCCCCGCAGTCTAAGGTGCCTCTTCACCTCTCGCATGTTCTGCCAGACCAACAGCCATCGCAGTGGCAGCGGCAGCTGTGCTCGCAGCGCATGGTGCATTTGCACCCGCATCTGTGCTGCCACAGCCGCAGCCACCGCATTGGTGGCAGCAGCTGTCCCCCTCAGTCTATTGTGTCTCTGCACCTCTGGCACATCACAGCGACATCAGCAGCCGTTGTCACAGCTCATGGTGCATCTGCACCCATGCATGCACTGCCTCAGCTGCAAAAATTGTAGCAGCAGCAGTAGCAGCAACCACGCTCACGGCTTAAGGTGCATCTATACCTTGTGTACTGCCACAGTTGCAGCCACCGCATTAGCGGAAGTAGCTGTCCCCACAGTCTATCCTTGCTGCATCCAGAGCCGCTGTTGTTGCTTCTACCAGCTCACGCCTCTGCACCCGCTCGTGCACCGCCACAACGGTACTCACCGTATTGGTGGCAGCAGCGGCTCCCCTAGTCTAATGTGTCTCTGCACATCCCACACTTGTTGCCGTAGCAACACCCATCGTAGCGGCAACAACAGCCCCACTGGCGCCCTAGTTGCACCCTAGTTGTATCCTATTTGTGCTCCACTTGTGCCCTACTTGTGCCCTACTTTCTCCCTACTTGCGTCCTGATTGTACCCTAGTTGCGCCCTAGTTGCACCTCAGTTGGGCACTAGCTACGCCCTAATTGTGCCCTAGTTGCGCCCAAGTTGTGCCCTACTTGCGCCCTACTTGCGCCCTTTTTTAGGCCCTAGTTACACCCTAGTTGCACCCTAGTTGCGCCCTAGTTGCGCCTTAGTTGGGCACTATCTACTTCCTAGTTGCGTCCTAGTTGTGCCCTAGTTGTACCCTAGTTGCGCCCAAGTTGCACCCTGGTTGCATCCCACTTACGTCCTACTTGTGTCGTACTTGTGCCCTAGTTATGCCCTAGTTCCGCCCTAGTTGAACCCTACTTGCGGCCTACATGCGCCCTATTTGCGCACTAGTTACACCTTTGTTATGCTCTAATTGCACCCTACTTGCACCCTACTTGCGCCCTAGTTGTGCCATACTTGCACCCCAGGTGTGCCCTAGTTACACCCTAGTTATGCCCTACTTGTGCCATACTTGCACCCTAGTTGCGCCCTAGTTGCGCCCTAGTTGCAGCCTTCTTGCGCCCTAGTTGCACCCTACTTACGTCCAAGTTGCGCCCTAGTTGCATCCTACTTCCTTCCTACTTACATCCTACTCTCACCTTGCTTACGTCGTAGTTGCGCCCTAGTTGCGCCTTAGTTGCGCCCTAGTTACACCCTAGATGCGCCCTAGTTGTGTCTCAATTGGACACTAGCTGTACCCTAGTTACGCCCTAGTTGGGCCCTTCTTGCGTCTTACTGTGTCTTACTTGCATCCTAGTTGCACCCTAGTTGCGCCCTACTTGTGCCCGACTTGCACCCTAGTTGTGCCCTCGTTGCGCCTCAGTTGAGCACTAGCTGTCTCCTAGTTGCACCCTTTTTACGTCATAGTTGTGCCTACTTGCACCCTACTTGTGCCCTTCTTGCGTCCTACTTGCGTCCTACTTGCACCCTAGTTGCTCCCTACTTGCGCCCTACTTGCGCATTAGTTGCGCCCTAGTTGCGTCCAAGTTGCGCCCTAGTTGCACCCTACTTACGCCCTAGTTGTACCCTATATGCACCCTACTTGTGCCCTAGTTGCACCCTACGTGTGCCCTAGTTGAATCCTAGTTGTGCCTCAGTTGGGCACTAGCTACGCCTTAGTTGCACACTAGTTGGGCCCTAGTTACCCCGTTATTGTGCCATACTTGAGCCCTGCGTGTGCCCTAGTTGCGCCCAACTTCCCCCCTACTTGTGCCCTAGTTGTGCCCTGGTTACGGCCTAGTTGCGCCGTGCTTGCACCCTACTTGTACCCTATTTGCTCCATACTAGTGCATTCGGTTGTGCCCTAGTTGCTTCCTGCTTGAGCCTTACTTGCGCCCTACTTGTGCCCTACTTCCGTTGTACTTGGACCCAAGTTCCGCCATATTTACGCCTTGGTTGCGCCTCAGTTAGGCACTAGCTACGCCCTAGTTCTACCCTAGTTGCGCACTAGTTGCACCCTTCTTGCGCCCTAGTTGCGCCCTGGTTGCACCCTACTTGCGCTTCAATTGTGCCGTACTTGCGCCCTAGTTGCGCCCTAGCTGCACCTTGATTACGTCCTTGTTGTCCCCTAGTTGCGCCTCAGTTAGGCACTAGCTATGCCCCAGTTGCGCCCTACGTGCATCCTACTTGCGACCTAGTTGCGCCCTACTTGCACCCTAGTTGCACCCTCCTTGCACCTAGTTGTGTTGCAGCAGGGCACTAGCGTCGCCCTAGTTGCGTCCCAGGTGTGCCCTAGTTGCGCTCTGTTTATGCCCTAGTTGCGCCCTAGTCGTGCCCTACTTACGCCCTAGTTGTGTTCTAGTTGCGCCCTAGTTGCGCCCTAGTTGTGCCCTAGTTGTGCCCTACTTGAGCCCTGCTTGCGCCCTACTTGCGCCCTAGTTGCGTCCTAGTTGCGCCCCACTTGCGCCGTACTTGCGCTCTACTTGGGCCCTCGTTCTGCCGTGGTTGCGTCCTAGTTGCGCCTCAGTTGAACACTAGCTACACCCTAGTTGTGCACCAGTTGCGCACTAGTTGCGCCCAAGTTGCCCCCTACTTGCGCCCTACTTGCACCTGAGTTGCGTCCTACTTGTGCCTTAGTTGCGATCTAGTCGCGTCCTAGTTGCGTCCTAGCTATGCCCTAGCTTTGCCTCAGTTAGGCACTAGCTACGTCCCAGTTGCGCCCTACTTGCATCCTAGTTTCGCCCTACGTGCATCCTACTTGACCCTAGTTACGCCCTACTTGCGGCCTAGTTGCACCCTACTTGCATCCTAGTTGTGACTGAGTTGGGCACTAGCAACGCCGTAGTTGCGTCCTAGGTGCGTCCTAGTTGCACCCTAGTTGCGCTCTATTTATGCCCTAGTTGCGCCCTAGTCGCGCCCTACTTATGCCCTAGTTGCGCCCTAGTTGTGCCCTACTTGCATCCTACTTGTGCCCTACTTGCACCCTAGTTGTACCCTAGTTGTGCTCTAGTTGTACCCTTCTTGTACCCTACTTACGCCCTAGTTACGTCCTAGTTACATCGTAGTTGTGCCATACATTCGCCCTACTTGCGTCCTTCTTGAACCCTAGTTGCACCCTAGTTGTGCCCTAGTTTCTTCCTACTTCCGCCCTACTTGCAGCCTAGTTGTATCCTAGTTGCACCCTAGTTACGTCCTAGTTGCGTCCTACATGCGCCCTACTTGGACCCTAGTTGCACGCTAGTTGCGCCCTAGTTGCGCCCTTTTTGGCCCCCTTGTTGTACCCTAGTTGCGCCCCACTTGCACATTAGTTCCGCCCTAACTACGTCCTAGTTGTGTCCTAGTTGTGCCCTAGTTCTGCCCTACTTGCGTCCTACTTCCGCCCTACTTACGCCCGATTTGCGCCCTGGTTGCACCCTTGTTGTGCCCTAGATGCGCCTGAGTTGGGCACTAGCTATAGCCTAGTTGTGTCCTCCTTGCGCCCTAGTTTTGCCCTAGTTGCGTGTTAGTTGCGTCCTAGATGTACCCCAGTTGTGTCCTACTTGTGTCATACTTGCGCCCTAGTTGCACCCTAGTTCCGCCCTAGTTGCACCCTGCATGCGGCCAACTTGTGCCCTACTTGCGTGCTAGTTTCACCCTAGGTACATCCTAGTTGCACCCTATTCGCGTCCTACTTACACCCTACTTGTGCCTTGTTTGTGCCCTAGTTGCGCCCTAGTTGCGACCTAATTGTGCTCTACTTGCGCCATAGTTGCACCCTAGTTGCGCCCTAGTTGCGTTCGTATTGCCCTTGTAGCGCCCCACTTGCTCCCTAGTTGCGTCCTAGTTACACCCTAGTTGCGTCCTAGTTCTGCCCTAGCTGCGCCCTAATTTTGTTCTAATTGCACCTTACCTCCGTCCTATTTGCGCCTTAGTTGTGCCCTTCTTGTGTCCTACTTGCGGCCCACTTGTGCCCTACTTACGCCCTAGTTGTGCCCTAGTTGCACCCTTCTTGCGCCCCACTTGCGCCCTCCTTGTGTTCTTGTTGCGCAATAGTTGCGCCCTAGTTTGGCCCTAGTTGCGTTCTACTTGTGTCGTAGTTGCGTCTTTCTTGCGCCCTAGTTTCACCCTAGTTGCGCCTCAGATGGGCACTATTTACGCCCTAGTTGCACCCTAGTTTCTCCCTGGTTGCACCCTCCTTACGCCCTATGTGCGTCCTTGTTGCGCCCTAGTTGCGCCCAAGTTGCGTCCTAGTTGTGCCCTAATTGCACCTCAGTTAAGCACTAGCTAGTTACGCCCTAGTTGTACCCGAATTGCACCCTAGTTTTGCCCTACTTGCACCCTTCTTGTGTCCCTGTTGCCCCCAAATTGTGCCTTAGTTGTGCCCTACTTACAACCTACATGCGCCTTAGTTGCGACCTAGTTACACCCTAGTTTTTTCCTACTTGTGTCCTACTTGCACCCTGCTTGCGCCCTAGTTGCGCCCTAGTTGCACCTTACTTGTACCATACTTGTACCCTACTTGCACCCTAGTTGTTCCCTAGTTATGTCCTAGTTGCGCCTTAGTTGCACCCTACTTGCACCCTAGTTGCAACTTAGTTACACCCTAGTTGTGCCCTACTTGCGTCCTACTTGTGTCCTACTTGCGCCCTACTTGCGCCCTAGTTGCGACCTAGATGCAACTAGATGCGCCCTACTTGTGTCCTAGTTGTGCACAACTTGTGCCCTAGTTGCGTCCTAGTTGCGTCTCAGTTGGACATTAGCTACGCCCTAGTTGTGTCCTAATTGCATCATACTTGTGCCCTCGTTGTGCCCTAGTTGTGGCTCAGTTGGGCACTAGCCACACCCTTGTTACCCCCTAGTTGCGCCCTAGTTTCACCCTAGTTGAGCCCTACTTGCACCCTAGTTGCACCCTAGTTGTGTCCTAGTTGCACCCTAGTTGTGTCCTAATTGCACCCCGGTTGTGCCCTTGTCGTGCCCTAGTTGTGTCCTACTTGCACCTGACTTACGTCCTAGTTGCGCCCTAGTTTTGCCATAGTTCCGTCCTACTTCTGCCCTACTTGTGCCCTACCTGCGCCCTATTTGCGCCCTGGTTGCATCCTAGTAGCACCCTACCCTTGTCTTATTTGGAATTTGAGTCCTATTTGCGCTCTAGTTGCGCCCTAGATGAGCCCTGCTTGCGTCCTACTTGTGCCCTACTTGCGCCCTAGTTGCGTCCTACTTGCACCTCAGTGGGGAACAAGCTACATCCTAGTTGTACCCTAGTTGCACCCTAGTTGCACCCTAGTTGCACCCTACTTGTGCCCTACTTGCGTCCAAGTTGCACCCTACTTTGGCCCTAATTGCGCCCTACTTGCGATCTATTTGCACCCTAGATATGCCCTAGTTGCACAATAGTTGCACCTCAGTTGAGCACTAGCTACGCCCTAGTTGCGTCCTAGTTTCGCCCCAGCTGCGTCCTAGTTGCGCCCTACTTGCGCCCTAGTTACACCCAAGTTGTGCCTTACTTGCGTCCTAGTTGTGCCCTTGTTGCGCCCTAGTTGCACCCTAATTGTGCCTCAGTTGGACACTAGTTATGGCCTAGTTGTGCCCTAGTTGCGCCCTACTTGCGCCCTACTTGCGCCCTACTTGTACCCTAATTGAACCCTATTCGCGCCCTTGTTGCGCCCTAATTGCACCCTAGTTGCCTCTGAGTTGGGTACTAGCTACGCCCTACTTGCAGGCTAGGTATACCCTAGTCAGGCCCTAGTTGCGCTCTAGTTGCGACCTACTTGTGCCCTACTTTCGCCCTAGTTGCACCCTAGTTGAACCCTAGTTGCGCCCTAGTTACGCTCTACTTTGCACTACTTGCATCCTAGATGTGCCATAGTTGCACGATCGTTGTGTCCCACTTTCACCATACTTACACTCTACTTGCACCCCAGTTGCGCCCTAGTTGCACCCTAGTTGCACCCTACTTTTGCAATGATTGCACCCTACTTGTCTCTAGTTACGCCCTAGTTGTGCACTAGTTTCGCCCTACTTGCACCCTACATGCGCCTTACCTGCACCCTAGTTGCGCTCAAGGTACGCCCTTGTTTTGCCCTAGTAGTACCCTACTTGCGTCCTGGCTGTACCTCAATTTGGAACTAATTACGCCCTAGTCGTACCCTAGTTGCGCCCTAGTTGCTCCCTAGTTTCACTCTAGTTGCGCACTCCTTGCGCCCTCCTTGCGCCCTCCTTGCACCCTACTTGCGCCCGACTTGCGTCCTAGTTGTACCCTAGTTGCGCCTCAGTTGGGAACTACCTACGTCCTAGTTGCACCCTAGTTACACCCTAGGTGCACTCTAGTTGCGCCCTACTTGCGCCGTACTTGTGCCCTAGTTGCGCCCTAGTTGCCTCCTAGTTGCGCCCTACTTGTGTCCTACTTGCGTCCTAGTTGCGTCCTAATTTCACCCTAGTTGTGCCCTACGTGTACCCTCCTTGTGTCCTATTTGCGCCCTAGTTGCATTCTAGTTGTGCCTTGATTGTGCTCTACTTGTGTCCTACTTGCACCCTACTTACGTCCTAGTTGCACACTACTTGTGCCCTAGTTGCGAACTACTTACGCCCTCCTTGCGCCCTAATTGTGCCCTAGTTGCGCCCTACTTGTGCCTTAGTTGAGCACTATTTGCGCCCAAGTTGCGCTCTAGTTGCGCCTCAATTGGACACTAGCTACGCCCTAGTTGTTCCCTAGTTGCGCCCTAGTTGCACCCTCGTTGCATGCTACATGTGCCCTTCTTGCACTCTAGTTGCGCCCTACTTGCGGCCTACTTGCACCCTACTTGCGCCCTACTTGTGCCCTAGTTGTATCTCACTTGGACACTGTTGACATGGTGTGCCCCTTGCCATGAGTGCTAAAAAAAAACGCGTTTCGATTCAATTCTACTGAATGCGACGTGTTCTGTCCACTCACATCCGTGATCCTTGTGCTCCACACTCTTCACCAAAGGTGTCCATTGGCCGCCCCAAACATTGATAGCGTGTACCAATGAGAGTTAGGCATCCTTGAGGGTGCCTCCACACCCGCTAGAGCCAACAAAGGGTTATGGGCCCACGTGCCTAGAAGGACCCTAGCTATACAACGTTCACGGTACTGCTGCGCGCCATGGCACCGACCGAGCAAGAGAGCATCGGCGACGTCTCGAGGTTCGATGCGCTTGGCTTCCACTTGTGGAGGTGGGAGTTTGAGGTCTATCTCGATGACAAGGGCCTGCTTGAGCTGGTCAACGGTAAAGAAACTGCCCCTCTGGATACTGCGACGCCAACGTACAAGAAGCACAATAAGAAGACGCTTGCCTTGTTGGTGTATGCACTTGCTCCAACGCAGCGTTCACTCATTCAAGGATGCACGGAGGCCACAGAGGCCTGGAAGAAACTCTACACCATCTATCAATCCACCAACCTCGTTAACCAACTCTTCATCTTCAAGAGGCTCGTCACCCTCCGCGCCAACAAAGGCGACGACATCATGGAGATCCTGCAGCAGATTTAGTCCCTAACTGCCGAGTACGTAGCCACCGGATGGAAGGTCGACCCTCAGCTGCAAGCCATGATCCTCCTCCTCGCCTTGCCGGACAGTTGGATTCCCATGATCACCGTCGTAGGCGGCTGGTCCGCCGATGAGCTAAAGTACCCTAAGGTGGCTGAGTACATCCGCATTGAATGGATGCGGCGTAGTGGGAGAGAGAGTGGGGCAACATCAAGTTCCGCCTATGCCGTCCGCCCTCAAGGTGGAGGGGGAGGCAAGAAGGGGAAGGGTGCCAAGTAGGGCACCAAGAAAGGTGACAAGAAGGGGGAGTGCTACGCCTCCCAAAGAAGGCCACTACGCACGCAACTGCACCAATTGGAAGTCGGACCAGCCGGGGAAAGCTGGAAAGAAGGACGACCGCACAATGATGGCGAAGGAGTGCACCGACTTGACATATCCGGGAGTCTCCGTGATTGACTCCAGATTGGGCCGCCACACGCAATGCAAGCGGGCAGCATTCTTCACCTATGGCGCCTCAGAACGGCGCATGACGGTGGCCAACGGCAAAACAGAGTTTGCTGCCGGTGAAGGCAACGTTTGCATCGAGGTGGATTTTGACAGGGAGGCTGTCACGAGCACAATTCACGATGTGCTCCACATGCCCAACTTTGGGGCAAATCTTCTGTCAGTGAGCCGCCTTACTGACAAGGGGCTCAAGGTACTCTTTAACAAGTAGGAGGCCATCATCTGGAAGGAGGGGGACGGCGAGGTGATTGCACGTGGAAAGCGAGAAGATGACTTACACCTGCTACGTGCAAAGATCCTCGGCAGCCGGGCGGGGTCCGACGTTGCCCACCTCACGAAGAAGCACGATGGATACCTGGACCTATGGCACCGTGTAGCGTGGCAGTGCCACGCCGACCAGTCGAAGGAGCCACGTGGCTCGAGCGAGGTCACCTAGGACTATGGGCGGTGAGACGGGATGGCTTGAGGGTCGGAGACCCTCAAGCACCGCGGTTTTGGCCTAGTCGGCCAAGAATTCCGTCAAATCCATTACATTGGTATCAGAGCTCCAGGGCTCGAATCCCACATTGGGATTACTGGAGATGCCAAGGCGGCTCTCACTCATAGCGGGGGGAAGTGTAGCGTGGCAGTGCCACGCCAACCGGTCGAAGGAGCCAAGTGGCTCAAGCGGGGTCACCTGGGACTGTGGGCAGTGAGGCGGGATGGCTTGAGGGTCGGAGACCCTCAAGCACTGCGGTTTTGGCCTAGTCGGCCAAGGATTCCGTCGAATCCATTACACGCCGCCTCCTATGTCACATCGCTCCCTCAACTGTAAGGGACATGGCGAAGAAGGAAGTGGTGCGGGGTCTTGAGGTCAAGAGCCTCGATGCAGCCAAAAATGCCATACGCGAGTCGTGCGTGGTCGACAAAGCAACACGTCAGCCATTTGATGGCAAAGGGACGCATGCATCGGTGAAGCTGGAGGTGGTCCACACTGACGTGTGCAGACCATTCTAGAGCTCCATCGGGGGCGCTCGCTTCTTCGTGACCTTCATCGACGATCACAGACGCAAGATTTACCTCTACATCATCAAGAGGAAGAGTGATGTCCTGACATGTATGCAGGAGTTTGTGGCGGCAGTGGAGAGGCAAACAGGGTTGAAGGTGAAGGCGTTCCGGAGTGACAATGGCGGCGAGTACAAGGGCTGCTCGGCATGGATGAAGTGCAAGGGGATCGCGTGGCACAAAACTACAACACATTATCCGCAGCAAAACGGCCTCGCCGAGAGGGCGAATCGCACCATCCTCAACATGGTCCGGTCCATGTTGAGCGATGCCGGCCTCGCACAGCGGTACTGGGGTGAGGCGGCACGGACAGCGGCGTACAACATGAACCTGACACCAATGAAGTCGCTAAAAGACGTGGAGTCCAAGGTGTGGAAGACACCACAAGAAGTCTGGAGCGGGAGGAAGCCAGTTGTGGCACACCTCCGCAAGTTTGGTTGTGTTGTACATGCTGTTGTGCAGGCACGCGGGGGGGGGGGGGGGCAAGCTTAACCCGCGGACTTGCCGGTGCATCTTCTTCGGGTACGAGAGCGGGAGCAAGGTGTACCGGCTCTTCGACCCACGGAGGCAACAGATCGTGAAGAGTCACGATGTCACGTTTGACGAGGACAGCCGTTGGACGGACAAGGACGCGGGTCTCTCCAAGCGGGGAGAGTGGCCGCCACTCCTTGAGGGGGAGATGCCGGAGGACGCAAAAGAGGGTGACGTCCCATCGGCTCCAGCTGGCGGAAACCATCCGGGGGATGGGGAAGCGGCTGATTTTCATTCAGCCAAGTCGGACAATGAGACCAAAGCGCCGGCAGGAGTGGAGCTGAACAAAGAGGCGGGGAGTGAGCCCGCATCTCCACGGTCCCCGAGAGAGGGGGAGCAGGCCAGCGGTGCGAGTGGCACGGTAAGGGGGGAGCAGCAGCAGCAGCCTCAACAGCAGCAGCCCCGGAGAAGTGGACGCGCAAGGAGGACGACAAAGAGGTACGATGCCGCCGAGGGCATCTGGACCAAGTTTGCTCGAGCATTCTCTGCGCAAGAGGAGTCCAAGACCGTGAAGGAGGTATTGCAACGGAATGATGGGGCTATAAAATTTGAGCTCGCCTCCCATGAAGAGAACGGGACTTGGCAGCTGATCGACAGGCAAGAGGGCGTGAAAATCATCGGCTCCAAGTGGATCTTCAAGAAGAAGCTCACCAAGGAGAGGAAGGTGGAGCGGTACAAGGCGCGGCTGGTCGCGAAGGGGCACGCCAAGCGGAAAGGTGAACACTACGATGAAACCTTCACACCGGTGGCGAAGTTCGCCTCTATCCACTCCATCCTCTCGGTGGTGACGGCGCGTGACTACGAAGCCCATCAAAATGGATGTGAAAACTGCATTCCTCAGTGGTGACCTGGAAAAGGAGGTCTACATGGAGGTTTCAGAGGGGGTGTATGCGCCGTCGGGGAAGGTGTGTCGGCTTCGCAAGGCGCTCTACGGGCTGAAGCAAGCGCCACTCATGTGGTACCTGAAAATGGACGGCTTCATGGCCGAGCTTGGCTTCAAGCGCTGCGTGACGGACCACATCGTGTACGTGCAGAAGCAGCCGGGGTTGCACCAGATCGTGGTTCTTTACGTGGATGATCTCATCCTCGTGTCATCGGACATGGAGGAATTTGGTGAACCTGAAGCGGCAGCTGGGCGGTCGGTTCAAAATGACCGACATGGGCAAGCTGGAGTACTACCTCGGCGTCGCCATCAAGACGGACTGCACGGCATGCACGCTCGAGATGGGGCAGGGAAATTACATGCAAGAGGTGCTCCGCTGCTACAACATGGAGAAGTGCAACCCCATCGGCACACCCATGACCACCACATGTGAGCTGAGCTCGAGCATGGACCCGAGCACGGACGAGGAGAAGAAGGAGATGGCAGGTGTGCCATACCAGTCCATTGTGGGGAGGATCATGTACGCCATGGTGGCAACGCGGCCCGACCTGGCCTTTGTGGAGGGCCAAGTGAACCGCTATGTTGCAGACCCCGGGCCGCTACATTGGCAAGCAGTGAAGCGGATCCTCCGTTATCTCAAGGCGACAGAACAGTCTCGGCTCGTGTTTGGAGGGGAAGCGCATGACCACTCTCTCGAGTTGGTCGGCCACTCTGATGCCGACTGGGCTGACAGAAAATCCCATGCCGATGTGGATGAAAGAAAATCAACGTCGGAGTATGTGTTTGTGCTTGGTGGTAGAGCAGTTTCATGGGCAAGCAGGAAGGAGGACTGTGTGGCACTGTCCAGCACCGAAGCGAAGTACATCACGCTCGCGGAAACCGTAAAGGAGGCGGTGTGGCTGCGACGGCTGCTAAAGGAGATCGGGATGCCGCAAAAGAAGCCCACGGTACTCAATGTGGACAACATGAGTGCCATCAGCCTGACCCAGAACCCAGTGTTGCACAGGAGGACCAAGCACATCGAGATCCGACGTCACTATGTGCGAGACCTGGTGGCGAAGGGGGATACGGCTATCGTGCATTGTGGCACTAAGCGCATGCTCACCGACGCCATGACCAAGGCACAGCCCAAGGACAGGCACGACGCAAGCTGCATGGAGCTCGGTCTGCGCTGTGAGGCTTGAAATGCTGCAGGTTCCAAGGACAGGGCATCAAGGCTGCGGTGCAAGGGGGAGATTGTTGACATGGTGTGCCCTTGGCCATGAGTGCCATTGATCGTACTCCCTGGTTCGACCACTAGGGAGTGGTCGAACACTGATCTGACTTAAGATTTGGATGCTTTGGATTTTTCCATGCAAGATCGATCTTTAAATCACTTGATTTGAGTGAGTATTCAGAAAGTTAGCCTAGCCCTAAGTTCGGGTGTTTTGCGGGTGGAATCTGGTACCCGCCATGGGTGGCGGGATAATCTACCGCCAGTGATCCGAGTTCGTCTCCAACAAGCTCCAAATGCACCTGGGCCATGAATGAAGTGACTAGAGGGACTTCCTTGACCAGGGTGACCTTCTCCTTGACTTCTGGGCAAGGAAAGGCGCTTTGACGGTGACCTGTGGAAGCGCCTTGCATGCAAGGCAAGGTGGGCGGCTCCACCAAGGGTTACTTTGACGGCCGTAGTAGGGGCTCTACTGCTCCGATTTGGACGTGCTTGGATGCATTGGAAGGCTTAGATCACAGGCTATAAGTATTTTATGTAATCTCACAATGCTAAGGAACAAAAACGTGTTTCGATTCAGTTCTACTGAATGTGACGTGTTCTGCCCACTCACATCCCTGATCCTTGTGCTCCACACTCTTCGCCAAAGGTGTCCATTGGCTGCCCCAAACATTGATAGCGTGTACCAGTGAGAGCTAGGCATCCTTGACGGTGCCTCCACACCCACTAGAGCCAACAGGCACTAGCTACGTCTTAGTTGCACCCTAGTTGGGCCCTTGTTGTACCCTAGTTGTACCCTACTTGTGCCCTACTTGAGCCCTAGTTGTACCCTAGTTGCGGCCTAGTTGCACTGTACTTGCGCCCTAGTTGCACCTTAGTTGCGACCTAGTTGCGCCCTTCTTATGCCCAGCTTGGGCCCAAGTTGTGCCCTAGTTACTTCATAGTTACGCCTGAGTTGAGCACGAGCCACGTCCTAGTTGTGCCCTTGTTGTGCCCTAGTTGCGCTCTAGTTGTGTCCTACTTGCGCCCTTGTTGCACCCTACTTGCACCCTAGTTCCACCATACTTGCGCCCTAGTTGTTTCCTAGCTGCGCCTCAGTTTGGCACTAACTACGCCCTAGTTGCACCCTAGTTGTGCCCTACTTGCACCCTGTTGCACCCTACTTGCGCCCTTGTTGTGCCCTAGTTGCTTCCTAGTTGCCTCTCAGCTGGGCACTAGCTACGCCCTAGGTGTGTCCTATGTGCGCCCTAGATGTGTCCTAGTTGCGCCCTGGTTGCACCCTAGATGCACCCTAGTTGCGATCTACTTGCGCCCTAGTTGTGCCCTAGTTGTGCCCTAGTTGCGCCCTAGTTCCACACTACATACACCTTACTTGTGCCCTAGTTGCACCCGAGTTGTGCCCTAGTTATGCCTTACTTGTGCCCTGCTTGCCCCCAACTTGCGCCCTAGTTGTGCCCTGGTTGCATCCTAGTTGCACCCTATTTGCACCCTGCTTGTGCCCTACTTGTTACCTAGTTCTGCCCTAATTACACTCTAGTTGTGCCCTAGTTGTGCCCTATTTGCAGCGTAGTTGCACCCTAGTGACGCCCTAGCTGCGCCCTTATTGTACCCTAGTTGCGCCGTACTTGTGTCCTTCTTGCACCCAAGTTGCACCCTAATTGTGTCCTAGTTGCACCCTAGATATGCCCTGATTGCACCCTACGTGCGTCCTACTTGTGCCCTATTTGCGCCCTGCTTGTACCCTAGTTACACCTTACTTGCACCCTAGTTGCGCCCTAGTTGCTTCCTAGTTATGCTCTAGTTGTATCCTAGTTGTGCCCTACTTGTGCCCCGCTTGTGTCCTACTTACACCCCGGTTGCACCCTAGCTGTGCCCTAGTCACGTCCTAGTTACGCCCTAGTTTTGCCCTAGTTGGGCACTAGTTACACCCTAGTTGCGTCCTAGTTGTGCCCTAGTTGCGCCCTACTTGTGCCCTACTTACGCCCTACTTGCGCCATAGTTGCACCCTAGTTGTACCCTAGTTGTGCCTCAATTAAGCACTAGCTACACCCTAGTTGCGCCCTAGTTGTGCCCTAGTTGCACCCTTGTTGCTCCCTCGTTGCACACTAGTTGCACCCTAGTTGCACCCTAGTTGCACCCTACTTGTGTCCTATTTGCGCCCTAGTTGCGCCCTAGCTGCACCCTACTTGAGTCCTAATTGCACCCTACTTGAACCCTACTTGCGCTCTTGTTGCGCCCTAGTTGCACCCTACTTGCACCCTACTTGTGCCCTACTTGTGTCCTAGTTGTGGCCTAGTTGAACTCTAGTTGCGTCCTACTTCTGTGCTTCTTGTGCCCTGGTTGGACCCTACTTGCACCCTCGTTGAACCTAGTTGCGCTCTATTTGTGTCCTACTTGTTTCCTACTTACATCGTAGTTGCGCCCTAGTTGCGCCCTACTTGTACCCTACATGTACCCTACTTGCGCCCAACTTGCACCCTAGTTGCGCCCTACTTGTACGCTAGTTGCACCCTACTTGCACCCTACTTACGTCCAACTTGCAGCCTAGTTGTACCCTAGTTGCACCCTAGTTGTGACCTACTTGCGCCCTACATGCGCCCTAGTTGTCCCCTAGTTGCATCCTAGTTGTGCCCTAGTTACACCCTACTTGCGCCCTAGTTGAGCCCTAGTTTTACCCTAGTTGCGCTCTAGTTGTGCTTCATTTGGACACTAGCTACACCCTAGTTGTGCCCTAGATGCGCCCTGGTTGTGTCCCAGTTGCGCGCTACTTGTGCCCTACTTGTAACCTAGTTGCGCCCTACTCGCACCCTAATTGCGCCCTGTTTGCGCCCTAGTTGCGCCCTACTTACGCCTCAGTTGGGCAGAAATTACACCCTAGTTGTACCCTTATTAAGCCCTAGTTGCGCCATAGTTGCGCCCTCTTATGCCCTATTTTGGCCCAAGTTGCATCCTAGTTGTGTCCTAGTTACACCCAAGTTGTACCCTACGTGCGCCCTAGTTGTGCCCTAGTTGTACCCTAGTTGCGCCCTACTTGCACCTTACTTGCGTCCTAGTTGTGCCCTAGTTGCACCCTAGTTGCCCCCTACTTGCGCCCTACTTCTAGCCTAGTTGTGCCCTTCTTGCGCTCTAGTTGTAACATACTTGCGCCCTACTTGGATCCTAGTTGCGCCCTAGTTGCGCCTAAGTTGGGCACTAGCTACGTCCTAGTTGCGCCCTAGTTTCCCCCTAGTTGTGCCCTAGTTGTGCCCTACTTGTGCCCTACTTGCGCCCTAGTTGCACGCTACTTGTGACCTAGTTACGCCATACTTGCGCCCTAGTTGTGCCATAGTTGCGCCTCATTTGGTAACTAGCTATGCCCTAGTTGCACCCTCATTGCACCCTAGCTGTGCCCTAGTTACGCCATACTTGCGCCCTACTTGCATCCTAGTTGTGTCCTACTTGCGCCCTAGTTGCATCCTAGTTGCGTCCTAGTTGCGCCCTAGTTGCGCCCTAGATGCTCCTCAATCGGGTAGTAGCTATGCACCAGTTTCCCTTCGTTACGCACTTGTTACGTCCTTGTTGCGCCATAGTTGCATCCTATTTGCGCCCTGTTGCACCCTGTTGCATCCTAGTTATGCCCTAGTTGCGTCTCAGCTGGGCACTAGCTACACCCTAGTTGTGCCCTAGGTGCGGCCTAGTTGCACCCAAGTTGCGTCCATTTGCGCCCCTGTTGTACCCTAGTTGTGTCCTACTTGCGCCCTACTTGCACCCTCGTTGTGTCCTAGCTTCGCCCTATTTCAGCCCTACATGCACCCTACTTGCGCCCTAGCTGCGCCCTAGTTGTGCCCTGGTTGTGCCCTACTTGCGCCCTAATTGCGCCCTACTTACACCTTAGTTACGCCCTAGTTGCGCTTCAGTTGGACACTAGCTACGCCCTAGTTGCGCCCTAGTTGCGTCCTAGTTGCGTCCAAGTTGCGACCTAGTTGCATCCTAGTTGCGCCCTAGTTGTGTTCTACTTGTGCCTTAGTTGCGTCCTAGTTGCACCCTACTTGCGTCCTGCTTGCGCCCTACTTGCACCCTAGTTGCACCCTAGTTGCACCCTAGTTGCACCCTAGTTGTACCCTATTTGTGCCCTACTTGCGCCCGAGTTGTGCCATAGTTGAGGCCATAGTTGCACCCTAATTGTGCCCTACTTGCACCCTAGTTGCGCCCTAGTTGCGCCGTTCTTGCGCCCTAGTTGCATCCTACTTGCGCCCTAGTTGCACCCTAGTTGCGTCCTACTTTCGCCCTACTTATGCCCTACTTGCGCCCTACTTGCGCCCTAGTTGTACCCTACTTGTGCCCTTGTTGTCCCCTAGTTGTGCTCTAGTTGCGTCTTTGTTGGACACTAGCTATGCCCTAGTTACGCCTTTGTTGTGCCCTAGTTGCACCCTACTTGCACCCTACATGCGCCCTACTTTCGCCCTAGTTGCACTCTAGTTGCGTCCTAGTTGTGTCCTAGTTGCACCCTGGTTGTATCCTAGTTGGTCCCTTGTTGGGCACTAGCTACACCCTAGTTGCACCCTAGTTGCGACCTAGTTGCGGGCCTAGTTGCGCCCTACTTGCGTCCTACTTGCGCCCTAGTTACGGCATAGTTGCGCACTAGTTACACCCTACTTGCGCCTAAGTTAGGCATTAGCTATGCCCTCGTTGCACCCTAGTTATGCCGTAGTTGTGCCCTACTTGCGCCCTAGTTGTACCCTGGTTTTACCCCACTTGCGTCCTACTTGCGCCCTACTTGCAGCCTAGTTTAGCCCTAGTTTCTACTTACCTGCGCCCTACTTACACCCTACTTGCGTCCTACTTTTACCCTAGTTGCGCCCTTATTGCCCCCTAGTTGCGCCCTCTTGCGTCCTACTTTTTCCCTAGTTGCACCGTAGTTGTGCCCTTGTTGCGTCTCACTTGGACACTACCTACGCCCAAGTTGCAACCTGGTTGCACCCTAGTTGCGCCCTAGTTGGGCCCTACTTGCGCCCTACTTGCATCCTAGTTGCGCCCTACTTGTGTCCTAGTTACGCCTGACTTGCGCCCTAGTTGTTCCCTAGTTTCGCCTCAATTTTTTAGGCAGTAGCTATGTCCTAGTTGCGCCCTAGTTGCACCCCAAGTGCACCATAGTTGCACCCTAGTTGCGCCCTAGTTACACCCTAGCTACACCCTAGTGGCATCCTAGTTGCGCCCTACTTGCGCTCTACTTGCGTCATAGTTTCTCCCTAGTTACGCCGAAGTTATGCGCACTAGTTGTGCCCTACTTGCACCTTAGTTGGGCACTAGTTATGTTCTAGTTACGCCCTAGTTGCGCCCTAGTTGCATCCTAGTTCCACCCTAGTTGGGTCCTTCAAGCGCTTAGTTGCGCCCTAGTTGCACCATACTTGCGCCATACTTATACCACATTTGTGCCCTAGTCACGCCCTAGTTGCGCCCTAATTGCGCCCTAGTTGCGCCCTACTTGCGCCTTAGTTGCACCCTACTTGTGCCCTACTTGTACCCTAGTTGCACCCTAGTTAAGCCCTTGTTGCATCCTCGTTGTGTCCTACTTACGTCCTACTTGGATCCTAGTTACGCCCTTGTTGCGCCCTACTTGCACCCTACTTGCGCCTTACTTGCGCCATACTTGCGCCCTAGTTAGGCCTTACTTGTGCCTGACTTACACCCTATTTACGTCATAGTTGCGTCCTAGTTGTGCCCTACTTGTGCCTTACTTACGTCCTACTTGCGCCCTAGTTGCACCCTAGTTTCGCCCTAGTTACGTCCTTAGTGTGCCCAAGTTGCACCTTAGTTGGGCACAAGCTACATCCTAGTTACACCCCACATGCATCCTAGTTGCATCCTACTTGC
The DNA here is from genome assembly GCA_023375785.1 of Penium margaritaceum. Classification (NCBI taxonomy): domain Eukaryota; kingdom Viridiplantae; phylum Streptophyta; class Zygnematophyceae; order Desmidiales; family Peniaceae; genus Penium; species Penium margaritaceum. Next base: position 730,437 of record SZWC01000040.1, on the reverse strand, counting down.
ACCCTCCTTGCACCCTTCTTTTGTCCTAGTTGTACCCTAGTTGCACCCTAGTTGCGACCTAGTTACGCTTCAGTTAGACACTAGCTACAACCTAGTTGCACCCTAGTTGTACACTAGTTGCGCCCTAGTTGCACCCTAGTTGTGCCCTAGCTGCACACTACTTGCGCCCTAGTTACACCCTAGTTGCGTCCTAGTTGCACCCTACTTGCATCCTACTTGTGCCCTATTTACGCCCTAGTTGCACCCTAGTTGTGCCCTAGTTGTACCCTATTTGTGCCCTACTTGCGCCCTACTTGCGCCTGAGTTGCGCCCTAGTTGCACCCTAGTTACACCCTACTTGTGTCCTACTTGTATCCTAGTTACGTCCTAGTTGCACCCTCCTTGTGCCCTCGTTATGCCCTAATTGCATCCTAGTTACGTCCTAGTTGCACCCTACTTGTGCTCTAGTTGCGCCTTAGTTGGGCACTAGTAACGCCCTAGTTACGCCCTAGTTGTGTCCTTGTTGCACTCGACTTGCACCCTACATGTGCCCTATTTTGCCCTAATTGCACTCTAGTTGCACCCTAGTTACACCGTAGTTGCACCCAAGTTACGCCCTAGTTGCACCCTACTTGTGCCCTACTTGCTCCCTTCTTGCGCCCTAGTTGCGGCCTTGTTGCGGCCTAGTTGCGCCCTACATGCACCTAAGTTGGACACTGGCTACGCCCTCGTTGTACCCTAATTGTGCCCTAGTTGCGCCCTACTTGCGCCCTAGTTACACCCTAGTTTTGCCCTACTTGCGTCCTACTTGCACCCTAGTTGCACCCTAGTTGCGCCCTAGTTGCGCCTTACTTGCGTCCTACTTGTGCCCTACTTGCACCCTACATGCACCCTAGTTGCGCCCTACTTGCGCCCTACTTTCATCCTACTTGCACCGTACTTGCGTCCTAATTGCGTCCTATTTTTGCCCTAGCTGCACCCTACTTACACACTAGTACCCTTGTTGTGCTATGATTACGCCATTGTTGTGCCTCTGTTGGACACTAGCTACGCCCTAGTTGTGCCCTAGTTGCTGCCTAGTTGCGCCCTAGTTGGGCCCTACTTGCACCCTACTTGAGCCCTAGTTGCACCCTAGTGGCTCCCTAGTTGCGTCCTACTTGCATCCTACTTGCACCCTAGTTGCTCCCTAGTTACGCCCTAGTTATGCATCCTAATTGAGCCCTAGTTGCGTCTTAGTTGGACACTAGCTATGTCCTAGTTGCGTCCAAGATACGTCCTAAGGGTACGTTTGGTCTCGGCCGTTTGGCCGCGGCCGAAGTCGACTCCGATTCCAGCTTTTGAGTGTAGTTGCACTCGGATTCCGACTTCAAGCGGGGTCAGATCCGACTTGATTGTCCACTGACAGCGTCGAATGGTGCAGTAACATTGCTTCCGGACGTCCGACTACGAAATGAGTCATGATCAGATGTAGCGACTGTGGATCCGTTCCGCAGACAGACGACCGAGGCCAAACGTACCCTATAAATGTCCTAGTTGCGTCCTAGTTCCACCCTAGTTGGACCCTACTTGCTCCCCACTTGTGCCCTAGTTGTGCCCTAGTTGCCTCCTAGTTGCGCCGTACTTGAGCCGTCCTTGCGCCCTACTTGCATCCTAGTTGCATCCTAGTTGCATCCTAGTTGCGCCCTAGTTGTGCCCTAGTTGCACCCTACTTGTGCCCTAGTTACATCTTGGTTGTGCCTTAGTTGCGTCCTACTTGTCCCCTACTTGCGCCTTTGTTGCAGCCTAGTTGTACCCTAGTTGCGGACAAGTTACTTCCTACTTGCACCCTAGTTACGCCCTATTTGTGCACTAGTTGCATCCTAGTTGCGCCCAAGTTGCACCCTAGTTGCGCTCTAATTGCACCCTAATTGCGCCCTACTTGCGACCTAGTTGTGCCCTAATTGTGCCCTAGTTGTGCCCTAGTTGCGCCTTAGTTGGGCACTAGCTCCGCCCTAGTTGCGCCCTAGCTGTGCCCTAGTTACGCCCTACTTGCACCCTACTTGTGCCAACATTGTGCCCTAGTCGTGCCCTAGTTGCGCCCTAGTTGCATCCTAGATGCGCCCTATTTACGCCCTAGTTGCGCCTCAGTTGGGCACTACCTACGCTCTAGTTGCGCCTTAGTTGCACCCTTGTTGCACCCTAATTTTGCCCTACTTGTGCCCTACTTGCGCCCTAGTTGCGCTCTAGTTGCGCCCTAGTTGCACCCTACTTGCGTGCTATTTGCACCCTAGTTGCACTCTAGTTGCACCCGAGTTGTGCCCTACTTGAGCCCTACTTGTGCCCTAGTTTTGCGTGACTTGCACCCTAGTTGTACCCTAGTTGGCCTCAGTTGGGTATTTGCTCCGCCTAGTTGTGCCCGAGTTGCGTCCTAGTTGGGTCCTAGTTGCGCCCTAGTTGCGTCCTACTTGCGTCCTACTTGTGTCCTAGTTGCAACCTTCTTGTGCCCTAGTTGCATCCATCTTGCGCCCTACTTGCACCCTAGTTGCGCCCTAGTTGGGCCCCATTTTTTCCCTACTTCCGCCCTAGTTGTACCCTACTTGAGCCCTAATTGCGCCTTACTTGCGCACTAGTTGCACCGTGGTTTGGTCCCATTTGGCCACTAGCTATGCTCTATTTGCACCCTAGTTGCACACTAGTTGCACCCTAGTTGCGCTTTACTTGCGCAGTACTTGCGCCCTAGTTGCACCCTACTACCCCTACTTGCGTCCTTCTTGCACCCTAGTTGCATCCTAGTTGCGTCCTACTTGTGCCGTAGTTGCGTCCTACTTGCACCCTAGTTGCCCTCTAGTTGTGCCCTAGTTGCGCCCTAGTTCAGCCTCAGTTGGGCACTAGCCACGCCCTAGTTGCACCCTATTTGCATAGTAGTCGCGCCCTACTTGTGACCTCCTTGCGCCTTAGTTGCACCCTAGTTGCACCCTAGTTGCACCCTGCTTGCGCCCGAGTTGCGGCCTACTTGCGCCCAAGTTGCACCCTAGTTATACCCTACTTGCGCCATAATTGCACCCTACTTGCGCCCTACTTGCACCCTAGTTGCACCCTAGTTGTATCCTACTTGTACCCTAGTTGCGCCCTTCCTGAAACCTAGCTACACCCTAGTTGCGCCGTAGTTGTACCCTTGTTAAGCCTCAGTTGGATAATAGGTGTGCCGTAGTTGCGCCCTAGATACGTCCTAGTTGCACACTAGCAACATCCTACTTGTGCCCTACTTGCGCCCTTGTTGCGCCTTAGTTACGCCCTAGTTGCGCCCTAGTTGTGCCCTACTTGCACCCTAGTTGCGCCCTAGTTACGCCCGACTTGCGCCCTACTTGTGTCCGAGTTGCGCCCTACTTGCACATGAATTGAGCCCTAGTTGTCACTCAATTGGGCACTAGCTATGCCCTTGTTGCGCCCTAGTTGTGCCCTAGTTGCACCCTAGTTGTGCATTACTTGCGTCCTACTTGCGCCCTAGTTGTTTCCTACCTGCGCCATAGTTGCGCTTGACTTGCGCCCTAGTTGCGCCCTAGTTGCACTACAGATGGACACTAGTTTCGCCCTAGTTTCACCCTAGTTACATCCTAGTTGCACCTTGCTTGCACCCTCCTTACGTCCTAGTTGTGTCCTAGTTATGCCCTTGTTACACCCTAGTTGTTCCCTACTTGCGCCCTAGTTACGCCCTAGTTGTGCCCTAGTTGTGCTCTATTTGCACCCTATTTGTACCCTAATTGCGCCCTTGTTGCGCCCGAGTTGCACCCTAGTTGCGTCCTACTTGCGCCCTACTAGCGCCCTGCTTGCGCCGTAGTTGCGCGCTAGTTGTACCCTACTTGTGCCCTATTTGCACCTTAGTTGCGCTCTAGTTGTGCCTTATTTGCACCGTAGTTAGACCCTACTTGCGTCCTAGTTACGCCGTATTTGCACCCCATTTGCACCCTAGTTATGCCCTAGTTGTACCCTAGTTCTGTCCTTCTTGTGCCCTACTTGCACCCTACTTGCGCCATTGTTGCACCCTACTTGCACCCTAGTTGCGCCCTAGTTGCGCTTCAGTTGGGAACTAGCTATGCACTAGTTGTACCCTAGTTGTACTCTAGTTGCATCCTAATTGCACCCTAGTTGCACCCTTCTTGCGCCCTAGTTGCGCCCTAGCTACGTCCTAATTGAGCCATAGTTGTGCCCTACGTGCGCCCTAGTTGTGCACAAGTTAAGCCTCAGTTGGGCCCTAGCTACGCCCTAGTTGCGTCCTTGTTGCGTACTAGTCTCGCCCAACTTGCCCCTACTTGAACCCTAGTGCCGCTCTAGTTGCGCCCTAGTTGCGCCCTAGTTGCCCCTCAGGTGGGCACTAGCTACGCCCTTGTTGCGCCCTAGTTGTGCCCTAGTTGCGCCCTTGTTGTGCCCTACTTACGTCCTAGTTGTACCCTAGTTCCGCCCTAGTTTTGCCCTAGTTATTCCTGAGTTAGGCACAAACTACGTCCTATTTGCGCCCTAGTTGCACCCTAGTTGCACCCTAGTTACATCCTAGTTGTGCCCTAGTTGCGCCCTAGTTGCGCCCTACTTGCGCCCTGCTTTTGCCTTACTTGCACCCAAATTGTGCCCTAGTTGTGCCCTAGTTGTGCCCTACTTGCGCCATACTTGTACCCTACTTGCGCTCTACTTGCGCCCTAGTTGCGTCCTGGTTGTGCCCTAGCTGCACCCTAGTTGCATCCTGCTTCCGTCCTAGTTGCACCCTAGGTGCGTCCTAGTTCCGCCCTAGTTGCGCCCTACATGGGCCTAGTTCCGCCCTACGTCCGTCGCAGTTACGCCCTAGTTCCGCCTTAGTTGGGCACTAGCTACGCTAGGTCCTAGTTGCACCCTAGTTGTGCCCTAGTTGTGCCCTACTTGCACCCTTCTAGCGCCCTAGTTGCGCCCTAGTTACGCCCTAGTTGCGCCCAACTTGCGTCCTAGTTGCGTCCTAGTTGCACCTCAGTTGGGCACTAGCTATGCCCTAGTTGTTCCCTAGTTACACCCTAGGTGCGCCCTAGTTGTACCTTGCTTGTGACCTACTTGCGTCTTAGTTGTGCCCTAGATGCGCCCTAGTTGCGCACTACTTGTGCCCTACTTGTGCCTTAGTTATGCCCTAGTTCTGCCCTAGTTGTGTCCTACTTGCACCCTACTTAAACCCTACTTGCGTCCTAGTTGCACCCTAGTTGGCCCTAGTTGCGCCCTACTTTTCCCTACTTGCACCCTACTTGCGTCCTTGTTGCGCCCTCGTTATGCCCTAGTTGCGCCCTACTTGTGCCCTACTTGCATCCTAGTTGCGCCCTGTTTCAGCCCTAGTTGCTTCCCACTTGCACCCTGTTTGTGTCCTACTTGCGACCTAGTTCGACCCTAGTTGCCTCTTCATTGGACACTAGCTACGCCCTAGTTGCATTCTAGTTGCGCCCTAGTTGGACCCTAGTTTCTCCCGACATGCACCCTCCTTGTTCCCTAGTTGTGCCCTACTTGAGCCCTAGTTTCTCCCTACTTGCACACTATTTGAACCCTAGTTGGGCCTTAGTTGGGCACTAGGTATGCCCTTGTTGTACCTTAGTTGTGCTCTAGTTGCACTCTAGTTGTGCCCTACTTGCGCCGTACTTGTCCCCTACTTGTGTCCTACTTGCGCCCTACTTGCCCCCTACTTCTGCCCTACTTGCACCCTGATTACAACCTACTAGCGCCCTGGTTGTGCCCAAGTTTCGGCCTAGTTGTGTTCTAGTTAAGCGTAAGTTTGGTTCCTAGCTATGTCCTACTTGCAACCTAGTTGCGCAATAGTTGCGCCCTACTTGCACCCTACTTGTGTCCTAGTTACGTCCTAGTTGCGCCCTAGTTGTTCCCTACTTGTGCCTTACTTGGACCCAATTTGCGCCCTAGTTGTGACCTAGTTGCGTCCAACTTGAGCCTACTTTGAGCCCTACTTGCGCCCTAGTTACGCCCTAGTTGTGCCCTAGGTACGCCCTAGTTTCACCCTACTTGCACCCTAGTTGCGCCCTACTTACATCCTAGTTGCGCGCTAGTTGCGCCTCAGTTGGCTACTAGCTATGCCCTAGTTGCACCCTATTTGTGCCTTGTTTCAACCCTAGTTGCGCCCTACTTGTGCCATACTTGCACCCTAGTTGCGCCCTACTTGTGCCCTAGTTGCGCTCAACTTACGCCCTAATTGCATCCTAGTGGCGCCTTAGTTTGATACTAGCTACGCCGTAGTTGTGCCCTAGTTGTGCCCTAGTTGCACCCTAGTTGCGCCCTACTTGTACCCTACTTGCGCCCTAGTTGCGCCCTAGTTGCGCCCTAGTTGTGCCCTAGTTGCGCCCTACTTACGTCCTACTTTTGCCCTAGTTTCGTACTAGCTGCAATCTAGTTGTGCCCTACTTACACCCTCCTTGCTCCCTAGTTGTGCCCTAGTTGCTTCCTAGTGGCCCCTTAGTTGCACCCTACTTGTGTCCCAGTTGCACCCTAGTTGCTCGCTAGTTGCGCCCTAGTTTAGCCCTACTTGCGTCCTTTTTGCGCCCTAGTTGCGCACTAGTTGTGTCCTAGTTGCGCCCTACTTGCACCCTACTTGCACCCTACTTGTCCCCTAGTTGTGCCCTAGTTGCGCCCTAGTTGTTCCCTAGTTGCACCCTACTTGTACCCTACTTGCACCCTTGTTGCGCCTAAAATTTGCCCTTCTTGTACCTTAGTTGCACCCTACTTGCGCCCTAGTTGCATCCTACTTGCGCCCTACTTGCGCCCTAGTTGTGCCCTACTTGCGCTCTACTTGTAACGTACTTATGTCCTACTTGCACCCTACTTGCACCACAGTTGTGTCCTACTTGCATCCTAGTTGCGCCCAAGTTGCGCCTCAGTTGCGAACTAGCTACGCACTAGTTGCGCCCTAGTTGTACCCTAGTTGCGTCCTAATTTCGCCCTAGTTGCACCCTACCGTGCCCTAGTTGCGTCCTAATTGTGTCTTGATTGTACCCTATTTGCACCCTAGTTCCACCCTAGTTGCGCCCTAGTTACTCCCTACTTGCGCCCTACTTGTGTCCTAGTTGCGCCTTAGTTGCGCCCTTGTTTTGCCCTCGTTGCGTCCTAGTTGCCTTCTAGTTGCGCTTCAGTTGGGCACAAGCTATGCCCTAGTTGTACCCTAGTTGCATCCTATATGCTCCTTAATTGAACCCTCGTTGAACCCTAGATTCGCCCTCGTTATGCCCTACATGCACCCTACTTGCGTCCTAGTTGCGACCTACCTACACCCTCGTTGCACCCTAGTTGGGCCCTACTTGCACCCTACTTGCGTCCTAGTTACGCACTAGTTGTGTCCTAGTTGCACCCTACTTGTACCCTACTTGCGCCCTACTTGCGCCATAGGTGCGCCCTAGTTGCGCCCTCCTTGTGTCGTACTTGCGCCCTACTTGCGCCCAACTTGCGCCCTAGTTGCACCCTACTTGTTCCCTAGTTGCGCCCTAGTCTTGCCCTAGTTGCGCCCGAGCTGCGCCTTCGTTTGGCACTAGCTATGCCCTAGCTGCACCCTAGTTGGGCCCTAGTTGCAACCTGCTTGAGTCCTACTTGCGCCCTATTTGGACCCTGGTTGCGCCCTTCTTATGCCCTAATTGAGCCCTAGTTGTGCCTTAGTTTGGCAATAGCTACACCCTGGTTGTGCCCTAGTTGCGCCCTACTTGCCCCCTAGTTGCGCCCTACCTGCGCCCTAGTTGCACCCTAGTTGTACCCTAGTTGCGTCCTAGTTATGTCCCACTTATGCCCTACTTGCACCCTAGTTACACCCTAGTTGCACCCTACTCGTGCCTTACTTGCACCCTACTCGCGTCCTACTTGCACCCTAGTTGCACCCTAGTTGCACCCTTGTTGCACCCTACTTGTGCCCTACTTGCGCCCTACTTGTGTCCTACTTGCGCCTCTTTTACGCCCTAGTTGCGCCTCAATTGGACACTATCTACGTCCTAGTTGAGCCCTAGTTGCGCAGTACCTGTGCGCTATTTGCGCCCTACTTGTGCCCTACTTGCGCCCTGGTTGCGCTCGAGTTGTACCCTAGTTGCACCCTAGTTGTGCCTCGGTTGGGCACTAGCACGCCCTAGTTGTGTCCAAGTTACGCCCTAGTTTCGTCCTAGGTGCACCCTAGTTACGCTCTACATGCACCATATTTGTGTCCTACTTGTGCCCTTGTTGTGCCGTGATTGTACCCTACTTGCACCCTACTTGCACCCTACTTGCGCCCTAACTGCACCCTAGTTACAACCTATTTGCGCCCTAATGGATCCTTACTTGCGCCCTAGTTGTGCCCTAGTTGCGCCCTAGTTGTGCCCTAGTTGTGCCCTATTTGCACCCTTGTTGCGCCCTACTTGTGCCCTAGATGTGTCCTACTTGCACTTGATTTGGGAACTATTTACGCCCTAGTTAACGTCCTAGTTACACCATAGTTGCGCCATAGTTGCGCCCTAGTTGCACCCTAGTTGCACTCTACTTGCGCACTACTTGTGCCCTACTTGCACCCTTCTTGTACCCTAGTTGCGCCCTAGTTGTGTCCTAATTGCGCCCTACTTGCGCCCTTGTTGCGCCTTAGTTGCGTCCTGGTTGCGCCCTAGTTGCCCCCTAGCAGCACCCTACTTGCAACCTACTTGTGCCCTAAGTACGCCCTAGTTGCTACCTAGATATGTTTAGGGTTTAGGGTTTAGGGTTTACCCTAGTTGCGCCCTAGTTACACCCTAGTTGCATCCTAGTTGCACCCTACTCGCACCCTAATTCTGGCTTAGTTGCGCCCTACTTGCACCCTAGTTACGCCCTAGTTGTGCCTCTGTTGGGAACTAGATACGTAATAGTTGTGCCCTAGTTGTGCCCTAGTTACACCCTAGTTGTGTCCAAGTTGCACCCTAGTTGTGCCCTAGTTGCGCCCTCGTTCCGCCCTCCTTGCGCCCTAGTTACATCCTACTTGCACCCTTGTTGTGCCCTAATTGCGTCCTAGTTACGCCCTAGTTTCACCTCAATTAGGCACTAGGTACGCCCTAGTTGTGCCCTAGTTGTTCCCTAGTCACGCCCTACTAGCGCCCTACTTGCTTCCAAATTATGCCCTCATTGCACCCTAATTGTGCCCTAGTTACGCTCTAGTTACGCCCTAGTTGCGCCCTAGTTGCGCCCAAGTTGCATCGTAGTCGTCCCTTAGTTGGGCACTATCTATACCCTAGTTGCACCCTGGTTGCGCCCTAGTTGAGCCCTAGTTGCGTCCTACTTCCGCCCTAGTTGCGCCCTAGTTGCGCCCTACTTGCGCCCTACTTGCGCCCTATTTAAGCCCTACTTGTGCCCTAGTTGTACCTTAGTTGGGCCCTAGTTGTGCCCTACTTGCACCCTTCTTGTGCCCTGCTTGCAACCTACTTGTGCCCTAGTTACCTCCTAGTTGTGCCTCGGTTGGGCACTAGCTATACCCTAGTTCTGCCCTAGTTGGACCCTAGTTGCGCCCTAGTTGTGCCCTAGTTATGCTTTACTTCCGCTCTACTTGCATACTAATTGCGTCCTACTTGTGTCCATGTTGTACCCTAGTTGCACCCTATTGCACCCTACTTGTGCCCTAGTTAAGCCCTAGTTGCACCTTACTTGCGCCCTACTTACACCCTATGTGCACCTTAGTTACACCCTAGTTGCACCCTAGTTGCGCCATAGTTGTGCCTCAGTTGGACACTAACTACGTCCTAGTTGCCCCCTAGTTCTACCCTAGTTACGTTCTAGTTGCGCCCTTGTTGCGCCCGACTTACGCCCTAGTTGCGCCCTAGTTGCGCCTCACTTTGACACTAGCTAACCCCTAGTTGCACCTTAGTTGCACCCTAGTTACACCCTAATTGTGCCCTAGTTCCGCCCTACTTGATCCCTACTTGCACCCTAGTTGCGCCCTAGTTGCGCCCTAGTTGCACCCTAGCTGCACCCAACTTGCGTCCTACTTGCACCCTAATTTCACCCTAGTTGCACCCTAGTTACGCCCTACGTACGCTCTACTTGCACCCTAGTTGTGCTCTAGTTGTACCCTAGTTGCACGCCCTAGATGCACCGTAGTTGTGCCCTACTTGTGCCCTTCATGCACCCTACTTGCACCCTAGTTGCTTCCTAGTTGCACCCAACTGGCACCCTAGTTGTGTCCTATTTGCGCCCTACTTGGACTCTGCTTGTGCCCTAGTTGCACCCTACTTGCACCATAGTTGCACCCTACTTGCGTCCTAGTTGAGCCCTAGTTGCACCTCAGTTGGGATCTAGCTACGCACTAGTTGCGCCCTAGTTGCGCCCTTGTTGCATCCTAGTTGCGTCGTATTTGCGCCCTACTTGCACCCTAGTTCGCTCTAGTTGCGTCCTACTTGCACCATAGTGGCACCCTACCTGCACCCTAGTTGCGTCCTAGTTGTGCCCTAGTTGTGTCCTAGTTCAACCTCAGTTGCACACTAGCTACGCCCTAGTTGCACCCTAGTTGCTCACTAGTCGCACCCTACTTGCGCCCTACTTGCGTCCTACTTGAGCCCTACTTGTGCCCTAGTTGCGCATCCTAGCTGCGCCCTAGTTGTGTCCTAGTTGCGCCCTAGATGTGACCTAGTTGTGCTCTACGTGAGCCTTTCTCGCGTCCTACTTGCGCCCTAGTTGTACCCTAGTTTCACCCCAGTTGTGCCCTTCTTCCGCCCTAGTTACACCCTACTTGCACTCTAGTTGCGCCTCAGTAGGGCATTAGCTACGCCCGAGTTGCACCCTAGTTGTGCTCTATTTGTGCCCAAATCGCACCCTACTTGCGTCCTAGTTGCACCCTACCTGCACTTTAGTTGCGCCTGACTTGCACTCTAGTTGCACCCTAGTTGCGCCTCAGTTGGGCACTAGCTATCCCCTAGTTGCGCCCTAGTTGTGCCCTTGTTGCGCCCTAATTCCGTCTTACTTCCGCCCTACTTGTGCCCTAGTTGTGCCCTAGTTGCTCCCTAGTTGCACCCTAGGTGTGTCCTACTTGCACCCAAATTGCGGCCTAGTTGCGCCCTAGTTGCGCCCTAGTTGCGTCCTACTTGCGCCCTACTTGCGCCCTACTTATGCCCAACTTGCGCCCTAGTTGTGCCCTACTTGTTCCCTATTTGTGCCCTAGTTCTGCCCTAGTTGCGCCTGAGTTGCGCTTCTGTTGGGCACTAGCTATGCCCTAGTTGCACCGAAGGTGCGCCCTAGTTGCGCCCTGTTTGCGCCCTACTTGCGCCCTATTTGGGCGCTAGTTGCGCCCTGGTTGCACCCTAGTTGAGCCCTCGTTGTGCCCTAGTTGCACCCTACTTGCGCACTACTTGTGCCCTACTTGCGCCCTAGTTGCACCCTAGTAGCGCCCTAGTTATGCCCTACTTGCGTCCTACTTGTGCCCTACTTGCGCCCTAGTTACATCTCAGATGCGCCCTACTTCCGCCCTACTTGCACCCTACTTGCACCCTAGTTGCACCCTAGTTGCACCCTACTTGCAGCCTACTTGCGTCCTACTTGTGCCCTACTTGCGCCCTAGTTGTGCCCTACTTGCGCCCTTTTTGCGTACTAGTTGTGCCTCAATTGGACACTATCTATGCCCTAGTTGTCCTAGTTAAGCCCCACTTATGCGCTACTTGCACCCTACTTGTGCCCTACTTGCGCCCTAGTTGCCCCCAAGTTGCACACTAGTTATGCCTCAGTTGGGCACTAGCTACGCCCTAGTTGTGTCCAAGTTGTGCCCTAGTTTTGTCCTAGTTGCACCCTAGTTATTATTTACATTAACCATAATTATGTCCGACTTGTCCCCCTGTTGTGCCGTAGTTGCATCCTACTTGTACCCTACTTGCACCCTAACTGCGCTAGTTGCGTCCTGATTGAGCCCTACTTGCACCCTACTTGCGCCCTAGTTACGCTCTAGTTGCACCCTACTTGCATCCTAGATGCGTCCTACTTGCACTTGATTTGGGCACTAGCTACACCCTAGTCATCTTCCTAGATGCACCCTAGTTGCGCCAGAGTTGTGCCCTAGTTGCACCCTAGTTGCACTCTACTTGCGCCCTACTTGCACCCTACTTGTACCCTAGTTGTGCCCTAGTTGTGCCCTTGTTGCACCCTAGTTGCGCCCAAGTTGTGCCCTATTTGCGTCCTAATTGCACCCTACTTGCACCCTAGTCGCGTCCTAGTAGTGCCCTACTTGCACCCAACTTGTGCCCTAAGTGCGCCCTACTTGCGACCTAGATGTGCCCTAGTTCCGCCTTATTTGCGTCTTACTATCACCCTAGTTCCACCCTGGTTGCGCCCTTCTTGCGCCCTAGTTCCACCCTACTTGCGCACTAGTTGCATCCTACTTGCACGCTACTAACGCTCTAGTTGTGCCCTAGTCGCACCCTAGTTGCGTCCTACTTGAGCTCTACTTGCACCCTAATTGTGCCATAGCTGTGCCCTACTTGCGCCCTAGTTGCGCATCAGTTGGGAACTAGCTACGCACTAGTTGTGCCCTAGTTGTGCCCTAGTTGCACCCTAGTTGCGTCCAAGTTGCACCCTAGTTGTGTCCTAGTTGCGCCCTAGTTGCAATATCCTTGCGTCCTAGTTGCACCCTACTTGCGCCCTAGTTCTACCCTGGTTGTGCCCTAGTTGCGCCCTTGCTTCACCTCAATTAGGCACTAGGTACACCCTAGTTGCGCCCTAGTTGTGTCCTAGTTACGCCCTACTAGCCCCCTACGTGCACCCTAATTGCGCCCTACTTACACCCTAATTGTGACCTAGTTACGCCCTAGTTGCGCCCTAGTTGTTTCGTAGTTGCCCCTCAGTTCGGTACTAGCTACGCCCTAGTTGCGCCCTAGTTGGGCCCTAGTTGCGCCCTAGTTACGCCCTAGTTGCGCCCTTGCTGCGCCCAAGTTGCGTCCTAGTTGCCCCTCAGTTGGACACTAGTTATAACCTAGTCGAACCCTAGTTGCGCCCTCGTTGCGCCCTAGTTGCGCCCTACTTCCGTCCTACTTGAGCCCTAGTTACGCCCTACTTGCGTCCTACTTGCGCCCTGTATACGCACTACTTGTGTCCTAGTTTCACCTCAGTTGCATCCTAGTTGTGCCCTACTTGCGCCCTTCTTATGCCCTACTTGCAACATAAGTGCGCCCTAGTTGAGCCCTAGTTGCGCCTCTATTGGGCACTAGCTGCACCCTAGTTCCTCCCTAGTTGCACCATAGTTGTGCCCTAGTTGCGCCCTAGTTACGCCCTAGTTACACCCTAGTGCCACTCTACTTGCGCCCTAATTGCGTCCTACTTGTGCCCATGTTGCGCCCTAGTTACACCCTACTTGCGCTCTACTTGCGCCCTAGTTGCGCCTGAGTTGTGCCTTACTTGCGCACTACTTGCACCCTATGTGCGCCTTAGTTGCACCCTAGTTGCGCCCTAGTTGTGCCCTAGTTGCCCCTTTGTTGGACACTGGCTACGCCCTAGTTGCGCCCTAGTTCTACCCTAGTTGTGCCCTACTTGCGTCCTACATGCACCCTAGTTGTGCCCTACTTGCGCCCTTGTTGCACCCGACTTACGCTCTTGTTGCGCCCTAGTTGCGCCTCAGTTGGGCACTAGCTACACCCTATTTGCGCCCTAGTTGCACCCTAGTTACGCCCAAGTTACACCCTAGTTCCGCCCTACGTGCACCCTACGTGCACCCTAGTTGCGCTCAAGATGCATCCTAGTTGCACCCTAGTTGCTCTTTAGTTGCGCCCTGCTTGCGACCTTCTTGCACCTTACTTGCACCATAGTTGCACCCTACATGCGCCCTAGTTGAGCCCTAGTTGCGCCTCAATTGGGATCTAGCTACGCACTAGTTGCGCCCCTGTTGCGTCTTAGTTACGCCGTACTTGCGTCCTACTTGCACCCTAGTTCGCTCTAGTTGCGTCCTACTTGCGCCATAGTGGTACCCTACCTGTACCCTAGTTGCGCCCTAGTTGCACCCTAGTTGCACCCTAGTTCAGCCTCAGTTGCACACTAGCTATGCCCTAGTTGCACCCTAGTTGCGCACTAGTCGCATCCTAATCGGGCCCTAATTGTGCCCTACTTGCGCCCTAGTTGTGCCCTAGTTGCGCCCTAGTTGCGGCCTAGTTGTGTCCTAGGTGCGCCCTTCTTACGCCCTACATGCGCCCTAGTTGTGCCCTAGTTGAGCCATAGTTGTACCCTATTTGCGCCCTAGTTGCGCCCCAGTACGACACTAGCTACGTCCTAGTTGTGCCCTAGTTGTTCCCTAATTGTACCCTAATTGTGTCATACTTGCGCCCTTGTTGCACCCTACCTGCACCTTAGTTGTGCCCGACTTGCACCCTAGTTGTGCCCTAGTTGCGCCTCAGTTGGACACTAGCTACGCCCTAGTTGCGCCCTAGGTTCACCCTTGTTGCGCCCTACTTATGCACTAGTTGTGCCCTAGTTGCTCCCTAGTTGCACTCTTGTTGCTCCCTACTTGCACCCCACTTGCGCCCTAGTTTCGTCCTAGTTGCACCCTAGTTGCACCCTAGTTGCACCCTAGTTACACCCTAATTACACCCTAGCCTTGTCCTTGTTGCGCCTTAGCTACATCCTGTTTGCACCCTACGTCCTTCCGAGTTGTCCCCTAAATGCGCCCTAGTTACGCCCTACTTGCGACACACATGCGCCCTACTTGTGCCCTAGTTGCGCCCTAGTTGTGTCCTAGTTGCTCCCTACTTGCGCCCTATTTATACCCCTAGTTGCATCCTCCTTGCTCCCTACTTGCACCCTAGTTGCGCCCTACTTGCGTCCTCGTTGCAACCTTCTTGCACCCTACTTGCGCCCTAGTTGCTCCCTAGTTACACCCTAGTTGAACTCTACTTGCACCCTACTTGCACCATACTTGCGCCATAGTTGTACCCTGCTTGCGCCCTAGTTGCCCCCAATATCTGCCTCAGTTGAGAACAAGCTAGGCACTAGTTGTGGCCTAGTTGTTCCTTAGTTGTGTCCTAGTTGCATCCTAGTTGTGCCCTACTTGCGCCTTAGTTGCGCCCTAGTTGCATCCTACTTGCGTCCTAGTTGCGCCCTACTTGCGCCCTAGTTGCGCCTGAATTGCGCCCTAGTTGCGCTCTAGTTGAGCTCTAGTTGCGCTCTATCTGTGCCATAATTGCGTCCTACTTGTGTCCATGTTGCACCCTAGTTGCACCCTCCTTGCATCCTAGTTGCGCCCTAGTTGCGCCCTACTTGCGCCCTACTTGCGCCCTATGTGGGCCTTAGTTGCACCCTAGTTACGCCCTAGTTATGCCTCAGTTGGGTACTAGCTATGCCCTAGTTGCGCCCTAGTTGTGCCCTAGTTACGCCCTAGTTGTTTCCTACTTGCGCCCTACTTGCACACCAGTTACGCCCTACTTGCACCCTTGTTGCGCCAGACTTGCCCCCTAGTTGCATCCTAATTGAGCCTCAGTTGGGCACTAGCTTTGTACTAGTTGCGACCTAGTTGCACCCTTGTTGCGCTGTAGTTCCACCCTACTTGCATCCTACTTGCACCCTAGTTGTGCCCAAGTTGCGCCTTAGTTGCACCCTACTTGCATCCTAGTTGTGCTCTCGTTGTGCCCTAGTTGTGCCCTAGTTATCCCCTACTTTCTTCCTAGTTGTGCCCTAGTTGCACGCTAGTTGCGTCCTACTTGCGCCATGCATATACCCTACTTGCACCCTAGTTGCGTCCTAGTTGCGCCCTACTTGCATCCTAGTTGCGCCCTCGTTGTGTCCTAGTTACACCCTAGTTTCATCCTAATTGTACTCTACTTGCATCCTACTTGCACCATAGTTGCGCCCCACTTGCACCCTCATGGTGCGCTAGTTGCACCTCAATTGGGAACTAGTTATACACTAGTTTCACCCTAGTTGTGCCCTAGTTGCACCCTAGTTTTTCCCTAGCTGCGCCCTAGTTTTCTCTAGTTGCATCCTACTTGCGCCATAATGGCGCCCTAGTTACACCCTAGTTCCGCCCTAGTTGCGCCCTAGTTGCAACAGATTTAAGCCTCAGTTAAACACTAGCGATGCCCTAGTTGTGGCCTAGTTGCGCCCTAGTTGCGCCTTACTTGCATCCTACTTGCACCCTACTTGCACCCAAGTTGCGCCCTAGTTGCGCCCGACTTGCGCCCTAGTTGTGCCCTAGTTGAGTCCCAGTTGGCACTAGCTGCACCCTAGTTGCGCCCTTGTTGCGCCATAGTTGCGCCCTTGTTGCGCCCTAGTTCCGCCCTACTTGCACCCTACTTGCGCCCTAGTTG
>SZWC01000040.1:679089-707423 GCA_023375785.1 Penium margaritaceum | reverse complement strand
CCTAGTTGTGCCCTAGTTGCGCCCTAGTTGTGCCCTAGTTGCGCCCTAGTTGCATCCTCGTTGCCCCCTACTTGTGTCCTACTTGCGGCCTAGTTGCGCCCTATTTGCACCTTACTTGCAAACTACTTGCGCCCTACTTGCGCTCTAGTTGCGCCCTAGTTACCCCCTAGTTGCGCCCTACTTGCACCCGAGTTGTGCCCTACTTGTGCCCTAGTTGCGCCCTAGTTGCCTCCGAGTTGCGTCCTAGTTGTACCCTACTTCTGCTCTAGTTTCACCCTGGTGACGCCGTAGTTGTGCCCTAGTTGCGCCCTATATCCGCCCTATTTGCACCCTAGTTGCGCCTCAGTTGGGCACTAGCTACGCCCTACTTGCGCCGTACTTGTACCCTAGTTGTGCCCTAGTTGCACCCTACTTACGCCGTACTAGCACCCTAGTTGTGCCCTACTTGCGTCCTAGTTGCGCCCGACTTGCGCCCTAGTTGCACCCTACTTGCACCTGAGTTGGACTATAGCTCCATCCTTGTTGTTCCCTAGTTGCGCCCTAGGTGCGCCTCAATTGCACCATAGTTGCATCCTACTTGCGCCCTAGTTGAGCCCTAGTTGGAACCTAGTTGCGCCATACTTGCACCCTACTTCAGGCCTAGTTGCGCTCTATTTGTGCCCTAGTTGTGCACTACTTGCACCCTACTTGCACCCTACTTGCGCATAATTTACACTCTAGTTGCACCCTAGTTGTGCCCTTATTACGCCCTACTTGCGCCCTACTTGCACCCTAGTTACGCCCTAGTTGCGCCCCAGTTCTACCCTAGTTGTGCCCTAGTTATGCCTTACTTGCGCACTAGTTGTGCCCTACTTGCACCCTAGTTGTACCCTAGTTGCGACTTAATTAGACACTAGCTATGACCTTGTTGCACCCTAGTTGCGCCCTTGTTGGGCGCTAGTTGCTCCCTACTTATGCCCTACATACGCCCTAGCTGTGTCCTACTTGCGCCCTAGTTGCACCCTACTTGCGCACTAGTTGCACCCTAGTTGGGTCCCAGTTTGGCACTAGCTACGCTCTAGTTGCACCCTAGTTGTGCACTAGTTGCACCCTAGTTGCGCTCTTCTTGCACAGCACTTGCGCCCTAGTTGCGTCTTATTGCCCCTACTTGCGCCCTACTTGCGCCCTAGTTGCACCCCAGTTGCGTCCTACTTGCGTCCTAGTTCCGTCCTACTTGCGTCCTAGTTTTCCTTTGGTTACGCCCTAGTTTCGCCCTAGTTCATCCTCAGTTGGGCATTAGCTACGCAATTGTTGTGTCCTTTTTGTGTAGTAGACGTGTCCTACTTGCGCCCTCCTTGCGCCTTAGTTGCTCCCTGGTTGCGTCCTAGTTGCACCCTAGTTGTGCCGTAGTTGCGTCGTACTTGCGTCCTACTTGCGTCCTACTTGTGCCCTAGTTACACCCTTCTTGCACCCTAGTTCCACCCTAGTTGCACCCTAGTTGCGGGCTTCTTGCGCCCTTCTTGCGCCCTAGTTGTGTCCTAGCTGCGCCCTACTTGCAACCTAGTTGCGCCTCAGTTGGGCACTACCTACGCCCTAGTTGCGCCCTAGTTGTACCCTAGTTGCACCCTAGTTGTGCCCTACTTACGCACTAATTACGCCTTAGTTGAGCCCAACTTGCACCCTAGTTGCGCCCGACTTGCATCCTAGTTGCCCCCTAGTTGTGCCCTAGTTGTGCCCTAGTTGCGCCCTACTTGCACCCTACTTGCGCCCTACTTGCCCCCAAGTTGCGCCCTAGTTACGCCCTGGTTGTGCCATATTCGTGTCCTACGTGCGCGCTACTTGCGCCCTAGTTGCGCCCTAGTTACGCCCTACTTGTGCCCTACTTGCACCCTAGTTGCGCCCTAGTTGTGGCCGACTTGCACCCTAGTTACGCCCTTCTTATGCCTTGGCTACAGCCTTTTTGTGCCCTACTTGCATCCTAGTTGCGCCCTAGTTGCGCCCTAGTTGCGTCCTGCTTTTTTCCTACTTGCACCCTACTTACACCATAGTTGCGCCCTTCTTGCGCCCTAGTTGTGCCCTAGTTACGCCTCAGTTTGGAACTAGCTAGGCAATAGTTGTGCCCTAGTTGCGCCCTAGTTGCACCCTAGTTGCGCCTTACTTGCGACCTAGTTGTGCACTAGTTGCGTCCTGATTGCGCCCTAGTAGCACCCTACTTGCGCCCTAGTTGCGGCCTAGTTGCGTCCTAGTTAAGCCTCAGTTGGGCACTAGCGTCGCCCTAGTTACGCCCTAGTTGTGCACTAGTCGCGCCCTACTTGCGCCCTACTTGCGCCCTATTTGCGCCCTAATTGCACCTAGTTGCACCATAGTTACACCCTACTTGCATCCTAGTTGCCTTTCGGTAGGGCACTAGCTTCGCCCTAGTTTCTTCCTAGTTGTGCCGTAGTTGCACCCTAGTTGCGTCCTCGTTACGCCCTATTTGCGCCCTAATTGTGCCCTAGTTACGCCCTAGTCGTGCCCTAGTTGCCCCTCAGTTGGCCACTAGATACGCCCTGGTTGCGCCCTAGTTGCGCCCTACTTGTGCCCTACGTACGCCCTAGTTTCCCTCTAGTTGTTTCCTAGTTGTGCCCTAGTTGTTCCCTAGTTGCGCCCTACTTGTACCCTAGTTGTGTCCTAGTTGCGCCCAAGTTGCGCACTAGTTGGGCCCTACATGCACCCTAGTTGCACCCTACTTCCGCCCTAGTTGTGCCTTAGTTGTGCCTCAGTTGGACACTAGCTATGCCCTAGTTGCTCCCTAGTTGCGCCCTAGTTGTGCCCTAGATGCGTCTTAACTGCGCCCTACTTGCACCCTAGTTGCGCCCTAGTTTCACCCTACGTGTGTCCTACTTGTATCCTAGTTTTGCCCTAGTTGCTCCCTAGTTGTGCCCTACTTACACCCTCCTTGCACCCTAGTTGTGCCCTAGTTGCGCCCTAGTTGCATCCTAGTTGCGCCCGACTTGCGCCCTATTTTCTCCCTAGTTGTGCCCTACTTGCGCCCTAGCTACGTCCTATTTGCATCCTACTTGCACCCTAGTTCTGCCCTGGTTACGCCCTAGTTACGCCCTACCAGCGTCCTACTTGTTCGCTATATGCAACCAAGAAGCGCCCTAGTTGCACCCTACTTGCGCCCTAGTTACACCCCACTTGCGTCCTTGTTGCACCCTACTTGCGCCCTACTTGCACCCTAGTTCCGCCCTAGTTACGTCCTCGTTGCGCCCTAGTTGCGCCCTAGTTGCGCCCTACTTGATCCCTACATGGGCCATAGTTGTGCCGTACTTGTGCCCTAGTTACGTCCTAGTTGAGCCTCAGTTAGGAACTAGCTACGCACTAGTTCCACCCTTGTTGCACAACAGTTGTGCCCTAGTTGCGTCCTAGTTGTGCCCTACTTGTGCCCTAGTTGCGGCCTAGTTGCGTTTGAATTGTGCCCTAGTTGCACCCTAGTTGCGCCCTAGTTGCGCCCAAGTTAAGCCTCAGTTGTGAATTAACTACGCCCTTGTTGCGTCCTAGTTGCACACTAGTCGCGCCCTACTTGCGCCATCCTTTCACCCTAGTTGCACCCTAGTTGCACCCTAGTTGCATCCTAGCTGCGCCCTAGTTGAGTCCTATTTGTTTCTCAGTTGGCCACTAGCTACGCCCTATTTGTGCCCTATTTGCATCCTAGTTGGACTCTAGTTACGTCCTAGTTGCGCCCTCGTTGGGGCCTAGTTCCGCCCTAGTTGCGCCCTAGTTGCACCCTACTTGCCCCTCAGTTGGGCACTAGCTTCTCCCTAATTTCTCCCTAGTTGAGCCCTAGCTACGTCCTAGTTGCTCCCTAGTTGTGCCCTACTTGTGCCTTACTTGTGCCCTACTTTCTCTCTAGTTACACCCTAGTTGTGTCCTAGTTGCGCCCTAGTTGCACCCTACTTGCACCCTACTTGCGCTCTAGATGTGCCCTAGTTGCACCCTACTTGCACCCTTCTTGCGCCCTACTTTCGCCCTAGTTGCACCCTTGTTGCGTCCTAGTTATGCCCTACTTGCGCCCCAGTTGCGCCCTAATTCCACCCTGGTTGCGCCCTAGTCGCGCCTCAGTTGGGCACTAGCTATGCCCTAGTTGCACCCTAGTTACGCCTGAGTTGTGCCCTGGTTGCACCCTAATTGCGCCCTACAAGCGTCCTAGTTGCGCCCTACTTGCAACCTAGTTGTACCCGACTTGCACCCTAGTTGCGCCCTAGTTTCGTCTCAGTTGGGCACTAGCTACGCCTTAGTTATGCTCTAGTTGGGCCCTAAGTGTGCCCTAGTTACTCCCTATTTGTGCCCTACTTGAGCCCTACTTGCGCCCTACTTGCGCCCTTGTTGCGCCCTAGAAGTGCCCTACTTGCGTCTTACTTGCAACCTAGTTCTGCCTTAGTTGTACCCTATTTGTGCCCTAATTGCTCCCTACTTGCACCCTACTTGTGTCCTAGTTGCACCCTAGTTGCGCCCTAGTTGTACCCTAGTTGCGCCCCACTTGCACCCTACTTGCGCCCTAGTTGCGTCCTACATACGCACTAGTTCTGCCCTACTTAAGTCCTAGTTACGCCCTAGAAAGGCCTCAGTTGGACACTAGCTACGTCCTAGTTGCCTCCTACGTGCGCCCTAGTTGCACCCTACTTGGACCCTACTTGCGCCCTACTTGCATCCTAGTTGTGTCCTAGTTCCGTCCCAATTGTGCCCTACTTGTGCCCTACTTTCGCCCTAGTTGCACCCTAGTTACACCCTAGTTGCTCCCTGATTACGCCCTAGTTGCACCTTAGTTGCGCACTACTTGTGCCCTACTTGTGCCCTTCTTGCACCCTAGGTGTGCCCTAGTTGCACCCTAGTTGTGTCCTATTTGTGTCCTACTTGCGTGCTACTTGCACCCTAGTTGCGCCCTAGTTACTCCCTTCTTGTGCCCTACTTGCACCCTAGTTGGGCCCTAGTTGCGTCCTACTTGCGCACTAGTTACGCCCTTCTTGTGCCCTAGTTGCAGCCTTTTTGTGCCCTATTTGCATCCTAGTTGCGCCCTAGTTGCGCCCTAGTTGCGCCCTACTTTTGTCTTACTTGTACCCTACTTGCACCATAGTTGCGCCCTTCTTGCGTCCTAGTTGTGCCCTAGTTACGCCTCATTTTGGAACTAGCTAGGCAATAGTTGTACCCTAGTTGCGCCCCACTTGCACCCTACTTGCGCCCTAGTTGCGTCCTACATACGTACTAGTTCTGCCTACTTAAGTCCTAGTTACGTCCTAGAAAGGCCTCAGTTGGGCACTAGCTACGTCCTAGTTGCCTCCTACGTGCGTCCTAGTTGCACCCTACTTGGACCCTACTTGCGCCCTACATACATCCTAGTTGTGCCCTACTTCCATCCCAGTTGTGCCCTACTTGTGCCCTACTTTCGCCCTAGTTGCACCCTAGTTATACCCTAGTTGCTCCCTGATTACGCCCTAGTTGCACCCTAGTTGCGCACTACTTGTGCCCTACTTGTGCCCTTCTTGCACCCTAGTTGTGCCCTAGTTGCACCCTAGTTGTGCCCTATTTGTGTCCTACTTGCGTGCTACTTGCACCCTAGTTGCGCCCTAGTTACGCCCTTCTTGTGCCCTACTTGCACCCTAGTTGGGCCCTTGTTGCGTCCTACTTGCGCACTAGTTACGCCCTTCTTGCGCCCTAGTTGCAGCCTTTTTGTGCCCTATTTGCATCCTAGTTGCGCCCTATTTGCGCCCAACTTTTGTCTTACTTGTACCCTACTTGCACCATAGTTGCGCCCTTCTTGCGTCCTAGTTGTGCCCTAGTTACGCCTCAGTTTGGAACTAGCTTGGGAATAGTTGTACCCTAGTTGCGCCCCACTTGCACCCTACTTGCGCCCTAGTTGTTTCCTACATACGTTCTAGTTCTGCCTACTTAAGTCCTAGTTACGTCCTAGAAAGGCCTCAATCGGGCACTAGCTACGTCCTAGTTGCCTCCTACGTGCGCCCTAGTTGCACCCTACTTGGACCCTACTTGCGCCCTACTTGCATCCTAGTTGTGCCCTACTTCCGTCCCAGTTGTGCCCTACTTGTGCCCTACTTTCGTCCTAGTTGCACCCTAGTTACACCCTAGTTGCTCCCTGATTACGCCCTAGTTGCACCCTAGTTGCACACTACTTGTGTCCTACTTGTGCCCTTCTTGCACCCTAGTTGTGCCCTAGTTGCACCCTAGTTGTGCCCTATTTGTTTCCTACTTGCGTGCTACTTGCATCCTAGTTGCGCCCTAGTTACGCCCTTCTTGTGTCCTACTTGCAACCTAGTTGGGCCCTAGTTGCGCCCTACTTGTGCCCTAGTTACGCCCTTCTTGCGCCCTAGTTGCAGCCTTTTTGTGCCCTACTTGCATCCTACTTGCGCCCTTGTTGCGCCCTAGTTGCGCCCTACTTTTGTATTACTTGTACCCTACTTGCACCATAGTTGTGCCCTTCTTGCATCCTAGTTGTGCCCTAGTTGCGCCTCAGTTTGGAACTAGCTAGGCAATAGTTGTACCCTAGTTGCGCCCTAGTTGCACCCTGGTTGCGCCTTACTTGCGAACTAGTTGCGCCCTAATTGCGTCCTATTTGCGCTCTAGTAGCACCCTACTTGCGCCCTAGTTGCGGCCTAGTTGCACCCTAGTTAGACCTCAGTTGGGCACTAGCTACGCCCTAGTTACGCCCTAGTTGTGCACTAGTCGTGCCCTACTTGCGCCCTATTTGCTCCCTACTTGCGTCCTAATTGCGCCTAGTTATACCCTAGTTACACCCTAGTTGCGTCCTAGTTGCCTTTCGGTTGGGCACTAGCTTCGCCTTAGTTGCGCCCTAGTTGTGCTGTAATTGCACCCTAGTTGCGCCCTCGTTGCGTCATATTTCTGCCCTAATTGTGCCCTAGTTACGCCCTAGTTACACCCTTGTTGCCCCTCAGTTGGGCACTAGATACACCCTGGTCACGCCCTAATTGGGCCCTACTTGTGCCCTATGTACGTCCTACTTGCGCTCTAGTTGTGTCCTAGTAGCACCCTAGTTGCGTCGTAGTTACGCCCTACTGGTGCCCTAGTTGTGTCCTAGTTGCGCCCTAATTGTGCACTAGTTGTTCCCTACATGCGCCCTAGTTGCACCCTACTTCCGCCCTAGTTGTGCCCTAATTGTGCCTCAATTGGGCACTAGGTACGCCCTAGTTGCTTCCTAGTTTTGCCCTAGTTGTGTCCTAGATCCGTCTTACTTGCGCCCTACTTGCGTCCTAGTTGCGCCCTAGTTGTACCCTACTTGTGTCCTACTTGCATCCTAGTTTTTCCCTAGTTGTACCCTATTTGTGCCCTACTTATGCCCTCCTTGCGCCCTAGTTGTGTCCTAGTTGCGCCCTAGTTGTGTCCTAGTTGTGCCCGACTTGCGCCCTATTTGCGCCCTAGTTGCGCCCTAGTTACATCCTACTTGCGCCCTCCTTGCGTCCTACCTGCGCCCAAGTTTTGTCCTACTTGCCCCCTAGTTGTGCCATACTTGCGCCCTAGCTACGCCCTACTTGCGTCATACTTGCACCCTAGTTCCGCCCTAGTTACGCCCTAGTTATGCCCTACCAGCGTCCTTCTTGTGCCCTACATGCACCCAGGTAGCCCCCTAGTTGCACCCTTCTTGCTACCTAGTTACGCCCTACTTGCGCCCTTGTTGCACCCTACTTGCGTCCTACTTGCACCCTAGTTGCACCCTAGTTGCGCCCTAGTTGCGCCCTACTTGTGCCCTAGTTGCGCCCTAGTTGCGCCCTAGTTGCGCCCTACTTGATCCCTACATGGGCCATAGTTGTGCTGTACTTGTGCCCTAGTTATGTCCTAGTTATGCCTCGGTTGGGAACTAGCTACGCACTAGTTGCACCCTTGTTGCACCCCAGTTGTGCCGTAGTTGCGTCCTAGTTGTGCCCTACTTGCACCCTAGTTGCGGCCTAGTTGCGTTTTAATTGTGCCCTAGTTGCGCCCTAGTTGCACCCTAGTTGCGCACTAGTTGTGCCCTAGTTGCACCCTAGTTAAGCCTGAGTTGGGAATTAACTACACCCTAGTTGCGCCCTACTTGCGCCCAAGTAGTAACTAGTCACGCCCTACTTGCGCCGTCCTTGCGCCCTAGTTGCACCCTTGTTGCGCCCTAGTTGCATCCTAGTTGCGCCCTAGTTGCACCCTAGTTGTCTCTCAGTTGGGCACTAGCTACGCCCTAGTTACGCCCTAGTTATGTCCTAGTTGCACGCTAGTTACGCCCTAGTTGCGCCATCGTTGGGGCCTAGTTCGGCCCTAGTTATGCCCTAGTTTCACCCTAGTTTCTCCTCAGTTGGACACTAGCTACACCCTAATTTCTCCCTAATTGAACCCTAATTATGCCCTAGTTGTGCCCTAGTTGCGCCCTACTTGTGCCTTACTTGTGCCCTACTTTTGCTCTAGTCGCACCCTAGTTGTACCCTAGTTGCACCCTACTTGCGCCCTACTTGCGCTCTAGATGTGCCCTAGTTGCACCCGAGTTGCACCCTACTTGCACCCTACTTGCGCCCTAGTTGCGCCCCAGTTGCGTCATAGTTACGCCCTACTTGCGCCCCAATTGCGCCCTAATTCAGCCCTTGTTGCGCCCTAGTTGAGCCTCAGTTGGGCACTAGCTACGCCCTAGTTGCACCCTAGTTGCGCCCTAGTTGCACCCTAGTTGCGCCCTAGTTGTGTGCTGGTTGCGCCCTACTTGCGCCCTACAAGCGTCCTAGTTACACCCTACTTGTGACCTAGTTGCACCCAACTTGCACCCTAGTTGCGCCCTAGTGCACCTCACTTGGGCACTAGCTACGCCTTAGTGAAGCCCTAGTTGGGCCCTAGGTATGCCCTAGTTGCTCCCTATTTGCGCCCTACTTGCGCCCTATTTGCGCCCTACTTGTGTCCATGTTACGTCCTAGAAGCGCCCTACTTGTGCCCTACTTGCAACCTAGTTGCGCCCTAGTTGTGCCCTAGTTGTACCCTACTTCCTCCCTATTTACGCCCTACTTGTCTCTTAGTTTCACCCTAGTTGCGCCCTAGTTGTACCCTAGTTGCGCCCCACTTGTGCCCTACTTGCGACCTAGTTACGTCCTACTTGCACACTAGTTCCGTCCTACTTAAGTCCTAGTTACGCCCTAGAAAGGACTCAGTTGGGCACTAGCTACGCCCTAGTTGTGCCCTTGTTGCACCCTCGTTGCGCCCTAGTTGCGCCCTAGTTGCGCCCTACTTGCTCCTCATTTGGGAACTAGCTATGCCCTACTGGCGTCCTAGTTGCACCCTGGTTACGTCCTAGTTGCACCCTAGTTGTGCCCTAGTTGCACCTTACTTGCGCCATATTTGCACCCTCGTTGCGCCTAAGTTGCATCCTAGTTGCATCCTAGTTGTGCCCTACTTGTGTCCTTGTTGCACCCTAGTTGTATCCTAGTTGCGAAATACTTGCGCCCTACTTGCGCTCTACTTGCGCCCTAGTCGCACCCTAGTTGCACCCTAGTTGCGCCCTACTTACGCCCAACTTGTACCCTACTTTCACCCTACTTGCACCCTAGTTGCACTCTACTTGCGCCCTAGTTGCACCATAATTGCGCCCTTGTTGTGTCCGAGTTACGCCTCAGTTGGGCACTAGCTATGCCCTAGTTGCACCCTAGTTGCGCCTTAGTTGGGCCTTATTTGCGCCCTACTTGCCCCTTAGTTGTGCCCTACTTGTGTCCTAGTTGCGCCCTACTTGCGCCCTAGTTGCACCCTAGTTGCGCCACAGTTGGGCACTAGCTATGCTCTAGTTGCACCCTAGTTGCACCATAGTTACACCCTACTTGCGCCCTAGTTGCACCCTAGTTGCGTCCTACTTGTGCCCTACTTGCGCCCTAGTTGTATCCTAGTTGCGCACTGTTTTTGCCTTACTTGCACCCTACTTGCGCCCTAGCTATGCCTTGTTTGTGCCATAGTTGTGCCCTTGTTGTTCCCTTATTGTGCCCTAGTTGCACCCTATTTGAGCCCTAGTTACGGGTTACTTGCGCCCTACTTACACCCTACTTGCGTCCTACTTGTGCCCTAGTTTCACCCTTCTTGTACCCTAGTTGCCTCCTAGTTACGACCTAGTTGCCCCCTAGTTGCACCTAAGTTGGACACTAGTTACGCCCTAGTTGCACCCTAGCTACGCCCTATTTTTGCCCTACTTGTGCCCTAATTGAGCCCTACTCCCGTCCTAGTTGCACCCTAGTTGTGTCCTAGTTGCGCCCTAGTTGTGCCCTAGATGCGCCCTAGTTGCGCCCTAGTTGCACATTAGATGCGTCCTAGTTGTGCTTTGCTTGTGCCCTACTTGCACCCTACTTGCACCATAGGTGCACCCTAGTTGTGTCCTAGTTGCGTCCTAGTTGCGCCTCATTTGAACACTAGGTACGGCCAAGTTGTGCCCTAGTTGTGGCCTAGTTGCGCCCTGGTTTCTCCCTAGTTTCTCCCTAGTTCCACCCTAGTTGAACCCTACTTGCACCCTACATGTGCCCTACTTGGGCCCTAGTTGCACCCTAGTTGTGCCTTGGTTGCGCCCTAGTTGCGCCTCAGATGGACACTAGTTACTCCCTAGTCGCGTCCTAGTTGCACCCAAGTTGCGCCCTAGTTCCGTCCTAGTTGCGTCCTACTTGCGCCCTACTTGCGCCCTCCTTAAGCCCTAGTTGTGCCCTAGTTGTGTCCTACTTGCACCCTACTTGTGTCCTACTTGCAGCCTAGTTGCACCCTAGCTGTGTCCTAGTTGCACACTACTTGCACCCTACTTGTGCCCTACTCATACTGTAGTTGCGCCCTAGTTTTACCCTAGTTGCACCCTACTTGCGCCCTACTTGTGCCCTACTTGTGCCCTAATTACCCCCTAGTTGCGCCCTGCTTGCATCCTAGCTGCACCCTAATTGCCCCCTCGTTGTGCCCTTGTTGTGCCTCAGTTTGGCACTAGCTACGCCCTAGTTGTGCCCTAGTTGCGCCGTAGTAGTACCCTACGTGCGCCCTACTTGCGTCCTAGTTGCACCCTACTTGCGCCCTTGTCGAGCCCTTCTTGCACCCTAGTTGTGCCCTAGTTGCTCCTCAGTTGGGCACTAGATACGTCCTAGTTGCGCCTTAGTTGCACCCTAGTTGCGCCCTAGTTGCGCCCTAGTTGTGCCCTAGTTGTGCCCTATGTGCGCCCTACTTGCACCCTAGTTGCACCCTATTTGTACACTATTTGCGCCTTACTTATGCCCTACTTGTGCCCTCGTTGCGCCCTAGTTGCACCCTATTTGCATCCTAATTGCACCCGACTTCGGTCCTTGTTGTGTCCTACTTGCATCCTAGTTGCACCCTAGATGCTCTACTTGTGCCCTACTTGTGCCCTACTTGCACCCTACATGCGTCCTAGTTGCACTCTACTTGTGTCCTAGTTGCGCCCTTGTTGCACCTCAGTTGGGCACTAGCTACGCCCTAGTTGCGCCCTAGTTTCGCCCTACTTGCACCCTACTCACGCCTTACTTACACCCAACCTGGGCCCTAGTTGCGCCCTAGTTGCGCCCTAGTTGCGCCCTAGTAGCACCCTAGTTGCGCCCTAGTTACACATCAGTTGAGCACTAGCTACGCCCAAGTTGCATCCTAGTTGCTCCCTAGTTGCGCCCTAGATGAGACCTGCTTGCGCCCTACTTACGTCCTACTTGCACCGTAGTTGCACCCTAGTTGCGCCCTAGTTGCGCCCTAGTTACATCCTAGTTGCGCCTCATTTTAGCACTAGCTACGTCCTAGTTGCGCCCTAGTTGCACCCTAGTTGCGCCCTAGTTACGCCCATGTTGCGCCCTAGTTGAGCCCTACTTGCGCCCTACTTGCACCCTACCTGCACCCTACTTGAGCCCTACTTGCCCCCTACTTGCGCCCTAGTTGTGCCCTAGTTGTACCTCAGTTGGGAACTAGCTAGTAGTTGCGTCCTAGTTACGCCCTAGTTGTACCCTAGTTGTACCCTAGTTACACCCTAGCTGCGCCGTACTTGCGCCCTAGTTGCGCCCTAGTTGCGCCCTAGTTGTGCCCTACTTTCACCCTAGTTGCGCCCTAGTTGCGTCCTACATTTTCCCTACTTGCACACTTCTTGCATCCTAATTGCGTCCTACTTGCACCCTGGTTGCACCCTAATTACGCCCTATTTGTGCCCTACTTGTGCCTCAGTTGGGCACTAGCTATGCCATAGTTGCGCCCTAGTTGCGTCTTCCTTACCCCCTATTTGCGCCCTAGTTCAGCCTTATTTGCGACCTCATTTTGCCCTACTTGCGCCCTAGTTGCGCCCTAGTTACACCCCAGTTGGACACTAGTTACGCCCTATTTCCACCCTAGTTGCACCCTAGTTGCGGCCTAATTACGCCCTACTTGTGCCCTAGTTGCACCCTAGTTGCGCCCTAGTTGCACCCTCCTTGCGCCCTAGTTTCGCCCTCATTGTGCCCATGTTGTGCCTTAGTTGCGCCCTATTTGCATCCTACTTGCACCCTACTTGCGCACTAGTTGTGCCCTAGTTGCATCCTAGTTATGCCTTAATTGTGTCCTACATGCACCCTAGTTGTGCCCTAGTTGTGCCCTAGTTGTCCCCTCGTTGCGCATGAGTTGGGCACTAGATATGCCCTAGTTGCGCCCTAGTTGCACCCTAGTTGCGCCCTAGTTGCGCCCTGGTTGTAACCGAGTTGTGCCTCCGTTGGGCACTAGCTACTCCATAGTTGCATCCTAGTTGCACCCTAGTTACGCCCTCCTTGTGCCCTACTTGCGCCCTACTTGCACCCTAGTTGCGCCTTCGTTGCGCTTTGGTTATGCTCTAGTTGTGCCTCAGCTGGACACTAGCTACGCCCTAGTTGCACCCTAGTTGGGCCCTAGTTGCACCGTAGTTACACCCTAGTTGTTCCCTGCTGCCGCCCTACTTGTGCCCTACTTGCGACCTACTTGCACCCTAGTTGTGCCCTACTTGCGCCCTAGTTGTGCCCTAGTTGCGCCCTAGTTGTTCCTTAGTTGCGCCTCAGTTGGGCACTAGCTACGCCCTAGTTGCGCCCTAGTTGTGCCCTGGTTGCGCCCTACTTGCGCCCTACTTGTGCCCTATTTGCGCCCTAGTTGTGTTCTGGCTGCGCAGTAGTTGTGCCTTAGTTGGACACTAGCTATGCCCTAGTTGCGCCCTCTTTTTTCCCTAGTTGCACCCTACTTGCCCCTTACTTGCGCCCTAGTTGTGTCCTAGTTATGCCCTACTTGCGCCATACTTGCGCCCTACTTGCGTCCTAGTTGCGCCCTAGTTGCGCCCTACATGTACCCTTCTTGCACCCTACTTTGGCCCTAGTTGCGCCCTAGTTGCACCCTAGTCGCGTCCTACTTGCACCCTACTTGCACCGAAGTTGCGCCCCAGTTGCGCCCTAGTTGCGCCCTACTTGCGCCCTAGTTGCACCCTACTTGTGCCCTAGTTACGTCCTAGTTGTGCCTTAGTTGGACACTAGTTATGTCCTAGTTGCACCCTTTTTGGACCCTAGTTGCGTCCTAGTGGCACCCTAGTTACGCCGTACTTGCGCCCAACTTGCGCCCTATTTGTGCCCTTCCCTAACGCCCTGCCAAAGCTCTCTCTGTCCCTGTCAAGTTAGAGTCAACGCGTGCTACTTGTGCTCTCATCTGTGGAGGACCCGACAATCTCACTGATGAGATCGGGTCCTATAATGCTGACATCGCACGCCGCATGCCTGTTGACCCAGTTGGTGCGTACGCTCTCATCAAGCGCCCACTATAGTAACAAAGCGTCCTGACCATCCAGTTCAACACAATGTCTATGCATGTTGCTAAGACTGTTGATGCCCTATGGGCTTGCAATTTCAGACCATTACATGTTTTGGGCAAGGCAGCACCTTGATAGCTCCTGGCAGTCGTCTCCATTGTCCATGACTTCATCCCCAAGTTGCCTAACATCTTCAAGACAGTCAAGGCCTTTGAGATTGAGTGTGTTACCACCAAGCTCATTCCTGGTTATGCTCCTCTGGGCATTGGTTTCCTCTAAGAGTTGACAGCACAGCACCTCACCAACTTGTGGAGCGCTTTACATAACAAACAAATTCATTGTGTAGTCATCGCTGATGCTACCATTGCAGTCCTCTCTTCGTCTGCCTCCTCTTTCTTGCACATCTCGTCCTCAGTCACTTCCTCTCTGGTCAATCAAGGGAGTGGCTGAGGTTTTTGGAAGGAGAAACGTGGTCTGTCTGGTGGCAGGTCAGGTGGTGGCCAAGGCCGTCGTACAAAGGGGAAGGGTTCTGGTGGCTCCTTCTCTTCCATCTCATCCTCCGGCACTTTGACATGCTGGAATTGTGACGCCACCAGGAATTCTGCCCCGACGTGCCCTGCACCCCCTCATGATGCACGTTTAGCATCTGCAATACGGGTACACTGGGAATACTCTTCTGGTGGTGGTGGTGGCACTTCTCATACCTCCACCTCCTCTGCACCATCCACTCACAATTCGTACCTCCACCATTCCTGCCTCCTACAGTACCACCACAGTGCCCTTTCTGCCCCCTATCCCTGGATGTGGCCTCTAGCGTTTGGAGGGCCTGCCTTCCAAAGTCTTCCCTCTGATCCTTACTCTCCACTGGTATGGGTCTCGCCGGACTACTCTCAGCGGTACCCATCGTTGGGAGTTGTCATTACACCCGACCCGCCTGAGGACGGCTGCCAATTGGATGAAGTGCTCTCTCATCTTGTCCATCACTGTCACCTCCATGATGAGGGAGGTGAGATTGTACATTTAGGTGTGGGGTCACTTGCATGTAAGTTTGACGAAGCTCTCTGCGGTCATGCGTCTGGTCGCATTTAAGGTTGTATCCCTTTTGACATTCGTTGGATTGAGGAGAGGCACTTTGTCCATTTGCCTCATTGTCTTGCCTCCTGTGGTCAGCAGCTCTTGTCATGCTCCGCTGTCATTGGAGTTAGTCGTGTTCCTACTTCGTTTCGTGTGTCGGGTGGCTTCTGGATTCTTGACTCCGGAACCACCCACCACATGATGTCCTATTATTTGTAGTTTGTCTCCTTAGGTCATGTCGACTCTCTCCACTTTGTGCGCACTGATTCCGGCCAACTTCTTCTAATTCAGGGTGTTGGCATCGTCCGATTTGTTGGCCCTCACTGGGAGCTCTTTCTTCCACACATGTTGTATGAGCCCTCTCTTGAGCTCAGTCTGCTCTTTATTACGGCTCTTGATGACCAAGGCATGGACTCCTCCTCCAGTCACAACATTGCTTCTGTTTTGTACTCCATTACTTACCGCATCCTACTTTGTGGTACACGCAGTGATCGTGCCCTCCATCACGCCCTCCATCGCGCCCTCCATAAATGCACTTGTTCATGTCGCTTGCTCCCTTTCACTGGCGTACGTGCAGCTCTTGTATTGCCGCCTGTGTCACATTCATATTGCGCCAATGGACAGCTTACCTTACCATCAGCACGTCCATGGCCTGGATGCATCCACTTTCCCTACTCCTTCCGCCACTGAATGCCTTGACTGTGTCTAAGGCAAACACATCGCTCTCCCTTCTCCATATCAGACACTCGCACCGCCCCTCCCATTGATTTTCTTCATGTTGATGTCATGGTTCTTCTCACCCATGAGGCCTTGGAGGGGGTTGGTAAAACGTCATTTGCCTCACTGGTGACTATTAAAGCATGTACAGGGTCTTTGCACTTTAGCAAAAGTCTAACAATTGCCCCATCCTTGAATCCTGGCTGCCCCAGGCTGAACTTGCCTATGGTTTCCGTCTAAGAATATCTCACTGTGATCATGGTGATGACTTCATTCGACCTACTGCTCACTTCTTGACCTCTCGGGGAGTGTGTATGGAGCCCTCCACTCCTTACACACCACATCATAATGGTGTCTTAGAGCGCCGGAATTGCACCCTTGCTGACGATGCACCCTCCTCACTGCCTCTGACCTATCGGCACTAGTGGGTGTGGAGACACCCTCAAGGATGCTTCGCTCTCACTGATGCATGCTACTAATGTTTAGGGTAGCTAATGGATACCAATGGTGAAGAGTGTGGAGCACAAGGATCATAGATGTGAGTGGACAGAACACGTCGCATTCAGTAGAAATGAATTGAAACAAATTTTTGTTACTTTTTATAGTGAGATTACATCAGTTCCTTACAGCCTATGATCTAAGATTTTTAACGCATCCAAGCATGCCAAAATCGGAGCAGTATAGCCCCTGCTACAGCCATCAAAGTAACCCTTGGTGGAGCCGTCCACCTTGCCTTGCACGCCAGGCAACGGGAGGCGCTACGACGATGACCCATCGGAGCACCTTTCCTCGCCCAGAAGTCAAGGAGAAGTTCACCCTGGTCAGGGAGATTCCACCGGTTTCTTCCTTCATGGCCCTGGTGTATTTGGATCTCGTTGGAGATGAACTCGGATCACTGGCGGTGGATAATCCTGCCACCCATGGCGGGTACCAGATTCCACCCGCGCAACACCCGAACTTCAGGCTATGCTAACTTTCTGAATACTCACGCAAATTGAGCAATTTAAAGCTCAATCGTGTATGGAAAAATCCACAAAATCCAAATGTAAAGTCAGATTAGGTGTTCAACTACTCCTGAGTGGTTGAACAAGGGAGTACGATCAACGACACTCATGGCAAGGGCACACCATGTCAACATGACCTTCCTCCTCTTGTTTCTTTAGAGGAATGTCTTACATGACCAAGGTCTAGAACCGTGTTCCTCACGGTCCCCTTCCTCATCACGTCACCCCCTTTGAGCATTGTTTTGGTTGACGAGATGATTTGCATTTTGCTCATTTCTAGGTTTCTGTTGTTGCCGTCAAGATCCTTGAGGACCTTCATGACAAAAATCTTAGCCCGCGTGCTCACCTTTGCACCTTCCTTGGTGTCTCTGCCATGTCCAAATCTTTGCAAATCTGGGACAGTGACTGGTCATGTGTCATCCAGTCACACGACGCGCTGTTCTTTGAGGAAATATTTCAGCGTGACATATCTCGTGTCACCCCACCTTCCTCTCTGTCCTCGCTCTGTTGTCTTGGGGAGGGATGGGTCTGTATCAGCCTTTGGTCTTGGGGGTTCAGCTCCTCCCTCATCCACCACAATTTCCTCTGCTGGTTCTCTACCCTCTCCACAGTCGTCGTTAGACGTGTTGACAGACAGTGATTCTCCCAGTCAATCCTCCCCATCTAGTGCTTCCTCCCCAGAGACATCATCAGTCTCAGCGTCTTCTGTACCTCTGTCGCCTGAGTCAGCATCTGTACACATCAGTGCCCTAGTACATTCTCCTCATGTCTCACCTCCCACTCTTGTGTCACAGACCTTTGCTCCTACCGATGTCTCAATATCGCGACCTGAGTCTCAGGTCCTTGTTATTGGCCCTGAGATATACACATGCGGATGGAGGCTTCACTCTCTCCTGTAGCAATCAGCAACACAGGCCTCTCGACCCTCTCAGCGTTGCACACATTCATTACACCATCTTCTACGGCTGGGTCTCAGGCCAGACCCAGTGGTCTCGATGCACTCGGTCGTGCGGTTAGTATTTTCCATCCCTGCTCAGTGGTGGGATGCGCGCTCGCTGTACATGAGTTCCATAGTTCTCTCAATGCACCTGTTGCAAGCTGTGTCGCTACATGCTTTACAACAAGTGGACTTTCCACACTCCCACCAGAGCCTACCACAGTTTGGTAGGCTTGTTAGGCAGCTGATGCTAACCTCTGGGAAAAATCCATGCAGGCATGTTGAGTTCCCTCAAGGAGTACAATGTCTCTGAGCTTGTGGATCTTCGAGCCGATTGCAACATTTTCTCAGCTCAATGGGTCCTTCCACACAAGCTGAAGCATGATGGCAAGGTCAGTCCATGTAAGGTCCGGCTTACAGTGAAAGGGTTCTCTCAGATTCCCATGATTGGATTCAATGAAACATTTGCTCCAGTCGGACAATACACCACTATCCATGCACTTCTGAGTTTGGTCGCATAGAATGACTAGGAACTGGAGCAAATGTACGTCAACAATGTGTTCCTGCATGGACATCTTGAAGAGGAGATTTACATAAAATAGCCACCGGGTTTCACCAATTACACAAACAAGGTCTGGCAACTGCAGAAGTCCTTGTATGGTGTCAAGCAGTCGCCGCGGTGCTAAGATGGAGATCTCCTCCACTCTTTAGAGAGGTAGCTATCACCACAGCACTGCAGACACAGTGCTCATTTTAAGTTCTTCTTTAGAGCCCCTCCTGGCCATCCTTTTCTACATGAATGATGTGCTGTATGCCACTCCCAGCTCCGCTACCGTCCAGTTAGTCAAGGACCTCCTATAGTCCACGTACAAGATGAAGGACTTGGGTCCAACTCCAGTCGATCTGGGGATGGAGTTGGAACGTGATCACCAACACCGCACTCTGCATGTGCATCACGCTGCATATGCTCGCAGTCTTGGAGAGTGCTTTGCCTCCTTGTTAGCCAACATCCCTGTTGCGTCCACTCCAATGACCCGAGTAAGCCATCGCCTGCTAACATCTTCTGATCCATCACAGATGGGAGCAACAGCCGATGTCACCGATTATCTCACCACGATCAGATCCCTCGTGTACCTTGCCACCACCATGTAGGAAGATGTCGCCTTGTCGGTGAACTTCTTGGTCCACTTCTCTCAGCAGCCTCGCCGGTGACACCTTTAGGCTATCCTTGGCATTGTCCGCTACGCACTCTCTAGAGTGCGTGGAGGGCTGTGCTATCGAGCATAGCCCTTGGTGGTGGTTGTCGGCAACACAGACAGTGACTGGGTACATGACATAGATGCACGCAGTCGCACGAGATACATCTTTCTTGTTGGTGGACCTCCTATCTCTTGGAAAAGTGGAAAACAGGGGTGTCTTGCACGCAGCTTGAGTGAGGCCAAGTACTTGGCACTTGGTGCAGGTACATGTGAGAGTGTATGGCTTTCTCGCTTGGTGCAATAGTTGTGTGTTACCATCCGCTTCATCAGTCTGTGTTGGGATAATCACAGTACAAAGGCAATCACTGAGCACGACGACATGCATCATTCTAATACAAAGCACATCAACATTGAGCATCACTTTGTATGCAAGCGCATTGCTGCTAGAGAAGTTCAGATTGTCTGAGTTGATACTCATCAACAGTGTGCAGACATTCTTACTTAAGCTCTCAGCTGCGGCATGTTCAAGATAGTTGTGCATGTGGTTGGCCTCTTGTGCGCCCGTGGAACCCCTGATTGATGTCTCTGTACCTCTCCTTTGCTTGTTACTTGTTTTCCTATGTGGCATTGGCGTGCATTGTTCTCGCTCTCATGTGTACGTAGACTGATTATCTGTCGGTCATGGTGGAGGGTTGTTAATAGGGTGTAAGACACGCAAGTGACCTCTTGGCTCTGTCCATAAAAACACACTATCACTTCAGGTGATGAAACTGAAGTGAAGCTCTTGAGTGAAACATCGGCGCACACACAATGGACCATGCACTGCTGGCGTCTCACCCGAGTGCAAGAGTCGTACCAATAATGTCCAACCTGGATATGTTTGAGAGCTAAATTGCTGTGATCAGTGTAGCCTGATTGGTTTCTGTTTGACATAACATGGAGGAAAACATGGCAGAGGCATGCACCCACATCCACTCGTGGTCAATGTGGTTGACTGTTGTTTTAGCCATGCATGCTTAGAACATATGCTTGATTAGGTGACGTTCGGTTGCTAATCCCTTGGGACCACACAACCGGGTTATCCCTGCATGTGAGAAACCACCGGCGGCACGTTCTCGTCCGGTCCGGTTCGATACCAGGGTGGTGTCTGGACCCCACGTCGAGGCTCTCAATGTCAATATTATTGACATTATTATTGACACATTAGCTGTGTGCATGGAGAGCACAAGGCAGAATGGGGAGATCCCCACAGTCGGCACACGCCATAGATGCGAAGTTTTTGTAATTTGACATAATCACCAAGACAAGAAAGGGCTTGGGAGAGCGAGCATCAAAGAGCCGGTAGGCGTGTACCTCGCCCGTGCAACGCGCACAACAAGGCCACACTCTGAGACAGCTCCTAGCACTGCTGTCGCTAGCGTGGCAATACAAGCCAGCTAGCTAACTCACTAGCACACACAGGTGGAGGTGAGAACAGCAAGGGGTTGGCTAGGGAGACAAACACAACTGTCAGAAGCTGCAAATGTTGAAAATTTGCAGAGAGAGTTGACAACTGAGGTCTGGACAACCTAAATAGTGCCACGGACCTAATGGATGCACACACACACACACACACACACGCGGCGCACAAAGGCGCTATTTTCTAGCAGGACAAAATAGTGGCACAAACACAGTTTTGGTCATAATTCCCTGCATACACGTCAGAACGACGAGCCGTTTGAACCAGAACGGCCACGTCGACGAGATCTACGTCCTGATAGGCTGCATGCCTACGTGCTGTGACACAGCACGAGTCTACAAAATACGGAAGTCTTTTAGGCGCCCGTCGCCGCCGGCCGCCAGCCTTCTGCCACCGTCGCCAGTCTCAGGGATCTGCACGTGAATGGACATGAGCCGAGGGGTCACCGTAAGCTGTGTACGACACACACAACAACACTCCCCCATGACCGGAGGGCGAACACGTCCATGCACATGCAGACACTAACGTTGTACAGAGCAGGAAAAACACAGCCGCTGCAGGCAGTACGCACAGCACATGCAGGGTGGCACATGAGGAATCAACCTGCAACAGGGGTGGGGCAGAGTCCAACGGAACGAGTGGCCGCATGAAACTTCGAACGACCTAGAGCCTTGGTCAGAAAATCCGCGCACTGCCTGTCAGTGCTCACGTGGATGACTCGGATCTCACCACGATCAACCAGGTCACGCACGAAGTGGTGCTCGACATTGATGTGCTTCGTGCGTGCATGGAACACACCTGAGTTCTTGGCGATGGCCTCCGCGCTCATGTTGTCACACTGGAGAGCCACGGGGGGAATGGACTGACGCAGTTCACGCAACAGAAGGACGAGCCAGACACATTCCGCTGCACCGGCGCCTAGGGCAACATACTTTGCCTCAACAGTACTGCGTGCGATGCAGCCCTGCTTCCCACTTCGCAAGGACACTGTAGTGCCTCCAATGAGGAAGATGTAGCCGGTGCGGCTTTTGCCATCTGGACTCCACGCCCAGTCACTGTCTGTGTACCCATCGAGCACAACGGACACCTGCTCGCGAAAGCACAGGCCGAAGCGCGCGGTGGACAAAATGTAGCGCACACACCGGACTGCAGCCTCCAGTGTTCGCTGGCGCGGAGCCTGCGAGAACTGGGCGAGCAGGTTTACAGTGAAGGCAATGTCGGGCCATGTCGTGGTGGCCAAGTACATGAGCGAGCCGATGACTCGTAGGTACAGGGTCACATCAACTGGCTCCCCCAGGTCTGCTGGGTCCTCCACCTTCAGGGCGGCCTGCCCCTCAGGGGTCATGGGCGTGGAGGCCGTGCGGACGGCAGCAAGGAGGTCGGCAAAGCGCTCTCCCACAGTCTCTGCGTAGCGTCCCTGATAGACACGGAGCGTGCGACGAACACGGTCGCGCACGATCTCCATCCCCAAGAAAACAGAGGCCTCACCAAGATCTTTCATCTTGTAGGCTGAGGAGAGAATGGCCTTGGCAACGTTCACTGCTCCCAGGTCGGGCGAGGCGATCAAAAGATCGTCCACGTAGACGAGGATGGCAGCGAGCGGTGCTGGGGACTGTGAGAAGAACAGGGATGGGTCAGCATCACTCTGAACATACCCAGCGCGTCTCAGCGTGCTGGTGATCTCCAGGTTCCAGCAACGTGGTGACTGCTTCAGGCCGTACAAGGCCTTCCGCAGCCGGTACACGCGACCGGTACCATCCTCAAAGCCGGGTGGCTGGACCATGTAGATCTCCTCCTCAAGATCCCCGTTTAGGAAGGCGTTGTTGACATCCATCTGATGGAGTTCCCAGTCGTGCTGTGCCACCTGGCTCAGCAGCGTGAGTGTGGTCGGCATCCACCCAACAGGGGCAAAGGTCTCGGTGTAGTCCACACCAGGGACCTGAGAAAAGCCATTTGCTGTCAGGCGCGCTTCGTAGCGCTCCACAGTGCCGTCTGGCTTAAGCTTCTTGCGTAGAACCCACTTGGCCTTGATGGCCTTGCGGTTCTTTGGCAAGTCCACCAGCTCGAAGACGCCGTGCTCGCGGATGGCATCAAGCTCAGCCTAGCAGGCAGTGCGCCACTGCTCAGCATCAGGGGCCGACAAGGCCTCAGGCAGACTGGTGGGATCGGGAGCCAGCACTGGTGTACTCTGTGTAGCCAGGGCATATGCTGCAGAGGGAGGGTCGACCGTCACCATGGATTCAACGGCGTCACGAGCAAGGCCGCGCTCATGAGCAAGTAGTGTTGTACCAGTGGCACAACCAGGGTGAACCTCAGCAAGACCGTGTGCACTCAGGCCGAGGACCTTTGTGCCCGGATCACCACTAACGACGCTGCGTGTGGGGCGCGGGCGGAGACGTCCGCCGGGTGCCCATGTGTAGGGGTCCGACGGGGCGGGAGCAGTGGGCGCTGCTGACTCACATGCCAGTGTGGACCGCAGGCGTGACACTCGAGGCTGGCGTGGCCTCAACATCTGGGGTCAGGCCCACGGTAGACGCAGGCGCGTCTGTGGCCGGAGACAGGGACAGCTCAGCGCCAGACACGGATGCGGACGCAGGGTCAGACTCAGTCTCAGACCCGGAAGCAGACGCAGGATCATGCAGAGCCGTAGACGCGGAGGCAGACTCGGACGCAGACTCGGACACGGGCAAGAGCGGAGAGTCGGGGGCAGAGGAGCGAGCCACAGACGGGGCGGGGCTGGGGGTGCCGGTGGGCACAACCGCTGGGGACAGCCCCGGGGGTGCCGGCGACGGAGTGACCGCACTGGACGGGGGCACTGTGCCAACCGGACCAGGAGCCTCCCCCACACGACGGGGACTGGAACACGCAGGGGCATGAGCAGCACGCAGAGTGTGGATGCGAGCAAGGTCGCGGAAGGTGAGATGCTCGAAGAAGAGAGCGTCACGAGACTCCACGACGCGGCGGCGCTCGGGGTCCCAGAACCGCCAGGCCTTTGACCGCGGGGCGACGCCAACGAAGGCGCAGAGGCAGCCCCGCGGAGAGAGCTTGCTCCCCTGCTGCTCCGGCGTGAACCAGACGCAGGCAAGGGAGCCCCAGACACGGGCCAGGCGCAGGTCCGCTCGATGCCCATACCACAACTCGTAGGGTGTGCGGTGACCTGGGAGGGGACCGTGGGGAATGCGGTTCCAGACCCAGGTCATGTATGCCATGCCCTCAAAGGCAAAGGCCTCAGGCATGGCACTGTCGGCGCGCATGGCGCGGACCGCATCCTCCATGGTGCGGTTCCAGCGCTCGGAGACACCGTTTTGCTGGGGGGTGGCGGGAGCAGAGAGGTTGTGAAAGACACCGAGCTCGGTAAAGGAGCGTGCCATGTCACCGAGGTACTCGCCGCCACGGTCCGAGCGAAAAGTCTGAAGGCGGTGGGGAGACTGGCGTTCGGCCATGACCAGCCAAATGCGGACCGCAATGGCTGCATCGCTCTTCTGATGCAGGCTGTAGACCCAGCGCATGCGCGTGAAGTCATCAGTCAACGTCAGGACGTAGCGACCGCGGTCTTCCTGAAACTAGACAGGGAGCGGACCCATGAGGTCGGAGTGGACAAGCTCCAGGGGCCGACGAGCCCTGGAGACAGACGCAGGATAAGTAGATCGGTGCATTTTTCCCTCAGCACAGGCCAGGCAATCGGTCGTGGGCGGCGCCTCGAAGGACGCTGCATCAAGACCGAGAGCAAGCTGAGTGCGGATCAGCCTATCGACAGCCCCCAGGTTCACGTGACAAAGACGTCGATGCAGGAGGCAGTGGTGTTCGGGGGACAGAGCACCAGCGACAAAAACACGGGCAGCGGAAGAGGGAGGTAAAGGGGGTGCACTCGTAGAAGACCCATCAATGTGATTCAGATCATCGACGACAGTCCCACTGAGGACTGTCTCCTCGGTATCACGCACAAAGATGCGAGCATCGGCAGCCGTGTGCGTGACACCGAGGCCCATCTTGGTGCAAGCACGGACAGACAGCAGGCTGAGTTTCAGATCAGGGACAAAAAGGACGTCGGAGATGTATACGGGACCAGCTGGCCCGGTGAAATGCACAACCCCAACACCTTGGACAAGGACCTCATGGCCAGCTGCAGTGCGAACAGAGCGAACAGCGCCAACGGGATGCAAGACGACAAAGGCATCACGACGACACGTCATGTGATGGGTGGCACCAGAGTCCACGACCCATGTGGCATCTGTGACCCGTGTACAAGGGGCAACGTGGCACTCGGCGACGGAACAAGGCGCGGCAGTAGGACGCTCGGCAGGCGACGCGGCAAGACGAGCAACGGAGCGGACATGAGACGCATGCAACCAAGACGTGTCATCGGGTCCGTCACGCGCACACGGCTNGTGAACTGCACAACCCCAACACCCTGGACAGGGACCTCATGGCCAGCTGCAGTGCGAACAGAGCGAACAGCGCCAACGGGATGCAAGACGACAAAGGCATCACGACGACACGTCATGTGATGGGTGGCACCAGAGTCCACGACCCATGTGGCATCTGTGACCCGTGTACAAGGGGCAACGTGGCACTCGGCGACGGAACAAGGCGCGGCAGTAGGACGCTCGGCAGGCGACGCGGCAAGACGAGCAACGGAGCGGACATGAGACGCATGCAACCAAGACACGTCATCCGGTCCGTCACGCGCACACGACTGGGCATGGGGACCACCACAGGCATCATCACGCAATGACACAGACAGTCCACAGGCAGTAGGACCCCTCGACTCAGTCAACTCACTCGCACCTCCCTGAGATGAGCGCAGGGCGAGAAGCTGGTGAAGCTCGGCGATCGTCCTATCGCGTTCGGCGAGCCCCTGGTCGAGAGGATCCACGGAGGAGCCTGCTGTGGCGGCGGACTCCTCTGGGACGGCTGCGGTCTTGGCGGCCGAGCGGACGGTCGCACCGGACGTCTGGCGCATGCGCGCCTTGTGCGCCTGCTGCAGCCTACGGGTGACTTTGGCCCAATCCAGTGGGCGTCCTGTCAGGCGAGTGCAGTCGGGATAGCGATGGTCACCACCGCAGTTGAAGCACACGAGGCGGCGTCCCGTCGTGCTGCTAGAGCCGCTGTTGCTGCCGCCGCTGCTGCTGCTACCGTCGCCGCTGCTGCTGCTGCTCCCGCCGCTGCTGCTGCGGCTGACACTGCCAGTGCTGGTGCCGCTGCTGGTCCCGCTGCTGGAACTACCACCTGACGCTCTGCGGCCCTTCTTCCCCTGAGCTGGAGCCGCCGTTGCTGTAGACGGCGGGGAGGGAGACGCGGCGGCAACTCAAGCTGAAGCGGTGCTGCGGCGAGCGCGGTTCGCGGCGTCCATGCCTGCGACATCCAGAAAGTGGAGAGTGGCACATCGCAGTAGGGTCCCGTCACTTGCCATGTCGCGAAGCAGCTTCTGGTCGAAGTTGCTAAAGACGCGCGCGTAGTCGGGGTGGATGCCGTAGAGGATAATCTGGAGGGTGGAGTATTGCGCAGGAGTTTCGTCCCCAAGATCCTCGTACAGCTGGATCGCCCGGCGCCAGTAGTCGGCTGCAGACTCGTGAGCGGTCTGGCAGAGGGAGTTGAAGTCGGCGAGGCGCTGGGATGTCAAAGCCAAGGTGGCGCCCTCAAACAGAGTGACGGCCAGTACCCACGCCGCGCAAGGTTCAGTTCCTGAGCCGGTCAGCGAATCGCCAAGGAACCGACTGAAGTCCTTGGTGAAGTCCGGGGCGGCCTTCATCAGGCCGGAAGCTGCGCGGAATGCCATGTGTGTCTGAGCGAGGTCAGACGCCTGATATGGTGCAAGGTAGTAGGGGAGGACTCCCTCGCTCATGGCCCACATACGAAAGCGCGGCTCCCAGGACTTGAAGTCGTTCCCAGTCCGGAAGACGGGCGGGTCTGACTCAAACCACTTAGGTGGCTTGACCGCAGGGCAACGGCCGAGGCCACTGCGGGGCCAGGCATCGAGGAGGCAATTCCCTTACCCATGCGGGCCCGCAGAGCCAGCTCCTCAAACCTCAGTGGGTGGCGAGATGAGCTCAGGTCAGCGTTGATGCTGGAGTTGGTGCCCTGGAGGGCTGCATTGGCCTCACGCGCTCTGCGACGCGCCTCCAGGCGGATGAGGCGCGCTCGGAGCACCTCTTCCTCGCCCTCCTCGCCGAAGTCAGAGAGGTTCTCCGCGACTTCATCAGCATTACCGCCGTGGGCAAGGTGGTCGTCGCTCGGGTCAGTCGACGGATGCTGCTGCTCCTGCTGGGACAGCAAGCCCCTGACCATATCCTGTAGTTCGGCAACCTGCCTTGTCAAGGTATCGCGGCTCTCCGCCTGTAGGTCCGCCAGCGCGCGCACTTGGCGCGCCAATGTCGTCGGGCTCGGCGGTCGCTGCTGCTGTTGCTGCAGCGGTGGCTGCTGGTGTTGTGGCAGCGGCTGCTGCTGTCACTGCTGCTGGTGCTGCAGTGGCTGCTGCTGCTGTAGTGGCAGCTGCTGCTGCTGCTGCGGCTGCTGCTGCTGCCGCTGTGGTGATGATGGCGGTGGTCGACGTTGACCGCTGACGGCGCTGGCCTCGGCAGCAACGTCGGCAGCCATACTGGAGGAGGTTTGCTTCGGCATGGCGACCGGTTTCCTCCCCTGTTTTCCCCTCCGCGGAAGTCCTCCGCGGAGCGTCTCCACGGAAGCTCCCCTCCACGGAACTTCCTCCCCGCGGAACTCCTCCGTGGAACGTCTCCGCGGATACCTTCTGCGGTGAACCTCACCGCGGAAACTCACCGCAGATTACCGCGGATTACCGCAGATTACCACGGAGCACCGCGGTTTACCGCGATTTTTACCGCCGACTACCACGGTCAGGTCAAACGCCGCGGGGGTTCCGCGGTCAGGTGCGGAATGCCGCTCGTGCCGATGTAGAACGCAGTGGGATGCCGCGAGCTGCTGGGGTTCCGCGTTCAGCACGTTCCGCACCCGTCGCGGAGCGATCGCGTTTTGAAGGTGGAGGGTGTGCCGCGGACTTGCGACCGTGGAGCTGCGGCGAGGGGCACCGTTGAGGGGCACCGTTGTGTTCCGGAACGGCCGCGGAAGTGCTGTGGCGGTGATGCGCGGATCCGCGGAACACCGCGGATCTGCAGTGGCGACGTCACCGCGAGGTGACGAATTCGGAACACCGAGTGCCTCCGCGGCACTGGACGCGTGTTCCGACGCGGTCGCGCGGCTGCCGCGCCCGCCGCGGAGGCCTTGTCACCGCGGAGCACCACGGAACGACCGCAGAACGACCGCAGAACGACCGCAGTTGTTAAAAAAAAAACGGTCGAAGTGGTGGTGGGCCCTCCCAGGACCTCCCGCCGAGACCGTGGGCA
This sequence comes from Penium margaritaceum, assembly GCA_023375785.1. NCBI lineage: Eukaryota > Viridiplantae > Streptophyta > Zygnematophyceae > Desmidiales > Peniaceae > Penium > Penium margaritaceum. The sequence continues at coordinate 679,937 of SZWC01000040.1, read as the reverse complement.
CTGCTGCTGCTGCTACTCAAGGCAACGGCTGCGGTTGCTCACGACTTCTGCGACTGTTGCGTCTCTGCTGCGCAGCTATGCGAGCACTGGCTCGCTGCTCTGATACTATGTGAGACAGCTCCTAGCACTGCTGTCGCTAGCGTGGCAACGCAAGCCAGCTAGCTAACTCACTAGCACACACAGGTGGAGGTGAGAACAGCAAGGGGTTGGCTAGGGACACAAACACAAGTGTCAGAAGCTGCAAATGTTGAAAATGTGCAGAGAGAGTTGACAACTGAGGTCTGGACAACCTAAATGATGCTACGGACCTAGTGGATGCACACACACACACGCGGCGCACAAAGGCGCTATTTTCTAGCAGGACAAAACAGTGGTACAAACACAGTTTTGGTCATAATTCCCTGCAGACACGTCAGAACGACGAGACGTTTGAACCAGAACGGCCACGTCGACGAGATCTACGTCCTGATAGGCTGCACGCCTACGTGCTGTGACACAGAACGAGTCTACAAAATACCGAAGTCTTCTGGGCGCCCGTCGCCGCCGGCCGCCAGCCTTTTGCCACGGTCGCCAGTCTCAGGGATCTGCACGTGAATGGACATGAGCCGAGGGGTCACCGTAAGCTGTGTACGACACACACAACAACAACACCCAAGGGTCGAGGCCAACCTCTCGGTATCAGACAGAGGGTGGCTTCTCACCACTGCACAGCCAGCGGCCAACACTGTGGTCCCCTAAGAATCAGCACCCGGGAGCATATATCAGCTCTCCTAAAACCCACACAAAGTATGAGGCAGACCAGGGCATCCTAAAGTGTCCGAGGTCATGCCTCCTCCACATCCAAGAGC
>SZWC01000040.1:645094-673431 GCA_023375785.1 Penium margaritaceum | reverse complement strand
GCGGGCTGGGGCGGTTGAGCATAGGTAGGTTCATGGGTTACGCCTTCATACAAGCGATCTCTCATGTTCCGCTCTAACTCAAGGCGTCGCCGTGTCTGCCTCAAGTTCCTGTCTCCTCCTCCTCCTCCTCCTCCTCCGTCTCTTCGCATGCCACAGGCGTAAGCGCGACAAGCACCGTTCTCTGCACTCTCAGCATCATTGGAGCTGCAGGGCTGGATGCGTTTGCCACCCTCTCCGCCAGTTGATGCCACAGCAGCGTCGGCATCTGGCGACGCATCGAAATTGCCCGACTGGTGCTCCTCCAAGTCCCCTGCAGCGGGTGCAGCATTCTCTCCCCTCCTTGTCGCTCTGTCTGCCTCCCTCTGCCGCACAAGCTGAGTCAGGAACTCCACCTGCACACAGAGGCATATACCACGCAGAAGCAGCAGCGGCACCGGCAGCAGCATCAGCAGCAGCAGCAGCAACCGCAGCACCAGCAGCCGCCACAGCAGCAGCAGCAGCAGCAACAGCAGCAATAGCAGCAGCAGCACGGGGACTATTGTATGTGCAGGAATTTCTTAAATTGTTTCTACCTCGGCATCCATGGTCAGGTCCATGGAGATGTGTCCCATTGGGAGCATGGCATACATCAGCTGACACATGCTGATGGATGCTGATGGATGATGATGGATGCTGATGTATGATGATGGATGCTGATGGATGCTGATAGATGCTGATGGGTGCCATTCCATGGAATCTTGAACTTCAGCGTGGGGGCACACAACTGCCAGCACGGGCCTGGCAGGGAATCCGACAGTGGCACTCCTGGGGTTCAGTGTGCTGCTGACATTCTTGCAGGAGGAAGTGTAGGCCAGCCAGATAGTCCAAGCCACTACGGCTCAACATCCAACATGAGTGGTCGCGCCCGGGCCTCCTCTCATATGCGTCGCACATAAGAGTGGTCTGAGCAGCTTCTTTGTCTGTTTCACTGTGCCCCACACACTAGTGGTCATGGTGTTCATAACAGTGAGGGCTTGCACTTCGCCCACCATGCCCAATGCACACTGCAGCCCACCCCTCCCTCAGTCCCTGGTCTCGTACCTTGGAGTAGAGCGCGCTGTTTTCAGCCAGCAGGCTCTCATAGTCTCCCCTAAGCAGCTCATACTCCTCCCCCACGGCCGAGCACTCCTTGGACATGCTGTCAAACTCACGCTTCAGCGCACCGAGCTCCCCTTCCTTCTTTGACGCCTTCATGCGCACTCGACGGTTCTGGAACCACACCGCCACCTGCCGCGGCCGCACGCCCAGTGCATCGGCGATGGCCACCTTGCGTTCGGGTTCCAGAGTCGAGTCCTCCATGAAGTAGGCTTCCAGCTGCTGTAGCTGCTTCGGCTGAAACCGAGGCCGCCGCAGGTGGCTTTCGCCATCCTCCCCAGCGCCGTTGTCATCCTCCTCACTCCGGCCTTTAGAGCTGCTGGGTACAGCAGCCGCTTGTTCTGCCGCCCTCTCAGCGAATCCTGAGCCCGAACCTGTTCCCGATCCCAACCTGCTGGCCACCTGCCTGCTGCTGCTGCTGCTGCGAGCCTGGCCCCTGGTAGCAACCTCCACGGCACTGCCTGCTGCCCCAGCCGCTTTCTGCTGCTGCTGCTGCTGCTGCTGCTGCTGCTGCTGCTGCTGCTGCTGCTGCTGCTGCTGCTGCTGCTGCTGCTGCTGCTGCTGCTGCTGCTGCTGCTGCTGCTCGTGCTCCTGTTGTGGCTGCAAGGGGCCCTGCTGCTGCTGGTTTTTCGTCCCTGTTGTTGGAACGCTGATGCTTCTGCTCCTTTTGCACCGCTGCTGCTGCTGCTGCTGCTGCTGCTGCTGCTGCGGTGGCGGCGGCGGCGGCGGCGGTGGCAACGGCGATGGCGGCCACTGCTGCTCCTGCCGCTGTGTAAGCGTCTCACATTTGGACCCGGTGGCAGTCCTGATTGGTGGGGCAGGGCCGCCACCACTCTCACCTGCTCCCTTTGCTGCAGCCTCTCCTGCACCTTGCTGCTGGCTGCTGCTGCCGCCACAGCCAGCCTTCACCACTACTGTGCATGTGGAGGCGCTCTCATCTTTCCCTCCCTCGTCTGCACTGCCTCCATGTGCTCTACCGGCTCCGCTTGTTCCTCCGTTGCTCTGCTGCTGCTGCTGCTGCTGCTGCTGCTGCTGCTGCTGCTGCTGCTGCTGCTGCTGCTGCTGCTGCTGCTGCTGCTGCTGCCTCCGGTGCTGCTGCTGCTCGTTTTGGAGCACACCCTCAGGGTTCCCATGTGGAACCTTGTCCGTAGAGTCTGTACCATTTATATCTCCACCTAATCCTCCTGCACACGTGCTTCTGCCACACTTCTTTGCACCGTTGCCAGCGCCCAAGCCGATACTGCTCCGACAATTCCACAGCAAGCGGCCCTTAGCAGCGAGTGCCTCCGCCCTCAGCCTCCGTGCCTCCCGTGCATCCCCCGATTTTCCCTTGCTATCTGCTGTTGCTGGTGCTGCTCCCAGTGGTGTTGGTGGTGGTGCTGCTGCCCCTGCCGCCGCTGCTTCTGTTTCTGCCCCTACTGGTGCTGCTTCTGCTGATGTTGCTGCTGGTGCTGCTGCTTCTGGCAGTGCTGCTGCTGCTCCAGCTACCGCTGCAGCTGCTAGTGCTGCTGTTGTGCCGCTGCTGCCGTGCGGCAACGGAGGCGGCAGAGGCAGGCTGGGAACCGAGGCAATGGCGCGGCAGTCCGCAGAAGTGGCGATGCCCGTCTTGCTTCTGCTGCTGCTTATGCTGCTGACGGCTCGACGCAGAGCGCGCGCACGGCTGAAGCTGGGAGTGAGGGCGGGAGTGGCGGGTGGAGTGGGGATTACGGTGGGTGTGGGAGAGGAGGTGGGGGTTGTGCACGCCTCCGCTACCACGTTAGCGGTGGTGGTGGTGGAAGCGGGAGTTGGGTTAACTCGAGCGCGCTTGCGCACCCTCTTAGGGGTGTGACACCTTCCTTGCGCCTGCTCCTCACCGCCTCCCGACCCTCGGTACGAAACGCCTCCAATCCCTCCCATGCCGGCCGTAGAGGGGCTTACCATGGCTGAAGCTTCTGCCGCGCACGTAGGATGTCGCTCCTGTTTCTGCCGCTGCTGCTGCTGCTGCTTTTTCTGCGATTGTTGCTGCTCCTGCTGCTGTAACAATGGCCTCTTTTGCAGCAGCTGCAGCTGCGGTTGACTGTGCTGTTGCTGCTGCAGTCTCTGCTGCTGCTGCTGCTGCTGCTGCTGCTGCTGCTGCTGCTGCTGCTGCTGCTGCTGCTGCTGCTGCTGCTGCTGCTGCTGCTCTTGCTGCTCGCACTGCTGCTTCTGCTGCTGTAGCTGCTGCAGCTGCTGCTGCTGCTGCTGCTGCTGCTGCTGTCGCTGCTGCTGCTGCTCCTGCTGCTGCTGCTTCTGCTGCTGCTGCTTGTCTATCTGCCGCTGCTGCCGCTGCTCTAGCGGCTGCCGCTGCTGCTGCATCTCCCGAAGGTGCTGCTTGGGCTGGGCCTCTGCCATTTGAGGCGAGATAACAAAAGGCTGCGGCAGCTCCAGAGGAGGAGAAGCAGCTCTCAAGCCGAAGAGCGCAGCGCGCGGTGTAGGTGCGAGCTCGTCGGAGAGAGTACCAGAGGGCGGCGGTGGAGCAGGAGGCGCGGAAGGGAGAGGGGAAGCTGGCTGCGGGGTAGGAGGGGGAGGAGGAGGGGGTGACGGTAACGGTCGCAGCGTGAGCACCACAGGGGCCATAGCGGGGCCTCCAAGAAAGTGCCGCGGTGAGCTTTTCTCGCGATGCGCCTGCATGCAATGGGAAAGGCCGCGCCGATGCCTCAACCGCTCGTGGCCTACTTGCCCGTTTCCGGCGCTGCTGTCGTCGCTGCTGGAAGGGGCCTGCCTGGCGCCATGCGCGCCGCGCTATGCCCAGTGCCACGCCACGCCTGTCACAATCTGACGCACCGGCACTAGCACTAATAGTCCGACTCCCCCTCCGTCTGCCCAGCGTACGCGTGCGATTCATCCAACCGCACCCCCACGAGCTTCAACTGCTGGCGGTGGTGGTGGTAGCGGAAATGGCAGCGGCAGTGGCTCGCTCGATTGGGGGTTGCAGGCGGAACAGCCTTCGGTGGCGAGGCCGTCACAGGGATCGGATGGGAAAGCACCGCCGGTCGCTATGTCTACGTCAATCTTTGTGCCTTCGGCTGTGTATGCGCTACACAGGCTCCCTCGCGCTAGCTGTGACTGCGTTGACCAACGAGAGGCAAAAGGCGGCACAGCGCGGCGCAGGGAAGGCGGCCGACGAGGTGTCGCGCGGGCCACAGCTGAGGGCCCCAGCGAATGGTTACAGACGATGGTTGCAGCTGCCGAAGAAAGCGGCGGTCGATCAGTGCTGCTCGCTACTGCCGAAAGAGACGCATGGGAGAGGGAGAGATGCAGGCGTATGTTGCTGCTGCTGCTGCTGCTGCTGCTGCTGCTGCTGCTACTGCTGCTTTTGACTAGGTGCTGGACTTCCTTAGTCAAGGACAGATGCACATTCTTCACACGCGACAAATCCACCGTCCGCATAGTGCATACACCTCCGCATTCCACGCCGCCACAGCAAGGTGCAGCACACACAGTGCGGCACGGCAGTTCGCTGCGCCGGAGCAGTGCCACCTCCGCCATGAATCGTACGCAACACGACAAGTGGTGACGCTCGAATCTACTATGGTTCTCCCACCCAGCTTCTTCCGCTCGCGGAGCCGTTCACTCCCAAGCCGAAGGTCTGTGAGCACCCGCGACAGGTGCGCTGCCTCTCCCCCCTCGCCCTGCTTCCCCGCAGTCCTTGGCGGTGTTCTTGCCCCTGCCCCAAGGCGCAACTTGCATTGTTGGTGCTGCACGCGCGCGCCCAAACGTGCCAAGGTGGAGCGAGCAAGCTTGGCGTGGGTGAGTTGACGCGCCGCCAATCATTAGCTTGAGACGGGGCGCACTGCACCGCTTGGTTGTGGGAGGCCGGCAAGGCAAAATGCGGAACGGCGCTTCGAGCTCCTTGAAGCGAATCGAAGCGCAGCGTGCGGTGCGGGCGAGAAGAATTGCACTTCGCCGCAGATCCCGTAGACGGCCGCCTGCGGAAGGTCAAAACGAAATTTGGGAAAGGGCGTTCTCGCTCACACATCCTCGCAAGAATCGACATAATCTTGCAATATCCGTAAATGAAACATCCATTCAGCCATATCCAAACGCTCACAGACAATTCCTTCATGCCCATTTGATGGCCATTCGCGATCGGAGACGCATGACGCCGATCGAGCAAAGCGAAGGGGGTGCTGTGTCACCCCTGTCATAGCGAGAATCACAATTTCTCAGTTCAAATTCGATTTTTTTTGGACTCACAAATCCACATTCGCGAATTAAGGGTTTTCTATGTTTGAACGGGCGAAGCCCGCGCAAACATAAAGCCCTACATCCGCAAATGGGGTTTTCGAGTCCACAACAAAAGGTACAGGGCTAACCACTCGAAAATGGTCGATAAAAAATTCCTTTTTCAATTCATTTTAAATAAAAACCCATTTTAATACATACAAATCGCTTCCGAACCCTAACCATAATTAAACTCAAGGTTTTGGGGTTTAATTTTTACGTGGGCTCCTGCTAGACCCCGCAAGAGCAGGGCCCAAAAGGTTCCCTTTTAACGCAAGGGGTGTTTTGCAACCCCCCGTCCAAACCCTCGCAAATTCCTTAACCTCTCTACTGAGGGGTTTCTCCTTTATCTTTCATGTCTTACGCCATCAACATGATCTGACTACGTGGAATGCAATGTCATAATACCGTGTTCATTTGGATATAACGTTTTCTTCATGCTCAGTGCATAGAACGTTACCAAAGGGCAAAAACATCCCAAATTTTGATGAGGTAATTAATGTGTGAAACGTGGATATCAAAATAGATATTGAGAATCCTATGAATATATGGTCACTCCCCCATTTGGCAAATCAAAAAATATACTTTTACGAAGAATATATATGTCACACATAAACCTCTATTGAAGACATGGTAGTAAAAATGACAATAACCTTTCTTCTAAGTGTTTATGGTGCCCGATCTATTGATGGCAATAAAAAGGCCTTTAATAGGCCTACGAAAGCTTAAAATCCCCCTAATTAACCATTGAAGCGCCCTTTTATGGCCACAAAAGGGTGCTATTAAAACGCCATAACCAAAGAAAAACTTCAATCATTTACTTTTGCCTTGTAGTATATTTCGAGGATATATCGCTACTTTAGCCCTAAAACAATTCTTCTTTTACACGTGAGATTTGACTGGGGAGGCTGACCTCCGCCTTCATAAAGGGGGAACCTCCCAGGCCCCACTCTCACGGGGCCTAAGAGGTGCCTAAATCTCAATAAAAATCAAACCATCTAAATGTAATGAGGAGACTTTCTCCAAAATAATGGAAAAATCGAGGCATGTGGCAAAAATTCAGAGTCAACAGCCGTGAGGTGAAATACCAAATTTAAACAGGTAGCTCTAAGAGCACTTTAGGTGAGGTATGCCAGCATAAAAAAACCTCAAAAAGAACACATAAGAGGTGCATTATTTATCAAAGCACAAAAGGTATTCCCAACCTTACAATGATATTTGTGGGTCAATGTTTCTTCTAAGACATAAATATGCTCGTTGATTCTGAAAACTACTCTAATTGTATTACTATTATCCTTAAAATATTGGGGGAAGAGGTTGTTGACCTGAAAGGGAGCACAAAATGCAGCATAGGGTTCCTGGAGATGCTCAACTACTCTCAGATAAATCAAGACAACACGAGTTACAACGAGCGGAATGTAGGTGGTTCAAAAGGATGAGGTGAGGGAAAAAATAAGGTACAGAGTTTGGGACAGGTGGTTCACGTCAAGGAGGCAACAACACTGGGGGAGATGATTATATAGAGGGCAAAATAGCTCGGATACCCGCACCGCGTTCACTATTAAGCTGGCATACCCGCGTGTACAAATTTTTATGCAGCATACCCACCTCTTTAAAAAATGGAACGACGTATCCGGCCCTCGCTCGCCATGCTCGATCAGCCACATGTTGTGCTGATCGAGCATGGCAACGAGGGTCATGTGACCGTCGCTCGCTCGGGACCGTCACTCGCTTGCAATATCGCGATGGAGCAATGAAATTTTTGTTTTTTTTTACGCGTAAACCCCCTATTAAGATTTAGGGTTTTCTATGTTTTGCACGGGCGGAGCCTGCGCAAAACATAGAACCCCATGCAAACCCCTCCCTCAAACCCCACGCAAACCCCACGCAAACCCCACGCAAACCCCACGCAAACCCCTCTCTCAAACAATCACAAACACCTCGAAAAAGGGGTTTGTGATTTGTCGAGGAGATTGATGATTCAGCGTTCCAACGTTGCATTTCATGCAACAACGACATAGTTTTTTTTTTGGATACGTCCGTCCTTTTTTTCGACCTCTGGATGTAGCTGCTTCCATTTGGTCCGAATTGGGCATGCCGTTCCAATTTTTTAATGTGCAGGCACGCCAGCTTTAATTTTGGACATGGTTGGTATCTAATCTTTCTATCCTATTTTATAATACTTTCAAAATACTCAATATATGCATAAATGTCTTAATACAATTCCTAGGACATTAGCATCCATTTATGAAAGTCTTATTTTGGAATGTCAAAAGGACATCAATAGTTTAAGACACCTTCTATCACTCATAACACAAAGCTCCAGAACTTTTTGAAACCTCCGGATAAGGCAGGCACATCGTTCAAATAGGAGATGAGCCGTGGGAGAAGCATGACAATGTTCGGCAAAGCCTGTGTCCGGCACCGTTCTGCCACCGATTCCAACCGTAATTTGTCTCACCCCAAGTGTCCCGGCGATTTTTTCCCTCCCCATATCACTCGGCGTCCCTCGGAGACTTCTTCCTTGCCCGTAAAGGACGCCAGGTCAATGGATGGCTCCGACACAGATTCTGAAATTCGGTGTAAATCAGTCACCTGCACGGTTTGTGAATTGAAACGAAAACTCTTCTACGTTTGCACAACAACAAAGAAGGTTGAAACGATGTCGGCAAAGTTTGCAATCTTTGTATGCAGCGCACGAGGCGGCAGCGCTCGGCAGCTACTGAAATCCAACATCGAGCAGAAGTTGAACAGAAGACTTCCGTGCTTCTGTATGAGCTATTTTGTATCAACCTATCACAAGATCATGGCACTCAGTTTTGATTTTCCATCTGACATAATCAATCTCAACTCATATTCCGGTTCATACCGAGTAACAGTTCAATATTTTTCCATCATTAATTTAAATGGCGAGTAATTCCGAGCTTCTACGTTTGAGGGACGGATTGATAGCCACTTGTGGAGAAAAATATCAAGAAGGCAGGTACTTGTTTTGATAGTGCATAAATAAGAAATTTCCCGTATTATTATAATCTATGCCTCGATCTAAACTCATCAAAATGACGACCTGCTATCGTATTCCGCACCAGTTAGATATGTCGATCGACCCTCTGATTTTGGTGAGAGAAAAATATTTGGATAGCAATACGTGGTCCGCCTGCTGATGAGGACCCTCTTGCCAACTTCTTCTTCACGCACAACCTTCCAAGGAAATTTCCTGAAGTAAGCAAAAGTGGAGTCGATTCCTTTCGTCATTCAGCCTCTTTTTCAATTTATCTCGCAAATCATAGTGGTCCAACCTCGGCACTTCAATCGTCCTCTATCTTCTTTTATTGCTTTTTTTCGCTGGCTTTGAGTCTAATTTTACATGTTTTAAATGTCATATACCTTCACTTCCCACACACGTGAAAAAAACTTTCTAGCCTAAATACTTCACTCGCAACTATTCATATCGATGCAAAACAATTAGAGTTTTTTTTTTTTGCCACTTTGATGTCATCGTGCATGCCAACAGGTGGCAATTAGGCATCTCGAAAGTATGCGCTTGGACAATCGGCCTTCGGCAATTAGGCAATTTCATTACAGCATTACGGAATATCGACAAAAGGAGGTCGTGACTCCTCGTCGAGACTAGGGTTGAACAAGGCACTGCGAACAAATTTATCCAATGAAAAAAGATTCATGAATTTTCACTCAATTTTCTAAGAAAATTCAAACTTTCTACATCTCCATGAGAACCTCCAAGTTATGCTAAGACATTGAACACCATATTTCATCACCTCGAGGCAGTTTAAATATTTGAACAGATATTCTATATCCCTCACCTCCCCCACTCCTATTCTCTAAGATGAGAAACAAATGCAAAAGGGAGTTTCTATACCCAATACCAAGATTTGCATATCTCCTCCTTATAGTATGGTACTTGGAAAAGATATGCCACATAAACGCAATTATCTTCGCTCATAGGCCAACAAAGGGTGAAAATGCCGATCCCCCCTGTTTTTTCACCCCTTCGTCGGAACAATAAGCCCCATCCGTCCCTCTGTCGGAATGATAACCTCCATCCGCCCCTCCGCCAGAACGATAAGCCTCATTCGCCCCTCTGCCAAAACTAAAAGCCTAATCCACCCCTCTGCCAGAACGATAAGCCTCATTCGCCCGTGCCCCAGAACAATGAGTCCAATGTACCCTTCGTTTGGCATTGAACGTCGAATCGTCCAAAATCACGAAATATAAGCCTAATATACCCAATGTTGATGATGTGACTCAACCCGACCATCAGAACGAACCCCTACCCTAGACACCTGTTGCCGAATGTAAATGGATCGATCTGCGCGGAGGCTCGGCATGGTACTCGTCAATGCACTCCTCTGCTTGGGTGTACTGTCATCCGCACATGACGGATCCAAACGTCAAGTGATGCTATTCAAATACACAAAGCGGTAGGGGGCATTGTCGTCTCGTTTGCGCTGTCAAACACATACGTATGCTGTGCATATATGGGGCCTATTGTTCTAGGGCAGGGACGGATGACTCTTATGGTTCTGGTAAATAGGCGGATCAGGCTTTTTGTTTTGGCGGAGGGGCGGATGAAGCTTATGCTTCTGGTAGAGGGGCGGATGGGGCTTATCGTATCGACGGAGGGGCGGATGAGACTTATCCTCTGAAAAGAGGGGTATATGAGCTTTCCGTCCTATGCCAAATTCAAGGCATAAAATGTGGCATATTCCTGTGCTCCACTGAAAATGACATGTTTTCATTGACGAAGCATCAAAACAACCAACATTTTGTTACGTCGGGCAGAACATAGGTGGTTCATAAGGATGGGGTGCAGGACAAAAGAAAATTAGAGGGATTGGGACAACATAAATCTTGTGAACCACTAATTGTACTTCGATGACAAGTGTCAAGTGAGTCTAGCACATATCTATAATCACGAGAATCAGAAAGAGGCATATGTGGAGTTCTCGGCGCTCGAGCCGGGCGACACGTGCGGGGCCCCGCCGTGAGTGGCTGCTTTGGAAGCTTCTTCGGAAGTCAAAGGGATTCGAGGATATCAAGGCACGATATAAAAAGAAAAAACCTGCTCCGTCAAGAAGTCAACTGAACAATGTTGAAACATCAATATAGCTCGCGACACTTGTGTCAAACTTTTTGGGAAGTGGTTCAAGTTGTCAGAACCGTCTAGAATGAAACACCGGAGGTCAGGACAAGTGGCCAAAATTTCCTCAACCATTCTCCAGAAAAATCATGAGGTTGTTGCACAGTTGGCCATGAATGTAAGAAAAGAAATGCCCACTTGCTGAGTCTAGGGACTCGTGTATGTGAGGGACATAACACCCCCCCCCCTTTCAGCCGCGATGTCAGGACGCATAAGCAGACGTGGACTTGTGACGACGGTTGTATCCGTGAATCAGGTGACCGACATCTCAGAGGTTTTCGTAGGGCTCCCATGTGATTTGCGCGACGTGGTAGCCGTGCCAAGTGACCAGATATTGTGTCGTTTTTCCAGGGCGTCGATGTCCGAGGATATCCTACTCTATATCCTTAACCACGTGAACAGGAGGTGGGGGTGCGACTTCTTTTCTAGGGATGTTTTAATTAAGGTCCCGGTAGTGATGGACCTTGAAGATGTGGAAGATAAAACGAATCACCATGTTGTCAGGTAGTGGAGCTGCAATAGGGGTTTGCATTCGCTTAATCTCAAATGGTCCTAGCCAGCGAGGTTTGTGCTTTGCAAAGTCCTATCCTTGGAGTTTAATGTCCGCTTAGCCGAGGAGGACGCGATCACCAGCTTTGACTACGTCATCACTGCGATGCCGGTCAATTGCTTCTTTCCTAACAGCTTGTTTCTTTGCTGGGTTTTGTCTCGTTTCCTCCCAGCCGCCTTAGAAATCCCTGCCATGGATATCAATTACGGGGATGGTGCTCTAACTCTGTAATCGTGTCGGTGTGGTGGGGAGTTTGGCGTAGAACACTTCAAATAGAATTTTACATGTTATGGTTGAAGTGGCACAACTATATACGAGCTTGGCGGTCGGCGGAGAAGTTGTTGACGGGTCTGTTTGGTCCGCTCCGACTGCCCGTCGGTTTGAGGATGGAACACCGTTGATAGCTAGATCTGACTGCAGTAATGCATTATCAATTCGTGCCAAAAACGGCTAATGAAGCGGACGTCTCTATTGCTGATCATGGTACATGTCACGTCATGTAACCATACGATCTGGTTTCAAAAGAGCCGCGCTGTTCCTTTTATGGTGACGGTGGTCGCCGTCGTGATGAAGTATAAAATTGTGGAAGATCTTTCCACCATGACGAGGATGCCATCGTAACCCTCAAGAATGGGAGGCAATCACTTCAGGAAATTCATGCTCATGTTGACCTACGACCGAGTCGGAATAGGAAGTGCTTATAGTCGACCGGATGGCCTGGTGCGATGAGATCTTTGTCCCTCACGGGTGTGGCATGATTTGCAAAAGGCTGACACGTTGGTCTGCGTCTTGTCTCACCAGTAGCACTTCACCAGCTTTTTAAGCGTCTTGTCTTCACCAAGGTGTCCACTTGGACCGGTGTCGTAGCACTCTTCTAGTAGCAGTGTTTGTAGCTCCTCATTTGGCGGATCAAGGACCTGGCGAGTAAATCACTGTCACGGATAAGGATGATCGCACCAAAACTTTGTTGAATCATACATGCCGAACTCCTCGCATCCCTTTGCAAACAACCTCAGGAGGTACGAATGTTGTTCGACAAGAAGCGTGTTGATCTCGACCATGAAATCTAGTCGACAAATTATAGAATCCGCTTTATTAGCTTTTCCAAGTCGGTACTCGATGCCGTATTCAAAATTGGACTTGAGGAACTCTATCTATTTAGTCAATGGTTTGGATTTGACATAGTGTTGAGATGTTTCAGGGCATGATTTTCGATGCGTATGATGAAGCACCGTCATTCAAGTAGCACCACCATGTTTTGAGCACATGCACGATTGAGAGCATTTCTTTCTCGTGCACCGCATAGTTGAGTTCCGGCTCGTACATTTTTCTCGACATGTATGAGGTAGGTTTTTCTCCAACACTGTTATTGAGGATAATGGCTCTGGTGGCTCGATCAAATGCGCCAGTTTCTATGATGTAATCCACCGTAGGATCTGCCAATTGTAGAGCTGAGGCTGAGGTCAGAGTATTGCTCAAAGAGTTGAACACTTCTTCTTTGCAGTTCCCCCAATTCCACTCGCTGGCTTTTCGAGTGAGATTGGAGAGATACGCTGGCACTGCAGTGCGGTCCTTCATGAATTGACGGTAATAGTTGCAAAAGCCAAACAATTCTTGGACGTCCTAAACATTTGTGGAGGTCGGCCAATCAGAGAACGCCTCCACCCTTATTAGGTCCATTGTGATCCGGCCGTCACCAAAGATGTGGCCCAAAAACTCAAGGGTTTTCTGAAGTGTTCCTTTCTTTGTAAATATACAAGAGTTTTAATAAGAATTTCTCTCTTTGTAATTTTTTTTAGCTTTCTGGAGATGTCCATTGTGCTCCTCCAGGGTGCGGCTGTACACCAGGATGTTGTGGAGATATACAAAGATAAGTTTGTTCATGTACGAGCAACAATGTTGTTCATCGTTGCCATAAATGTGGCGGGGGACGTTTATGAGTCCAAAAGGCATAATCGTGAACTCAAAGTGCACATACCGAGTGCGGAATACTATATTCTTGACGTTGATATCAGATATGCGGATCTGATGAAAGCCGCCCCGTAGGTCAATTATGCTGAAAATATATCTCCCGTGGAGATAGTCGAAAAGTTATGCTCGTGGAAGAGGGTAGCAGTTCTTGATGGTGCTATAATTCACCGCTTGGTAGTCCATGCAAATGCGCATCTCTTAAGGCTCTTTTTCTCACAAAAAGTACAGGTGTCGCATATGGTGACGTGGAAGGTCTCATGAACTCTTGACCGAGCATCTTGACTAGCTGCTTCTTGAGTTTGGTCAGCTCGTGGCTGCTCATCCGATAGATTCCTTTTACCGTCAGTATGCTCCTCGACTTCAGGTCTATCTGATGATTAACGTTTTGGTGTGGAGGTAACTCTCGGGACAGGTTGTCGAAAAAAATCCCTTCAAACTCCTTGACAGGTGCTTTCAAACTCCTCTAGTACAGCTACAAAGTTTTCAGGTGTCGAGGCCGATGTGGTCGTCTCGGCAGATGCGATTTCTCCCACCTCCCCTGCCTCCATGTGGACTGTTTTATGCATCTCTTGGCCACGTCCAGAGATATTGGTTAGTGTTTTGTGGGTGCCACAGCCTCCGATGTTGCTTCCACCTCTGCTCTTCTCGTAACCGCCATTGCGTCGTGGGTCACTCGACAAGAGGCAGATGTCGTTCTCCGCCAGCAATGCTGCTGTAGACTGATCTGCTGCTCCTTTCTACTTACGGATCGTGCCGGTAGAGGAAATCATTTTTTTGTTGCGCACTGGGAAAATTCTCTAGACCATTACATTCCAAATCTTTTATTTGCAGTTGGAGAGTTTAGTAAAGTCGACGGACATGCAATCACCCATCAATGGTTTTTTCTTCAAGCACTCTCAGTTTGGTCTACAAATTCAGCTTTTAAACCATGTTGTTGCTTACAATGTTGGAAGAAGCTCCTCCGTCTAGTAGTGTCGGTACAGTTATGCCACTTTTACAAACCCTCTATTTTACTCCTAGTAGTATCTCCAGTATGTCGTCCTCGTAGCCCTCATCATTCTTTGTTATTTCAGGGATCCTTGTTTATGACAATGTGAGCCACTCACATGGACAATAGGTTAGTGCAGATGTTTGTGATAGGACAGGAGTTCCGTCATCTACTATTGTCCTGTGCATTTTCCTAACTCCTTTTATTTTTGTACAAATTCTCCCCCTTTCCAGTGTGCTGATGGCAATTTTGACAGCTGTGTGAGATATGACCGGACTTCCTACAAGTCTAGTAGAGCCGTTGATCGCGTTGATTGATGGCGTCAATTTCCATCGGGGATGAAGTTTATTTTTACTACGAATTTCCCTTGCCATGATAGAGATTGTGGCTCGGGGGTCGCCAGTGGTTGGACTCTGACATCAGAACATTGTAATTGGCACTTTCGGTATGACCGGCTGTTTTGATCATTTGCTGAAGACATCCTGGATGCCGAAGATGGAAATTGCTTTTTGAATATCTTGATTGAGGTCATTGTAGTAAAAATAAAGTTCGTCGGGGGACGAGGTCAATGCCGGTGATGGTTCTGCGGAAACACCGCATGTACTCTGCCATGCTAGACTACTGACGTAGGCATTGGAGTTGCTCCACATTTTTTTCAAACTTCTTGTTCATCTTCCCAATGCGAGTGAGTGTAGCGGACGTGAAGTCGCTCCACATTTCCGGTGACGTGTGAGAATCGTGCCACGTCAGATTGATCTGCTTGCGAGGTAGGTTGCCTACGGTTGACGATGTGGGAGCATTCATGTGAGCAGTTGATCAGGATCCGCGGGTCTCCTGCTTTCGTTGGATGGTCTTTAGATTGGACCATCAACTTCAGGTTGTGCCACTCAAAGGCAAGGTCGCAAGGGCAATTTTATTTCTGTCTTCGTTGACCCCAGCAGTGGTGAATTACACATCCAAACTTGTCAGCCACATCCTGACTATCGGTCCCTTAGAGTTTGCAAGATCGAACAGCCCAGGAAGTGTCAGTCGAATATGGGGTACACTAAAGGATTGAAATTTTCTCTTTATGAGTACTGTTTCGTATAGATGGGAATTCTGGAGCTCCTCCATCATCGTGTGGAGTTGTTCGAGCAGATGAGTGTTGAGACTCTCGAGTCCCGACAAGCTCTGGTATAGATCTTCATTGATTCGAGCTTGTCTTCCGTTGCCTCCCATGGCGTCAAGTGTCGACCCGATGGGCAGCGGCAGAGGCAAAGGGTTTGTCAAGCCTTAGGGGTCCATGAACGGGTTGGCCATCGGGTTTGGTTTCATACCATTTGCCGCAAAGGTTGCTGATGCCATCTGATTTGTCTAGAGAGTGTCGGTGTTTACGTGCTGCTGATCCTCCATCGCCGGATTGTTCACCCGTGACCGTTTCTTGTCGCCGGTTACGCTTGCTCTGTTTGCTGTTGTCTTCATGAGGTCTGCAATCTTCTGAACGGTGGAGATGTACTGAAGACTTGCGCGAGGTTGCCACCAGGTAGTTAATGCGTCGGTTGTCCATGGTGTACTCTGATACCAAGTGTTACGCCGGGCGGAACGTAGGTGGTTCACAAGGATGAGGTTCAAGACAAAAGATGCTTTGAGGGATTGGGACAAATGGAAAGTTTATATTAAGCAATGAGTGCTCTTTGATGACTAGTGCCGAGTGAGTCAAGCACATACATACAATGACAAGAATCAGAATGAGGCATATGTTGGGTCCTCGGAGCTTGAGCCGAGTGATGGATGCAGGGTCACGCTGTGAGCGGCTGCTGCAAGAAGCCCTGTTGAGAAGTCGAGGGGCTTCAAAAATACCCAGGTGAGGTTTGATAAAGGTCTAGTTTCATCGAGAACTGGACCAAACAACATCAGAACATCTGTATTTTTCGCAACACATATTTCGACCTTTCTAGAAAGTGGTTGAAGCTGTTATAACCGTCTGGAATGGAACTCCAAAGGTTGAGACTGGTCAAAAAATTTCCCTCAGCCGACAGGCGTAAAAATCCTTATGTCATCGCACGGTGGGCCATAAATGTTAGAACATAGATACCCACTCGCTGAGTTCAAGGGCTCGTGTACGTTAGGGACGTAACACAAATACCCTCTTTGCATGTACAATCATGAAAAAAAACGGAACATGGTTTGTCAATATCACATTTTGTGCAATAGGGACATTACATTTTGCGTCTGTTTTGTTATTGCAGAAGTTGCTGTCATTGGCATCTTTCACCAATACATCCTCTGTGTGCCATTGAGTTTTGAGAATAGTACTTTCAAAATTGTTGGCATGAGGCAGTTTTTTCAATGTTTGGATATCCCATGCATGGATAAATAGAATATCTTTGGGGGAAATTGGTACATCCGTCATCTTGTTTCTTTTATATACTTACAGATGACTTATGCCCTTACAATGCTTACTATTCATCTTTATATGGAAGCATGGAAGATTGTTGTTACGGACTTTCAAACTTGAAACTGACCTCTTGAATCTTCCCACACACATCTGCATGTGATTCACACACATTGAGCTCTCAAACATAATGAAAATGGTCACACTGTGGATTGCATGGCCGAGGCGTTACATTTGGAGTGCAAGGGATTGCCCTGCACAAACAGTGACTTCCACAATCAGCCTTGGATACCATGAGAAGCTTATGAGCAACAGCTTGCAAAACACATATGCAAAGATTATGATAGGGTTCATGAAATGTAAATGTGGTTACATGCACATGTATACGCTCATGGTCAATGTGGACATCTGTTCCTTAGATGTGCATGCGTGGTTGCGTGTGTGTAACCAGGTTGTTGATCCCTTGTGGACCACACATCCATGTATTTTCATTGCACCACCGCTAGCATGTTGCTGGCAGGTCAGGTCTGATCCCTCGAAGGTGGACGAACCCCAGGCAAGTGGTTCCCGTAGGTGGTTTGGTCGAACGGTATGAACCACCAGGTTCACTTGCTCCACTCATTTGTTCTCCCCATATTCTTAAGCAACTTGAACTCTTTCTCCAATCCATGGGGCTTGCCTTAGCTTGAGCAAGCTTGTATGAGGATGTATCCACACATACCATGCACATTAGGAGATATCATTGCCAGCTATTGGTATCAAAGCAGAGAGAAATCTCACTCGGTAGAAGGGGGGTGAAATTTTTCCAAATGCCACTCGGTCCTACCTGTGGTTGTCACCGCCACTGCAGCTATTCAGCCCCTGCATCTATCCCACAATAGCAGCAATATTTCTTAGCTGTGTCCTGACACACCTACACTCACCCAGCCATTTGTTCGCAAGCCAATGTCAACAATAGCAGCGTGCTGCTGCCTTAGTCACCGGCAACAGCTACGGTACTTCTCATCGAGAGCCTAGCAACATTCAACGGCCGCTGGCAGCACGCTCACAGAGACAGTTGGCAATAGCGGCTGCCTGAGTGCCCACTGGTATCAATCTGCACAAGATGCTCTCTGAGCAGCAGGAATCATTCATCAACAACAACAGCAACTGCCTTGATAGCAACCAGGTGCAGCACATTGCTCTAGCATTTTCAGCACTCGTTGGCTGCACTCCATAATAGTGAAAATCAGCCGCCAGATGCACCCTCGCAGTGCTAGTTGACAGAAACAATGTTGTTGCCACATTTCTGTATCAAACAAGAAGTTCCACTCACTCCCTCTCGCCCTCGAGCTTGTTTCCTTGCATCGTTTCTACTACCTACTGGTATCGGAGCAGTGTAGGGGAAGAGCTTGTCATTTCCTCCTAGTTGCTCTCTTGCAATTTGAACATGAAGCCAATCCGTGGGACCCGCTCGCTGCCACTCTCGGCCGCCTTTTTCCATGTTGTACACACCACACCATAGCAACACATCAGAATTGCTCATTGTGTGCATTCTGCACATTGCGCACCATCTCTAGGTGTACACAACCATTTAAGCTCCGTCCGCTCCACTGTCGTCATCGTGTAGCCCGTGCCGGTGCCAAGCTAGGCGAAGGGGAGATGTTGATCCCCTCGCAATGAACCTTTCAACTCGCAATTCAACCCCTCCCGCTCACTCTTGAGACACCGGCTTCTCTTGGCTGCCCATCGAGCCATTGTTGTTCCATTGGTGTGGACTTGGCTGTAATCTCACTCTCATAAGAGCAACAACTACCGCAGCCTGGAACTCTCTATGCGTCCATTGTTGTGGATGCGGCCACCCTCTTTGCCTTCTGAGCAACCCTCTTCTTGAACCTGGCCGTTGCTCCAGCTCTCACAGCAGCGACAACCATCATAGCCGTCCATTGCCGCGAAGTCAGCTGCTCTCTCTACCTTCTCCGCGGCCCTTGTCTCAAGCCCAGATTTTGTCTTCACCCCTCTCTTGCCACGACAACCGCAACCACAACCAGCAGCAGTTGTGGCCATCGGCACCTTCATCATCACAGCAGTGCCACCAACCGTTGCACTTGGTTCCATTGCTGCTAGTCCTCCTGTTGTACCACTACTTTTATCGCCATCACCCATACTTCTCCAGCTGTACATCTGTCACAGCTGGTACCTGCTGCCCAACGGTAGTGCCGCTATCCTTGCCGCCAGCCTGGCATCACCACCCGAGTCACCAAAAATTTACTCACCTTCAGACGAGGAGGAGGCCGCCGTCAATGAATACTTCGTCGGCTGGTGGGAAGTAGAGTAGTTGCACAACGAGGCTCATGACGATCGGCGCCGGCGTCACATCTATGTCACTAGTGAGTATGAATCAAACAAAGCCGCCACAGAACACGAGCGCCTTCAGGAAGAAATTGGCAGCCAAGTACACACGCCCGAAGACATTACCACTGACATATTCAACGAGATACTTTGACGTTTTTCAAAACGTCTAAGAAATATCCATCCGAAGACATTACCACTGGCAGATTCAACGAGATACTGTGAATGCAAGGACCACCTATAAGACCCCCTTCTACCCCTGCTGCTCCTTCAGCTAGTTAGACATAACCACAGCAGTCGCAGTCGTAGTCAAAGCCACAACAGCCACAGTCATCTGCCGAGTGGCCACAACCATGTCCCGGGGAGTCTGAGTTTCAAGGACTTATGAATCCACTTTTGCGTGAGGGTCAGGCTGATGTACAGGCAGTTAGTCTCTCTTGCAGCTACATTTGTGGCCATAGCATGGGTCTTGCATGCACCAGCTGCTACGGCCAGAGGATTTGATGAGGACTAGTTTGCCCAGGCAGCATCTTCCTTTGGGCAACTCACAGTAGTAGCTTTGAACGTGGCCACACAGCTCTCCACAGTTGTAGGAGAAGTTGTTGCGGCCGCAGCCTCAGTAGCTACAGCAGCCTTATCTTCTGTCCCGTCCATCCGGGCTATTGCCCTCTCACCAATAGTCTTCACCACATAAATTGCCTCTCCCACCACCAGTCGTGTCAACACCCTCATGGCAGCGTGTGCAGTTACAGCACTTGTCTCCATCTCCGCACACACCGGGTTCATGTGTCTCGTTGTCTCGGCTGTATCTTGGGTCTTTGTGCTTTCTACCTCAGTAACCACAGTCCTTCCTCCACTCTTCATCTTGTTTCCTCGTCCTCCACATGGTATGCACTTCTTTGCATGTCATTGTTTCTCTGGTGGTGTTGCACAACACTCGTCCTCTCGTAGCCTCTACTAGAGATCCTGGTGAAATTGCCGTCTTCACTTCTTTCATTCCCACGCCCACTGGGGCAGGGGAAACTCTGCTGAAATATTTGAATGAGTCTTCATTCTCCTCTTACCATGCTTGACCACAAAACAGTAATTGCAAAGCTCTAGGACCAGCTACATCGGGCTCGGATCGCATTAGAGCACACTGGGAGCTGTCAGCGTGATGTCGAAAACTCAACGGTAGAGCTTGCAGAGCAAGTGGCCGATCTTACTATGCAGCACATCATTACCACACGCGACCCAGCCGCTGCTACTGCTCCTGTAGGTACTAGCATTGCCGGCATCAATGGCACTCCAGGCCCCACCGGCTCCAGCAGTGCTGCTAGATCATCCTCGACTGGTGCCAATGTTGCTGGTGCTACGGCTAACCACTTTTCTGACGCAGCAGCCTTTGCTCGCGCTCCCTTTCCCACTCCACACTAGTGTGATTTTGAGACTGTTCCATAGCACTTCACTGACCTATGCTTAGGGAGGTTCACTTCAGCCCTTGGGCACAAGGGAAGCAGCTCTGACAGTACTACTTCCCACCTGACTCTAATGTTTCCGATCCTTTTACTCCCTTGCCTGGTGAGCCCTCACGTGGCGTCCACGCTCTTATCACATCTACCCCTGATAGTCTCACAGAGGATATTGGCCAAGAAAATGCAGATCCAACATGTATTCTCCCTGTACATCTGGTGGGGACATACACCCTCATTTGTTGTCGTAATAGTGTCACCGGCCATGCTGTAGAGAGCACACTCAGCGTTCAGGTCAACCAACATCACATGTGCACTGATGAGATGGTCAACGAGTACTGGGCGCACAACCTTAGACTCCTTCGTGATCCAGGTAAGGCCGCACCTAGACAGCTCTCTACTTGCCTCTCCATCATCACTGGTCTCATCCCTGCGCTCTCATATCTCTTTCTTCATGTTCCCTCCTCTAATCTTGAGCAACTTGAATCTGAGCATGTTGCTCCTGATGCACCCCCTTGCATCGGCACACTATATGAGTTCACAACCGCAACGCTGAACGACTTGTGGGATAACCTACAAAACAAACGCATGTATTCCTCCGCCATTGTTGTTGTTTCCTCTATTGTATCCTCCTCCGCTAATCCACTATCCACTTCTTCCTCCTCTCTTGGCACTACTCTCGCACCTGTTGGGGGCTCCAATGCTGTCCTCGGTACGAGTCATGGTCGTTGGGGTGGAGGCTGTGGTCGTGGCGCTGGTAGTGGTGGGGATCGTGGAGGGCAAGTTCATGGAAAATCGTCATCATCTTCCACCTCTCCTATCACCACCCGTTGGAAATGTGGCCAGTCCGGTCACTCAGCACCAAAATTTCCTCATCCCCCAGATGAAACACGCTTGGCAGCTATTATGGGTGCCCGATAGACATACACCAAAGCTACGTCTTGGTCCGCCATCAGCTCCTCCTCCTCGTCCTCTGCCGTCCCCACTGGTGCCTCTACTGCCACTTGTATATCTTCCTCCTCAACATCCTCTGGACAGCTTTTTCACGTTGCTATCCAGCCTCCCTACACCATCAGACCTGGTTGGGTACCTTCTCCCAGTCCAAACCAGTACTACCTGTTGCCTTAAAAAAACTACACTCCACCACCCTGGTTGCATCCTGGTGGTCACTCACACAGTGATTCCTATTCTGAGAGCTCCCGTGATGACCACTGTGCAGCCAACTTAGCCTTGAGGAAATACCCACCGACATGCTCCGTCTTTGAGAGAGTGTTTTGGACACTGACTCCCTTCATGGATGCCAGACTGAGTCTCAGCTTCGGGGTGGAGGCCCCGGGACTCCACAAGGATTCCTGCCAGCTTGCACGCCTTTGGTCAAGCACTGGTAGTCCACCAATTTCCTCCATTACCTTGCTGCATTCGGTCATTCACTTGCTCTTGTCTCTCGCACTATTGTTCTCTCTCGTGTCTTGCCGTCAGCGCGTTGCTTCTCCAGTTTCTGGCTCATTGATTCTGGCACCACACATCATATGTCCTTTTGCCGCTCTGCCTTTGTCTCCTCGGCCCCATTGGTTCCGTGTGTTTCGTTCGCACTGGTTCCGGTCAGTTTTTGCCAGCCTAGGGTGTTGGTGTTGTCCATTTTTTGGGCCGGGGGGGGGGGGGGGGGGGGGGGGGGGGGGGGGGGGGGGGGGGGGGGGGGGGGGGGGGGACTTTTTCCTTCTAGATGTGCTCCATGTGCCTAATCTCGAGTTCAATCTGCTGTTTGTGACCACTCTTGATGATCTCGGTATGGACTTTGTTTCTAGTCATGGTGTTGGCACCGTCCTCATCCAATCCTTCGGTCGTGTTGTGTTGCATGGCCTCCGTTGCGATCGTTTGTTCTGTGTACCTTTGTCCCTTTCCTTGTTTTCTGTTGCTTCTGCTCTTGTTCATGTTGCACCATCATTGTCTTTAGACACACACGCCTCCTATATCGCCATCTTTGTCACATTAATACTACTGCCATTGACAGTCTTTTGCGCTTGTGCCCTGCTCATGGCCTTGATCCTATATCCTTTGTTCTACCATGCTTCCCTGATTACCTTGTGATCAAGGCAAGATGCACCAATATCCCTTGTCCACCTTTGATTACATCATCTTGCATCCTCTCGAGCTTGTTCACGCTGACGTCACGGGTCCACTTCCTCATGAATTTTTGGGTGGTCTTGGTTGCTATGTTCTCTGTCTCACATATTATTTCTCTCGTTTCTTCTAGGTCTTTCTCTTCGTCAGAAAAGTGATGTCACTGATGTACTTGAGGATTGGCTTCCTCAGGGCAAGTGTGCATGTAAGCGTCAACTACGTGTGTTTTGCTCTGATTGTGGTAGTTAATTATTTGGCCCCACCTCGTGTTTTCTTTCTTGGGATGCATATGGATTCCCGCGCTCCCTACACACCCCAGCAGAATGGTGTGTCTAAATGATGGATCCGCACTGTGGCTGATGGTGCCCGGTCCCTATTTGATTAGTGGGGCCTTCCTCCTCTCTTTGCCTTTGAAGGCAAACAGAGGAGTGGGCCACATGAAGTGGGCCTAGAAATGGGCTCCACACGGTCCTCTCCCTTGTGAAATCACCCTTTACGAGCGTTGGACTGTTCTTGTGCTGGCCTTTGTCTTGCTCATGTCTGGGGCTCTGTTGCTTATGTCTGGCTTCCTCCTGAATTGCGTGATGGCAAACTGTCCGGGCAGGGACATCTACATTTCTTTCTAGGAATCTCCTCCCAATCTAAGGCCTGGCGGTTGTAGGATCCCTCTCATTTTCATGTTCTTGAGTCTCGTGATGTGCTGTTTTTGAGTCAGTGTTTGAGTGTGACCTATATTGCCTTGTCTCTATAGACTCTATTGCATCGCTCTCTTGTCTGGAGGGGGGATATCACACCTGTTGTGCCTGTTGCCTCCTTGGAGCATTGGGTATGAGGCTGTATGTGCTAACGGTGCACATGTTGCACCCAGTGCCTCATCATTACCTCCCTCTACCGAGGGTATTGATGGTGTCTCTGTTTCATCTCTCCCTTCCTCAGCATGTCCTATTTCCTCTTTGTCTTCCTCTGCTGATCCACCCTCTCTTCCCACTCCGTCTTCTGCTCAGTCCTCCTTGTCCTCCCATAATGTCACCTGTGACTGATCTTGTCGGTCCTGTTCTTTCCTCCACCGAGCCTTACAGTTTTCGCGGTCGCCGTTATGCCCTTCCTTCTCACAACGGTGTTATGTCGGGTGATCCAAGCCCGTGTGCCTTGGGCCTCACCACTACTTCACGATACGGCCTGGGTGTTGGTGTCATCCATCCTGGCACTGCTCTCAGATACTCACTCATCTTCAAGGAGTTCCACAGTTCTGTTGACACCTCTGTGGCAGGCTATGTTTCTGCCTACTTTGCTGCCAGTGGTTTCTCTCCCTTGGGCCCTGAACCTACAAGGTTAGGGAGGCACCTGAGGATCTTGACTCATCCCTCTGGATGATGTCCACGAAAGAGGAGCTAGGCGCCTTGCATGAGCGTGAAGTGTATGAGCTGGTTGAATTGCCACCTGGTTGCAAGGCTGTCCCAGCCAAGTGGGTTTTGCTACATAAGCTGAGGCCTAATGGTGTTGTTGACCGTTACAAGGCACGAGTTACTGCCAAGGGATTCTCACAAGTCCACAGCATAAACTTTGATGAGACATTTGCACGTGTCGGATGCCATACCACTGCTTGTGCTCTTCTCATTCTGATGGCGTACCACAGCTGGGAGCTTCAGCAAATGGATGTTAATAATACCTTCTTGCATGCCACCTTGGATGGGGAGATTTACATGGTACGCAAAGCTTTGTATGGGCTAAAACAGTCCCCTGTTGGGACATGGAGATCACTGCCACCCTTGAGAGGGGTGGTTATCAACGGAGCACGGTTGACCCTGCATTGTTCTTTGGTCCTCCATCCTCTCCTCTCGTTGCTGGCTTTGTCTATGTTGATGAATTGCTCATTGCCTCCCCGAATCCCTCTGTTGTGTAATCCCTGACGTCCTTGTTGCATTCTGCCTACATGATGAAATACCTCGGCCCTGCTCGAGTCTTTCTTGGTATGGACCTCGAACGGGACCGACCCAACTGAATACTGAATGTTCACCAGGCTGCTTACATTTACAGCCTTGGTGAGCGCTTTGCTCCCTTCCTTGCCGTGGCCCCACCAGCAAGCACGCCAATGACCCCAGCTGGTCAGAGACTCCTCAAAAGGACCTGTCTGACTCAGCTTGGGGGCGAAGCCAATGTCACTGACTATCTCCGTGTCACAGGGTCCCTGATGTCCCTCGCCACCACAACTCGTGCACGTGTTGCATTTGTTGTTTACTACCTGGCGCAATTCTCTTAGTGTCCACGGCAGCGTCATCTTGAGGGCGCACTACACGGTGTGTGGTATGGGCTCTCGACAGTGCACATTGGGCTGTACAAACAAGCACAACCCTCTGTAGTTGTTGATGGTTAAACTGATAGCGACTGGACGCATGACCCTAATGCCCGCATTCAGCCAGGCTATTTCTTTCTTGTTGGAGGCACAGTAGTGTCATGGAAAAACGGCAAGCAGGGTTGTGTGGCCCGCACCTGGAGTGAAGCTGAGTACCGTATTACTTCAATTATCTGGAAGGAAATTAACTCTGATAGTTCCCAAACCAAAGAATCTACTCCTCCTGCGTACTTTTGCAATGGTTGTTAATTAGCCTTGTCTTGGCTTCGAATTCAAGCAACAAAAAAATGAGGTTCAATTCGAACTTTGCCCGATGGTGAGAGGGTGAGAGAGAGAGAGAGAGAGAGAGAGAGAGAGAGAGAGAGAGAGAGAGAGAGAGAGAGAGAGAGAGAGAGAGAGAGAGAGAGGGAGAGAGAGAGAGAGAGGGGGGGGGGAGAGAGCGAGCGAGAGAGAGAGAGAGAGAGAGAGAGAGAGATAGAGAGGCAGAAATGGTTGTTTATTGTCGCTTGACTGAAGGCAACGCCCCCACAAAGCGCATCAGTCATGTGGACGTCGATAACGTCCACGCGGGGGAAACCGACGATTTGCTTGCTTGAGTTAAAGCGAGCAAATTTGGTCACTCGAACAGCCAACTCCAAGTCAAGAGTTTCTCGTAGGTGATGATATGACACGGCTGGCTAGTTTTGAGTTTTACTGGGCGTAAAAAAAGGAGGTTACTTCCAGAACGGTTCAAAACTTGGTCCTGATACTTTAAATTTTCCCAAAAAAGGAAACGCCTTCACAAAAACACTTCCCAATAATTGCGGTAATACGGTATGTTGCACTAAGCTCAGGTACGTGCGAGTGTGTCTGGTTTTTTCAGCTCTTACAACACCTGCGTGTTCCCATCCACTGCATCACTCTACTCTGTGACAACCAGAGCACAAAGGTCATTGCTAAGAAGCAAGGCATGCATCACTCAAGTACCAAGTACATGCATGTTGAGCACCACTTTGTTTGTGAGTGTACCACTGCTGGAGTCGTGAATGTTGTCTGGTTGGACACACGGTCTTGGAGATCTGACTTATTGACTAAGGCACTCAGCTCTTGTTCGTTCAAGTTTGTTGTGCATGCAATTGGTCTGACACGTGTACCCTCTGCCCTTGATTTATTCTAAATTTAATAAATTCTAAATTTATCTACCCTCTTGCTGCGTTGTACACACTTCCCTCTACGTGACTCTCACGTTGACTCTTGTTGCTTGTGTTTCTCTTCGTCTGCATGGCAGGGGAGGTGTTGGTATTGGTGTCTCAATACTTCCTTACCAATACACTGTTCGTTGTCCATGTCCACTGGCCTCCACACACAGACACACACACACACACACACACACACACACACACACACACACACACACACACACACACACACACACACACACACACACACACACACACACACACACACACACACACACACACACACACACACACACACACACACACACACACGCGTGCGCGCGCGCGCGTGCACGCACATATCTGTATAGGAGATTGAACCAACATGGCTGCAAAGCCAACAAAGTGCCACCTTGGAGATATCATGCGCTCAAGCCTAATCATGGTCTTGCCGTCGTCACCCACTTGGAGAACTTAGTGCCTGTGACATGGGCCAGCTAGCAGCTTGTTGGAATCTCTCATTTACATTGACAGTTGCAAAAGGTCACATGGTAGCATGCCCACGTACACTTTACGATAACGTGGAGAATTCTGCATGCTTAGCTAGGTTTTGGTTGCATGACTAGTTGCCAGGTGCTAGGGTCATGCTGCCAAATTTATCTTGCAGCAGCCGCTCTTAGATTTTATTTCTGTTGAGGTCTGGCTCAACCCTTGGGGTTGGCGACGATCCCACCTCATGCATGGTGCTCGAAGTGGGACTCGGTCACCAGCCTAAGTTCACGCTCCTCCCAATTCCTCTTCACTCGTTTTTCTCTGAATTCTAAGTGAGCTTTGCAATCGAACAACGGTGTCCCTCACTTCCACGTGCTCCAACTCTCCCTTGTGCTTGCTCCTTAGCAGGTTTCTACTACCTTCACCTCCATCTTCCATTTTCCTCACGTTCACAAGAGCAAGGAAAAATCTGTTGAAAATAATCGTCAAAGTGATACGCCTTCACCACGCTTTTCATAAAGACTAGTATTATGCAGTGCAAGCGGATCTATAACGTGAGCGCACTGCACTCCAAGAAGCGCACACCACCGAGTGGGCCGTTGAGAATCATTTGCATCGCAAGAAAGAAAATCAGAGCATACCATAACACAACAA
The DNA here is from genome assembly GCA_023375785.1 of Penium margaritaceum. Lineage (NCBI taxonomy): Eukaryota > Viridiplantae > Streptophyta > Zygnematophyceae > Desmidiales > Peniaceae > Penium > Penium margaritaceum. Next base: position 646,452 of record SZWC01000040.1, on the reverse strand, counting down.
TTATTCGGAAGTATAATAATACTGATCATTTCCAAACACGGACATTCACCCCTCCTGGGTACTTTTGCAGAGGTTCTTCATTAGTCCTGAATCCGTGTCGACCTCATGTGGGAAAAACACCCTTCGCGGGTCAATTTTCTCTTCGCCGGCGGCCAAAAGAGCGAGGCTTGTTGACCGTCGCGTTGGCGTATGGCCTCGGAGCTGTCTCATTGTCATACAATTTAGTGTACCGAGAGCTTTCTCGTTTGTGCTGGCAATTCTCCAGTAGTTACGTTACTCTTTTTGCGACATGTATGGTGCATTCTAGCAATCTGGTTCACGCATGCATGTTTGATGTTTGAGTTTTTTCAATGGTCGAGACCTAGGCACTTGGTGGTTTGTGCGAGCGCTCTGGGAGACCCCATGGTGATTTGCCACACATTGTCTTTAATAGTTTCTGCACTCTTTTCTATTGTCGAGACCCGGGTACATGGTGGTTTGTACCAGTACATCGGGAGACCCTGTTGGTTTTTTCGTATCTCTCATTGTGCTCTGTTGTGTCCTCCCGGCTTGTGTACATCGGCGTGCAGATGACTGACGGCGAGACTCGACGCCGATGGAGTGTCGTCCGGTGGAGCCGACGCACGCTGAGGTCTTCACGCAGTTCGCTGGAGCCTCCTCTCTCAGGCGACGCGCTCAGCTCCATCGGCAGGCCTCCTCGGCGATCGTGCTGCCGGCGGTCATTGACACCGCATTTGCTGCTTGCATGCATCCAGCGCGTCCCATTGCGTCTGCATCGTCATGCACTGCCTAGGGTCCCAGTTGCAGGTTGCATGGCCCTGTTTGGCAGCATAAACCGTTGTGGGCACTATCTGGGTTTAGGCTGCCATAACTCCTCCCTACTATTTTTCTAGCAGATTCTGACCGCACGGCTGCGTTCGCAGCGTTGGTATTATGGTATGGTCCAGTTTTCAGGCAAAACGGACGACGCCCGGGTTTTGGGCTGTCGGCTGCCTGGCAGGCCTCACCGAGAAAACCTGCCAGCCTGAACTGAGCTATTTTCTGATTGGCTGTTGAACTGAGTAACAAGCTCTACAGAGCTGGGGGGGGCCTAGAACTTGGAGGGGTCTCCCATTGTTGTTCATTCTTCATTCCTAATCAGTCATTGTCAGTTTTCAGCTGCTTTCTGGCGCTAACTCTGGCGCGCGCGTTTCTGAGTAACAAAACCCAGAGCTTCCAGACTTAGACTCTAGAGCAGCAGACTGAGGGGGCAGCTGACCTAAGCAACGAGCGTGGAAGCCCGCACGCTGCATCAACAACGCTGCTGCCCCAACACGCTGCATAGTTTCTTTCTGACCCACCGTTGATTGGTCTAGTCT
>SZWC01000040.1:603876-624196 GCA_023375785.1 Penium margaritaceum | reverse complement strand
GAAAAACGTCGGCGGGAGTGCAAGCACCAAGGGAGGAGTGCGCAGCAGTAGGCGAGGGGGGGATTCCGCACAGTCATGCCGCTCCATTTGAAACGTTTAGGGTTTGCGATCAACCTCAGCACCTTCCAATGCGTTCGCGGGGGAATACCCACCGCAAAAGTGGGCGATTCTTCAAGAGTGGCTTGCCGGAAGAGTGTATGCGTGTTCCTACTGCGCCACATGGGAACTGTGGCAGAGTTTTGTGGCGAGGGCGTCTGTTGGGCTGCCGGCGGCGTTCTCGAAGCTGGTCGACGACAGCCCATCGCCACGTCATAGCGACCATGCAAGGCAGCTCTCATTGGTGGAAGCACTTGGAACCGAGCCCGCGGAGACGCGCCCTCTCAGACATTGTCATACAAAGTCCTGAACTTGCAGCAAGAACCCTGATAGTGCTTTCGGGGGTGTTACCATATACCTACCGATTTCATGAATAAGCCCCCATATCCAGTGACCGCTCTTTAACAATGCCATTTTTAACGAATTTTCACTTTAACACTGACACATCCACAGGTCAAATAAAAACTAAAACTTATCCAAAAACAGCGCGCAAACACCATGTCTTCACTACATCAAAGGCAACGTCCGAGTGATGACATCATCCGGCCCTTTGAACAATCACAAACCCCACTTTCAAGGTATTTATGATTTTTCGAGGGAGATTTTTGCGCGGGGTTTGCATGAGGGTTCCGAGGCACCCCATGCGTTGAAAGGGAATCTGCTTGGCCCGGCTTCCACGGGGCCCAACAGATGCCTGCGCAAAAAATAAAACCCTCAACCCCCAATGTAATTTGGGGTTAGGTTTGAAATTGTTTTTCGTGCAAACCTAAGGTTTTTTTGGTGCCGTAAAAAAATCTTAAATGGGCGTTTTTGCTCAATCGCGATCGAGCAATGGCCCTTTTTCAATTTTTTTTCCTACGCGCAAGCCCCCTATTACGATGTAGGGTTTTATTTTCTGCGTGGGCGAAGCCCGCACAAAACATACAAAACCCTAAATCGTAGTAGGGTGTTTGTGCGCCGAAAAAAAAAGAAAAAAGAAAAAAAGGCGTCATCGCTCGATCACGATCTATCGAGGGAGCGAGGGTCGCGATCAAGCTTCGGTCACATGACCCTCCTCACCATGCTCAATTAGCGATGCATGCCACTGATCGAGCATGGCGAGCGAGGCCGGATACCTCGTTTATTCATTTTAAGTGTTAGATATGGCAAACATAAATTTTCGCTCGTGGATATGCCAGGGTCCGTCCTTCGGGGTGGTGGATATCCTCGCTATGTCGCCCTAGTAGTATTTTCTTAAGGTCATGGTCGTGACCGAATGAGTCGGGGGCGCCACATCAGCACAAAAATTGACCCAGACCCCCCAAGGATAACATGAAGGGGAGAAATAATATAAGTGAGTTTTTCCAGGTCATGGTGTTCTCATAGGCTATTATGAGTTTTAACCACAGATATTAGTTCGGAAGGATCTTGCGTTTCTTGCCCTCTTTTCTTGATGAATCAAATAAATGAGCAACAAATGTTCTGAAACTATAAAAGAAAATAGTGGAAAGAAGTTTCGTTTTAGGTGAGGAATGTGATAATGACCAACGTTCCTGCCAGATAAGGTGGGAAAGGGTGGAACAATTAACAAACCATGTGGCACATAAGGAAACTGGTTTGTGGGAGCAAGGAACGTGATCAATAGGTTCACATGGGAATTCAGGGGAGATATGTTGGTAAAGACATTGGATATGATGCGTGGGTGGTAGCACTCTCGAACAGAGGAGGTAGCAATGTTCAATGGTTTTGCCCATAGAAGGAACCAGGGTCCCAGTTGTCAGAAAAAATAAAGCGAGTATGGCGATTCACGAGATTTGTGCAGTACATGATAATAAACACGGTGTTCCCTGTTCGGTCAAGAGGAAGGTAGTTGAGCTTCTGCCAAAAAGAATTCCAGTGGTAAAATATCAAAGGGAATTTTTCTTTAGAGCTTGCTTCGTAGGATAAGGAAGGAAAGTGTCACGTAAGGAGGGGCGAGTAGAGTTTCACCAGAGGTGGTAGGGGACATATGAACAAGTAATAGAGGATTTTTGGTTGGGTTGGGAGGCCAATGAGAGACATATTATTGGTTATAAACACCGGGGTGGTGTCAATTGCAACACATGTTGGACGGGGCCCACAAGTGAGGGTAGAATTGAGAAGACCAGTCGGTCAGAGGGTGAGGAAGGAGGGGAGATAAAAGACCATTTGATAAGGGAGGCCATTGAGGCCTTGGATGGTGAATAAGGGGGTGAAGTGAAGGGAAACAGGGATATTGGAACATGTTTGAGAAATGTTTCCACATGAGACTTTGAGTGAGTGGAGGATGTCTGAGATAATGCATTAACGTGATGTGTAGAGGAATGATAGCTGCAGGGAGAAGAAGAGGCCAAGGGTTAGTAGAACTGGCACCATGGCATCTTTTTCGGGCTACGACTCCCCTTATTTGACGTCGCCTACGCCCTTAAGTCCAGTGGCACACTTTGGGCTGTCTGGCCCACAACGCTAATTGTTGCTCAGGCAACAAAATGGGGATACTTCTCTCTCCCAAGGAGAGCCACAATGAAAACACACTGCCCTCTTCACCCAAGCTTTTCCCAAATAAGGCTGCTCCCTTTCTCTCTTACCCTTCTCTTGCTGAAATCAAACTTCATTCCCCCCATCTCCAAAGGAGGTTCATATTGCAACAACTCATTACCTCAACCGTAGATATCACGCTCACCGTCCCTTCTTGGAAAAAATTCCACAAGAATACAAGGCATTGAATCACTTCATAACCAAGCATGATCTATGCCTCTTTAGAATCCCCAATGAAAATGCTAGATTCTAACACAGCAGATCAACTGCACTGTTGTCGTGCTTGGCTACAGTAGTCGAGGTACATCGCTATAAGACGAGTGTCAAAGCCGACCACCTTGATATGATAGAAGAGTTAGTGGCTCAAAGGTAGAAAGTAGCAAGACAATGTGTGTCGAAGAATAGGGATTAATTTACCTAAATCTTTGAAACAATTGGTAGATATCTGACAACTGTGAATAGAATAGGTGCATATGCACCATGACCAAAACATGAAGAATAACAACTTATGGTGGTCGATTCGTTTTTCATGAATAACATCGATGTTTCCATTCTATTCAATTGACTTCTTGATAATGCTAGACATTTTAAAACAACGCCTCGATATTCTCGGAACCCCTCAATTTCTCGGCAGAGTTTCTTGAAGCGGCCACTTACGACGCATCGCCACACGCACCAATTAGCTCGAGCGTCCGAGACCCATTACATGCCTCATTGTGATTGTCATCACTTTATACATGCGCTCAATTTATTCAACACTTGTCGTTGAACTACACTTATAACTACACAAAAATAACCTAATCTTTCCAATTCCTCTAATCATCTTGTGCTCCACACCTCATCCCTCTAAACCACACACATGTCGTGCAACATATGAATTGGTGTTGGAGCTCAGTGGTGGAAGAGGACAGCCAACGTATGAACTACAATGCGACAATCTGGCACGAGTCTTAAGTCCATATCCACCATTCATAACTTTGCAAACCTCTCAACCACAATAGTAAACCGAGCAAGAGTACCCAATGACAAGCAGCAACACATGGCAAAGACTCCAACGATGGAGGATCAGCAACTCATAATCATCGGCGCTCTCCAGGAAAACAAGCAGCAACCGTAACTTTTGTAGCAAACTGTACAGCACGGACGACCTCGGTGATAAAGACGGTGGTATTCCTCGCCCTCTGAGCACCCTTCGCTCTTGCTGATGCCCGCCAGGTTGACACCTGACACGATCGGAGGAACCGACCGACAGGCTCAAATAAAAAAGACATGTATGAGAAGCCGTCGGGACTCGAGAATCTCAGTACCCATTTTCTCCAACTAAATGCGACGATGGACGAGCTACAGAATTCACACGTGTGCGAAGAAGTACTCACTGAGAGAAACCTTCATCTCTGGAGAAGACTCTAATGAGTTTTTCATCAAAGTGTGTGATCATCTAAAAGGGACAACGTCAATTCACATTGATTTTTAGTACGGAATTGTCACCGAACGGACTTCAGTCCATGTCTGGTTGTCTGCAGTGCTGGTCAAGAGACGTATTTGACAAAGTTGTCGATACTTCTTGGCTGAGCTGCAGAAATTGGAAAGTGACATAAAGTTAGACACGCTAGTAGAGATAAAATCTCTATTGGCACAGTTCTTGGATGTATTATAAGACCCATCGGTTGGGCTTCCACCAGAAAAACACGTGGGCCACACGATTCTGCTGCAACCAGAGGCGAATCCCCCATTCAGACCCATGTACCACCTCAGTCCGCCACAAAGGCAAGAGGCTGAATGCCAAAACAAAGAGTACCTTGCAAAGGAGTGGATCGAGCCAAGTAGCTCATCGTACAGTACGCCGATCCTCTTTGTGAACAAAAAGTATGATGGTTTACGCATGTGTGTGGACTACCGGACACTGAACAAGCTGGCAATGCAAAATCGATTCCCCTTACCATGGATTGAGGACCTATTTGACCAACTCCAAAGGACAAAAGTCTTTTTGTCCTTGGATGTGTCTCAAGAGTACCATCAAATCCGCATTAAGGAAGATGATGTTCCCAAAACCGTGTTTTAAACACCCATATGACACTATCAGTTCCGAGTTTTATGATTCGGGCTAACAAACGCCCTGGTAACTTTTCAAGGAGAAATGAAGCAAACGTTTGCCAAGCAACTCGGCCCGTTTGTCTTGGTCTACCAGGAAGACATCCTGGCTTTCTCCAAATCCATGGAAGAGTACATAGAACATCTACGTGAGGTACTCGTGATCCTTCGGGAACAGAAGTTCTATACAAAGGCGAGCAAGTTCAAGTTTACACGAAATGAGCTTGAATACCTTTGACACATAGTCAACGAGGACGGTATCCATGTCGACCCACAAAAGGTCCGAGTCGTTGTGGACTTGCCATGTCCCAAAATGTTGGGCAGATTCGGTCTTTCCTCGGCCTTGCAAACTATTTCGGACGGCTCATGCAAGGGTATTCGACCATGGTAGTGCCGCTAACTAGGCTCGCACAAAAAGACGTGCATTAGATTGGACTTTTGATTACAAGATTGCCTTTCTCAAAGTCAAAGAGATTATGTCCACAACGCCTGTCTTAGCTCTTCCTGACCTATCGCAACCGTGGGATGTACAATGTGATGCATCGGTAGTAGGACTTGGAGTTGTCCTCATGTAGAATGGTCACCCAGTTGCATATGAGAGCCGAAAGCTCATCCCTGCCGAGATACGATATACAACTGGAGATCAAGAGCTTCTCGCGGTGGTACATACTTTCAAGATGTGGGGTTGCTACCTCAAGGATGCTGAAGGGGGTATGGCGGTCGTGACCGACCACAATCTATCGGTGTTTTTTCAAACGCAACCGGACCTGTCAAAACGACAGGCACGTTGGAACGAATACTTGAGCCGATTCTCATTCACGTGGGAATATCGGCTAGGATGCATCAATGTGGTCAATCCACTAGGCCGACAGCCTGTGGAAATTGAAGGAACCACCAAGGTCGGTGGATGTTTTATGGCCATTGTGATAGCAACAGTGCAAACACCAGCGCCCCCTGCACCTATGCAGCAACCACCTTGAGATATTATCTACTACAACGGCTTTGTAAACAGAATCGGGATGGGATATTGTATGGATTTTTGGTTTCAAGACTCTTGAAATATAGACAATTACAGATTGGTGGAGGCTGCAAGAATCTTTTGGCATGGAGAACAAATTGTTGTGCCAAACTTGGGAGACCTTCGAGCGAAGATTATCTCTCAGTTCCACGACCCGCCAGTTGGAGGTCATGTGGGACCGTGAAAGACCGGACAAGCACTCTCGGACCACTATTGGTGGCCAGGATGGATTTTTGATGTTCGTAAGTATTGCATAACATGCGACCCATGTCTTCGGAATAATGCTAGTAACAAAAAGCCTATTGGACTCCTCCAACAGCTTCCTATTCCTGTGACTCCATGAGAGTGCGTCATCATGGACTTGATTGATGGTCTTTCAGACACAGCCCGTGGCCACAATGCAATATTAGTGGTTGTGGATCTTTTATCGAATATGACACAGTTGATTCCTACAACTAGTAATATGAACACAGAGGAGAACTTTCTTCTCTTCCTTAAGAGTGTCGTAAAGTATCACGACTTGTCATTGGGAATTATCTCCGATCGAGATAGAAGATTTGCTACTAATTTCTGGCAAAAGATGCACAAGTACTTCGGAAGCGAGTCGCAAATGTTGATAGCGTTTCACCCTCAAACTGACTGAGAAAGAGAGCACATGAACCGGCCTCTGGAACAAATATTGCGTATGTACGTGGATCCTACTGTGAATGAATGGGACAAATTGCTAGCACTGATAGAGTTCGTGGTGAATAACTCAATGAACGAGTCTACATAGGTCACACCGTTTGTGTTGAATAGTGGTTGGTATCTAGTAGTACCCTCTTCATTGGTGAAGAGTGGGAGTACATGAGGACAAGTTCCTTCTGCTCAAGCCTTTACCAAGCGCATAGATTCCTTGTTACAGGGGGCGAAGGGTCACCTTCAAGCTGCTCAGCAACGAAAAAAAGCATCTGCCAACAAAACTCGCCGTAAGGTCTCGTTTGATATTGGTGATAAAGTGCTACTTAGCACTAAGAATCTTTGTATGTAGTCGCCAAGGGTGCGAAAAATTCTACCGAAGTGGATTGGGCCATTTTTCATCATTGTACGCATCAGGCCAGTGGCATACCGATTGCTGCTTCTGCCGAGTATGAAGATACATGACGTGTTTCATGTGAGACTTATCTCCATACACAATAGAGGGAACCGTTCAGCCACCACCGGCAGTCCTTGTTTTCAACGGCCAATACGAGGTTCTTTGTCTACTCCAACATTGAGAGCGTACTCTCCGGTCACGGTTTGTTTTGGAATACATCGTTCATTGGGCTGGGTGTGGATCTGAACATAACTTATAGGAGTCCAAATCTCAGTTGTCCACAAGGGTGATCAACGAGTATTGGAGCAAGATAGCAGCTCGCACAGATTGACGCGTGTCAGGGGCCACCACCTAAATGTAGAAAAAGTGAACAACATTCCCGCAGGGCGGCATTCATGGGTTGCGATCATAGGAGGTTGGGGATGCCCAACATGGTTGTTGCGTAGACGCTCCAGCCTAAAGGGGGGAGGCCGCTAGCTGTGCTGACCGACAAGCTGCAGCTTTGGTCCAAGTACCATGCACATGGTTATATTTAGCTAGTGATTGAAATTTTATCTTTTTTTTCACAATGTTGATGACTTACTATCTGACAATCCTACTTGTTGTTCATCACCCGAGACGGTTCATAATAATTCGGGAGGAATGTAGCGGGAGGGCCGGTTTGGCCCTCCCTCCTCGCTTAAGCGAGGAGGGGTTGCGCAACACCCTTGGCGTCAGTGAGGGCTGGACGATGGCCAGTATTTTGCTGGCCATCGGTCAACTGGCTGCCGTCCGGCGTAACAGCCGGCATAACAGCCGGCCAAGTGACCGGTCCAAGTGGCCGACCGGTCACTTGGCTGCCGTCCGGCGTAACAGCCAGCATAAAAGCCGGCCAAGTGCGAGTTCATCTCCAACGAGCTCCAAATGCACCAGCAGGCATAACAGCCGGCCAAGCGATATCCGGCATAACATCCAGCCAAGTGACCGGTCGGCCACCATCCGGCTAGACGCCAGCCACCGATCGTGGCCTCAGCCCGATCGACAGCTCAGGGGCCGCGAGGGCCTCAAGGGCAAGGCCTCATGGCCTCGTGCCCTCGCCCCAACTCGCCCTCCTCACAAGCGAGCAAGCAAGGACGAGGGGTAGGGGGAGCAAAGATGCAACTGGGATGCAACTGAACACCTAGATTTCATTGAGAGACAAGATAACGAATTCATCAGAATATGGGCAAAACATTTGTTCATCACTGTCACGAATGGTGTGGGGGGATTCGGGAGTTAAAACAGAATAACAGTGGACTTTCGTATCCATCTCTAGTGCGGAACTCCATCTTCTTGATGTCCTTTTAAGATATGTGGATCTTATGATAGCCACTGAGGAGGTTGATTTATGTTCTAAAGTTCTTCGGAACTCCTTTGCAAACTTGTCATGTTTTGTGGCCAATGTGGTTTCTTCTCGTACTACTTAATCTTTCACTTCTAATTTATCCACATGGAGTATCCATGCATGTGCTCCGCATTGCAGATGTTTCTTGGCCACGTGTAGCGATATCGGCCGACGTTTTCTGACTGTTGCAAATTCCTCTGTTGCTTCTGTCAGGAATTCTGTCCTAATGTGTGGCGTAGGATGAGTAGAAGAAACCTCAAGGATACCTGGCCTTCTGTGGAGCACGCTGACGCTGCTTTGGTAGCCAATGCACAACTAGGTGGAAGAGTGTGGAGTCCAAGGATCACAGTCTAGAATGGACAGAAAAAGAGTCGCAAGTAGTTGAACTCAATTGAAGTTGGAATCGTCGTTTTTCACAGTGATATTACATCAGATTCTTATAGCGTGTGATCAGAGCTTTCCAACGCATCTAAGAACGCCCAAAACGGAGTAGTATAGCCCCTGCTACGGCCATCCAAGTAACCCTTGGTGGAGCCGTCCACCGTGCCTTGCACGCGAGGCAACGGGAGGCGCTTCGACGATGACTCGTCGGAGTGCCTTTCTTCACCCAGAAGTCAAGGAGATGTTCACCCTGGTCAAGGAGGTCCCTCTGGTCACTTCATTCATGCCCCTGGTGCATTTGGAGCTCGTTGGAGATGAACTCGAATCACCGCGGTGGAATTATCCCGTCACCCATGACGGAGACCCAGATTCAACCCGCCGACCACCCGACCTTCGGGCGGGGCTATCTTTCTGAATACTCACTCAAATCAAGCGATTCAAAGCTCAATCTTGCATTAAAAATTCCAAGGAATCCAAATCTTCAATCAGATAAGATTTTAAACTACTCCTTAGGGGCCGAAACAGGACATTGATCCATGGTAGCCATGGCTAGGTGCACAATTTTCTTACAATCTCCCCCTGCACCGCAATCATGATGCCCTGTCCTTGAACATCTTCCATGCTTCGATGCCCGGCCAAGCTGCTATTCGGAGTAACTCTTCTCAGCTACTCTGCACCAATCACAAAACGTATCGGCGGACGTCTCGCTCCCCATTGTCATCACTTGTGCTTGCGTGCGGGACTTGGCAGCGCCCCAATGGTATGCCTTGTGACCTCTGTTGTGTTGGTGTTGTATCTTGCCGCGGCAGTTGGTCGCTTCCCTGAGACGACCTGGGAGCCCTTGCCTCCTTGCAAGTCTTCTCTCCCTCACGTAGGAGACCCGCACCTCTTGCAACATCGTCCCCGTGTGCGGAGACCTCAGACCTTCCTTTATGTCCTCCATCCCCTCCGCTTGTGCTTCTGGTGCCATTGATTTATCAACACCTTCAGCACCTTGCGAGCTTGGCCCAGTGTGTTGCGCATCTCCCTCGCCTTCTTGCAGTACCTCCATGTTGCTCTTCTTGGCCCTTGTCGGCACCGCCTTTGTGTGCGCCGCATTATCGAAGTTGTTGCCACCTGCACCGTCGGCATTGGCTTGCACTTTGTTGCAACCAGTCTTGAGGGATCCATCATGCTATAGCTGCGATTGGTCCTCTAGCCACCGCCTGCGTTGCTGTCACCGCCTCGCCACACGTCCTTGACGCACATGCCTCCTCCTTATTGAGAGGTCTTCTGGTGCCGGTGCCTTGGTCTCAGCTCCATCACCGCACTCCTCATAAACCTCCACTCCCTCTTTTGGAAAATGTGGATAAGCGGGGGTCTCAATCCCCTCTCCCACACTGTACATGTTGCATGCATCATCTGCATGTTCTGCAGATTCCAGAGATGCCGACAAACCTGCTGCATCCTCTATTGCATGCCCTTGAGTGCTCGCCCTCCTCCTTGAGGACTTGGAGCTGATGACACCTTGACCACATTCTCCAACCTGGACCTCGGCTCAGCCACCATCGTCCCCTTATGGGACTCGGCAACACCTTCTTGGTCTGCCTTGTAGCCACGGTCCACTATTGATGTCGCTCAGAGCGCGTTTTGCTCCTGCCAAGAGCTCAACCAGTTGCCTTTACTCTCTCCTTGCTGCACAGCTCTCCGGACCACCTCCGCCAACTTTTGTCGTGTTGCACACACTGCTCGGCCTCCTGCCGCATGGTGCTCTTGGTCCCGGTGTGCTGCTGCAATGAGCCCCTCAGGCTCAACTTGAGGACCAGTCCTCGTGGTGTCCTCCCTCTGCTGCGTGGTCCTTCGTGCCGCCATCGACGCCTCCTCTTGAGACTTGGCGACTCCTTTTCTCGCCGCCTTGTGGTCACGGTTCACCACCTCTACAACCCGGAGCCTTTTATCCTCCGGTTGAGAGCCCGGCGTCATGCCGCTGCTCTCCTCCTCCTCGAGTCATGAAGCGGAGCCTTGTACACGTGATGCGCCAACACCCGGTCTTGGCACTTGAGCTCTCGGGTTTTGATCATCTTGTCGGTGCAGCAGCTCCCCCTTAGCCGAGGCGCGGAGCCCCTCAGACTCCACTTGAGGACGCGGCTTCATGTCACCCTCGTTTTGCTGCATGGTCCTCCGAGCCGCCACCATCGCTCCCCCATGGAACTTGGCAGCACCCTTATGGCGTGCCTTATGATGCCGGTTCACCAGTCGTGCAGCGTTGGGTCCTTTTTTCCCGTTAGCCAGGCCGTTTGCCATCCATGCTCTCCCCTAGCTGGTATGCCACCTGGACACCCTCTTTTGCCTCCCTGTGACGCTTTGCACCCATCACACGGCTTCCAGTTGCATGGTGTGCCTTGTGGTCCAGGTCCACCGATCCAGCCCAGGCGGTCTCCTTTACACCGCCGCTGCATCCTCAGGTCTCCCCTTCTTGGACATGGTTGCAATTGCTTCCTTACTCCGACGACTGCCCACGCCAGACTCACGGATGCTTCTTGTGAGGACGACGGTACGTACTAGGTACACACCTCCTTCTTGCGCACCACGTGCTACGACACACCCACTGCCCTCCTCTTTTAGGAGGTAGCCCTTCCTTGTGAAGGTCATTTCGATTCCTTCCTTGATGAGGCGACTCACGGATAGCACCCCAATCACCAAGTCAGGCACATGGAGCTTATTCTCCTTGGTGCCCCTCTCCTTGGCCGACTCCTCCACCCTTATTTTCCCACATCAAAGCACGTTACTTCTGTTGTGATGAACGGAGGCAGCCCCATTCTGATGCTCCGCCTTTAGCTCCCTCTTGCAGGTTGTGGAGGTTGCACGCCCACGGCATGCCTCGTGGTCCCTGACCACATCAGCCCTCACAGCTTGGAGCTGATCACTAATGGACGGCGTGTCCACGACTGCTTCGACCTGCCACCCACTCCCGACGCGCTTGTCGGAGTCCACGGCATCTGCTATGCACGTCGCTTTCAAGTGGCTCCTCTGGCCATAGTTGTAGCAGGCCCCCTTTTGGGACCTGTTGGAGCCTCCTTGCTCCAGACAAGCCTGCCATTCTCCTGCCTCAGGTTCTGCCATCTCAGCCCCCTTCATGGATCGTATTGAGTCGGTGTCTGTCATGTTGGTCTGCTGTCCTTCTGCCACCTCTCTGGCCAGATCCGCAGCTCTCATCGTGCAGTCCCGTCTCCAGTGGCCCTCCTGGCCACAGCGATGGCACTCCCCCTTCTTGGTACGGCGTGGACATGCCCCTTGCTCCCTACAAGCTCCCTCTCCTCTGTGAGAGCAGATGACCAGGGTTGGTGCTGCGGACGACGTCCCTTGCTCCGCCTCGGTGGATTCATTCCACCGGTCGCTAGCCACTTGCGCCGTCTTTTTGCTCGCCGAGTCACGTTGCTGAAGAGTAGGCAGGTTGTGTGCGATGGAGAGCTTCTCCCATGCCTTCGATGCCCATGTGCATCCTTGGATTTGTGCGCGCTGTGTTGGACACAACGCTGACGCGATCAGAGCAAGCGCCTCTTTGTTGCGCTTCTCGTACGACTCCACCTCCTCGGCCGTCGCGGCCGCCGCAGGAGACTTCTCTTCACCGTTCACCAGCTCAAGCAGTCCCTTGTAGTTCAGGAAGATCTCCACCTGCCACTTCCACAAGGGAAAGTCCCTCCTATTAAACTTGAGGGGGACGTCAGCTGCTATTTTGCTCGGGCGCGTTTGTCATGACTTGTAGCGGTAGCGTGCTCGTAGAGGGCTAGGGTCCTCCTAGAGCATGTGGTCCCATAACCCTTTGTCAGGAATTATGTCCTAACGTGTGGCCTAGGAGGAGTAGAAGCACCCTCAAGGATACCTGGCCTTCTGTGGAGCACACTGACACTGCTTTGGTAGCCAATGCACAACTTGGTGGAAGAGTGTGGAGTCGAAGGATCACAGTCCAGAATGGGCAGAAAAGAGTCGCAAGCAGTTGCACTCAATCGAAATGGGAATTGTTGTCTTTCACAGTGAGACTACATCAGATTTTTATAGCCTGTGATAAAAGCTTAGCACTATAGCCCCTGCTACGGCCATCCAAGTAACCCTTGGTGGAGCCACCCACCGTGCCTTGCACGCTAGGCAACGGGAGGAGCTTCGACGATGACCCGTCAGAGCGCCTTTCTTCGTACAAAAGTCAAGGACAGGTTCACTCTGGTCAAGGAGGTCCCTCTGTTCACTTCATTCATGCCCCTGGTGCATTTGGAGCTCGTTGGAGACGAACTCGGATCACCGCGGTGGAATTATCCCGTCACCCATGACGGAGACCCAGATTCCACCCACCGACCACCCGACCTTCGGGCGGGGCTATCTTTCTGAACACTCACTCAAATTGAGTGATTGGTCTTGCATGAACAATTCCAAGGAATCCAAATCTGTAATCAGATCAGATGTTCAACCACTCCCTAGGGGCCGAACCAGGAAATCGATCCACGGTAGCCATGGCAAGGGGCACAATTTTCTAATAGCTTCTACCTCTACTGTCACATGTAACTGTCATGTTGTTGGTCGCTCAATCAAAGGCAGGTGTCATTCTCTACCATTAATGTTGACGTGTTGCATTGTTGGACTCTATGTGTGGTTTGTGTCACTATAGGAAATCTCGCCCGTAGATGATTTTGTGGATGATCATTGGACAAGTCCCTATGACTGTTACGTCATGCATATGTATGATTTATGCTCAGAGAGGTTTACAAAGGGATCTGTAACCATCCGTTGATGATTTTCCCTTCAATCACTCCCAGTTCACTCTAAAAACCAAGCTGCAAAACCATGTGATTATTTACAAATCTATGAGAAGCTCCTTCATCTCGTATTGGCGGTACCATTATGCGACTTTTACAACCCCTCGGCTGTACTCATGGAACTGTCTCTGGTTGGTCATCCTCATGTCCCTCGTCAAACTTTTGATCGCAGGATCCCTTGTCTGTAGCAATGTGAGCTGCTCAGATGGGCCATTGGTAGGTGTAAATTTTGACTCAAAAGGTGTATCATTGTTTACTTATGCCCTTTGCCATTTTCCGACTCCTCCATTTTACTTTGCGACTTCTCCGCATTTTTGGCCTCTTGCTACCGTTTCTGGCAATTGCACGAGATGTGCTCCAGCTACCCGCCTGTGTCTAGTACAACCACTTATCACATTGATCAGTGTCGTCAATATCCATGACAAACGTGGTTTCGGCTGACTATGAATTTACTCTGCCTAGGTAGGAATTCTAGCTATGGGGTCTCCAACCGTTGTATCCTTCATCTGAGCATTGTAGTTGATGTTGTGAATACGATCGGCTGTTGCGATCATTCGCGGAAGGTCGTCTTGAATGCGGAGATGGCGATTACTCACTGAATGTTGCGTTTGAGGCCATTGTTATAGTAAAAATAAAGTTCGTCACAAGCGAGGTCATTGTCCATGATTATTTTGCGAAAATGCCCGGTGTATTTTGCCATGCTAGGCTATTGAAATAGGCTTTGAAGCTTTTACTTTGCATTTAACTTCTCATTCATTTTCCCAAAGCATGTGAGTGGCACTCACGAAATTCATCCAGTTCTTTGATGGAGTCAGAGAGTAGTGCCACGTCGGATTGATCTACTCGAGAGATAGACCGCCTACGATCAACGATGTGAAAGGTCGCACGAGCCCTTTTTCCAACTTTGTGGTTCAAGCGTCGGTCTCTTGCTCTTGTTGGATGGTCTTTAGATCCGACCACCAACTTAACATTATGCCATGCCAAACGTGGCCGCAAGGTCAATTTTCGTTTTTTGTTGTTGACCCCTGCAGCTGTGATGTACACCTTCAAAATTGTTAGCCACATGTGGACCATTGGTCCTTTTGAGTTCGCAGATTGGAATGGCTCGGGGAATCGCCTAGCACCACGTCAAAGGGTCAAGAAGGTTGAGTACCTTCGACGTGATGCTCTGTGTGTACCCTTGATTACTAATTCTTGCTTTACAAGTACCAATCGCAGGTACCGTACGGTTGTCACCAATGACAACGGTGCCATTCGATGGCTCGTACTGTAGGCCAACCTGTCAAGCACCAGCTAGGTGTCCTTTGAACTGCATCATCATGTTACCTCCACTCTTTTGAGTGAACAGGCTCGACTACTGCAAGCCGAGTTCGTGATAAACATGGAATCTGTACAACGGGCGCCGCAAAATCTATGATTCACCCACTCAAGTCCACATCTTGTGGGATCATGTAAATTTAGCTAGCACCTTCCAATCCTTAAATCTGATTGTGTCAAAATCGTTGACCAAAGGTACCAGGAACGTGATTGAATTCACCGCTTTAAGCGTATTTGCTTCAATCACTACATCACACAACTCTTGCATAGTGGTTGGTGTCGCCACCACTAAGAATGTCTGATCACACATTTCGTCCAAAGATGCAATGTTTAGTGGGCAATGACATTCAGCAAGTGTAGAATGAGGTTCAACAAGAGGGAAGAAATCAACAGAGAAGTTTGAACTCGTCAAAACTGAATTTTTTTAACATCCTTGTCTAAAAACATGAACCCACACTCGTGATCCAGTTTTACCACTCAATGGTCTCCACCAACGTCACTCAGGGGTGGGGAAAACCCGCACCACGGCCCTGCCCGTTTCCACGACCGGGTCCATTACCGCAACCACGGCCCTGTCCACGGCCTTGTCCGCGGCTGCACCATTTTCACGATATGCTACCGCGGCCTCTTTTCCACCACCACCAACCTTAGGATACTGAGCCCTAGAGTGGTCCGGCTACATGCAGTTGTGGCAGAGTCTGTTGCGGAAGGCTGTGTAGCGACACGCACTGTCTGCAGCTCGTCACTGTCGAGGTTGCAACTGTGTTTTGGGGCCTTGTGCCTGCCATTTTCCTTTATTAGAGGATTTGCAGGTTGCTTGCCCTTGGCCCCGCCCCACTGCCTGGATGTCCTTCCGCCCCCTGCAGAATCCATGCACATGTCGCAGCCTTGCTCTGCATGTGCATTTGGCCGTGCATCCGAGTAGAGCTTCGGGTTCGCCTAATACACTTCACTCATGTAGTCCTGCAACGCCCTCCAGCTTGTCCAAGCCTGGCCGGTCACCGTTGTGGTGGTCTTGTCCTTCAGGTTCTCGTCGGCAAGACCCTCACGTAATTACTCAAGTAGCAGATACTCTGGGTACTTGAAGCTCTGCATCCCATCGCCCTCGGTGAAGTGTTCGACTTCCTCCACGAGTGTGGTGAACTCACTCAAGTAGGCTTCGAGCGAGCTACCTAGCTGCCTAGATTCCTTGATCTTGTGGAAGGCACACTATGCCTCGTCACGATGGGTACACTTCTTATCCATGATCGCGTAGACGGCCTCTCACAACATGGGCTACCACTGTGAGGTACGGCTGCTGCGCACCCCACTCCTTGACCAAATACGTGAAGAGCTCGTCTTCAAGCCGCGTCGTTTCTAGGTCGTCCCACTGACTGAGTGGAGCCTTATGGATACATAGAACGTGCTCCATGGGATTCAGCCAGTCGGTCAGCTTCACACCCTTCTGGAAGATCTCCACACTGTGGAGGAATGACAAGTTCATGACCAGTCCCAAAGGCGTCGAGGTAGGCAAGTCATCACTGCCACCAGCGGTGGCATCAGCACCTGTGAAGCACTGCGATTGTTGCTGCCTCTACACGTGGGTCACACTCTACAATGCCTTGTCGAGGTCGTCGCATCGGTCGCTTGCCTCGAGAGCCGCTAGGCGCTGCAGTTGGATATCACGGTCGAGATCCGTGATGCTCTGCCCGACGTGAGCCAGGATGTTGGTGAATGCAAATTTCAGCTTTGATATCGTCAGAGCCTCGACGATAGCATCAAGGGCCTTGCGATGTTCATGTACCATTACCCACTGTAGGAGGGTACGGTTTGCATACTAACCCCCGAGGAGTCCCATCTTCCAGAGAAGGTTGTCATCTGCGACGACGCTAGCTTGGACATTGGTTTGCCCCATCACATTGCAGGAAGGGGGATCCGTCCCCACTGCTCCGGGTGGTGGTGCATTCTCACCGTCGGTGGTGATCTTTAGTCGGCCCGCCGCCTCTGTAGCCAACTCGACAAGCCTTCGGTGGTGTTTGTGAACTGCCTTTGTGGCGACATCGTCCGGCTCGTTCCTGCGAGAACTTCTCACATGGTTGCTTTGGCGCCTTTGCTGCTCTTGGCAACCTTGCTGGTATCCGCAACTTCAGGCGATCCAGTGAGCATCTTGCCCTTCTCGAGCGATCGGCTCGAGTTCACCACACGATGATGGCGATGGTCGTGATCCTCGTCACCTTCGCCATCGTCGGCGTTGTGCCCTTCGTTGGGGTCCACGCCCAGGTGGTCCTCCTCGATCGCGTCGTTTGTCGTGTGGGGGTCATCCACGTGTGCGTTGACGTGCTTGTCGAGTACTTTTCTGGCGTCCGTATGCTTCTCGGTGTCGCCGAGGTTGTCGCCGGTTGCCTTCGGTGGACTTGTTGTCTTTGGTTTGGAAACCGTGCTCGCGGCGACGGCTCCCAAAATTTGAATTCCGCCAAGAGCGTGTGATGAGACCGTCACCACCTTGTCCTTATTGGTCTTGGACGGCCCGGCACTTGCCATCTCGTCACTCGTGCGACTAGCACGTGAAGACCGTTGTGAGGGTCACACCACAACTTCAAGGAGGTGTCGCCTCCCGAGTCTCCTTGCTCTCATGATTGGTGATGCAATTACAAATTTATTTCGATGTTCCTACGCCACGGACAACACAACCAGGTGGTAGAAAAATAGTACTTTCCTAGGCCGCCACTTTTGGCACAAGCACGTGGATTTTGAAACTAGCCTTCCTAAGCCATTTGGTACTGACTAGAATCTACGGAAACATACAATTACAATACAAGGGACTGGCAAGAAATGTGAGCGTCGCTCACAAAATAAAGGCGAAGAGTAGGAGAGGGATTCTAACAATTCCTAGAAAGCCCTTCACTCTTTCTTCAACCTTCTTGTCTTCCTCTTGTCTTCTTGTCTTCCTTGGCCTCCTCTTCACGTTCCTTGACACCTCTCGCGTTCTTTGGCGGCGTCTCCCTTGAGCCGGCGGCATTGGAGGGCCGTCAAAAATCTTCAAGGTGTCACCCTCCTCCTTTTTAAGGTGCTCTCAGGCCATGAGAGTCCCTAATCTTGGGAAAGGGTGCTTTTCCAACTTTTGGATGAAGGAGGAAGGAAGGAGCCTTGAAAGGAGGGGAAAACTTGGTGGTTTGAGGATGGAAACTCTCCACCCCGTCCCACAAAAATTCAACTAACCCCTAGGAGGTAAGAGGAAGCCCAAAGGAATGAGGGTGGCGAAGAAGAGCTCCTCAAGAGCTTTCTAATGCACTTTACAGCGCTTGAAACAGATAAGTGTAGACGCCGTAGCCCCTTGTGGCATTTTAGCTACTACTGCAGCTGCTCGTGGCGCTTTATACGTGGCGTAGCTGCTGGAACCGTCGCACAGTTAGTCACGAGGGTCGTTTGGCTCTAAGAACCACTGTAACGAGCCGGTATTTCAGCTCTTGCTCTAAGATCGTCGTTGGAGTTTGTAGAAGGGCGTACTCAGTCTGCGGCAGGGGTTTAACCCCTTCACAAGAATGAGGCGCAATTGTCATCAACGACCCAGAGCAGGGAGACTCAAATGTTTTGAGTCTTCGAATGCCCATTTCTTAGTTTGACCTTACCCCTCGTTCTTGGACCCAAACCAGGGGTTTTCTACTTCGAACTCTTGAGTTCACACAAGTTTTCTATCTTACAAACTCGAAGTTCGTCATAAACGAACTTTGAGTTTATGTTTTGTCGTTCTGGCGCAAAATTGTCTTGTGCGAGGCATACTAGCGATTTCGCGCCAGGGTTATCTCTTGTTCTCCCCCTCACCCTCGCTCCCCTATCCCTCGTCCTCGCTCGCTCGCTTGCGAGGAGGGCGAGGAGGGATGCGGGCACGAGGCCACGAGGCCTCGCCCTTGAGGCCCTCGCGGCCCCTCAGCTGCCGATTGGGCTGAGGCCGCAATCGGCGGCTGGCGGCTGGCCGGCTGGTGGGCTGCCGGTCACTTGGCCGTCCGTCGGCCGTGCAGTCGGCTGGCAACCAGTTGGCCAGCGCCCAGCGAAGTGCTGGAAGTCGGCCAGACCTCGCTGACGCGAGGTGTGGTGCGCAACCACCCCTCGCTTCAGTGAGAAGGGAGGGCCAAACCGGCCCTCCAGCTCCACTCGACTTCTCGGCGTTGTTTCTCGAAGTGACCACTCTGTGTCATTCTGCTCGAGCACCAAAGACCCAAAATATGAATCATTGTGATTATCCTTATTTTTTGTATGTGCTTAACTCACCCGCAACTTGTCATGGAAGTACAATTACTACGGAAGCCAAGTTATCCAATTTTCACAATTCCTCGAATCTTCTTGTGCTCAGCACCTCATCCCTGTGAACCTCCCTTGTTCTGCTCAGCTTAACAGACTTGGAGACCTAGTTCAGAGAGGCCAGTCTTGAACTGCTCAAACATTGTGGGTAGCATAATAATACTTTCGAAGGTGGGGTTGATGCAGAACGATTGTAGAAATCGGGGCGGTTGGAAGATGGCTTTTCGAAAGTAGTGGCAACATACAGACCCCCCCTCTCACTACACGACGCGACATGCTGTTAGCTCTCCGGCCGCCGGCGTCCGCCTGTAGCAACAGCCGTCCCCTTGACGCAGTTGTCACTTCGGCTATGGTGTCCACTCCGTACGCATGGCGCAGCGGAATTCTGGCAGGCCGCATGTCGGGCTGGCGTGATTGGAGAGTGCGAGCACTTCCAGTGCAATGCGGCGGCACAATGCGCGTGGGACAACCTCCGCTCCCCTCTCTCGCCCCCAGCCTTGTGGCGTGGCACTTTTCATCCAGCAGCCGCTCGTGACGCGCGCACACGCTAGGTAGGTATCTTCCGTGCTTGCCCTCCCTGCAGTGCGCGCCGGCCTTCCAGAAGGACCCCATTCCGCTGTCGCTCCTGCTACCAGTGCCGCAAGTTGCACCTGCAGCCTGCTGTCGCTGCGGCGCTGGAGGAGCACTAGCACCGCACAAGGGGAGGAGGAGCGCGCGCGCACCTGAATGCACTCAAGCGCGCATGTTCGTAACCCACACGCCGGCGTAGGTCGATACAAGGGACCACCTTGAATCACCAGGAGGACCAGGTCCAGGTGCGGGGTCCCAAAACAACCAGGAGCGCAGGATAGATAGAGCCAGGCACAGACGTGACGGGCCACAGTCCATAGTCACAGTCATCCACACGTTCGGGTCCAACTGCAGTCCAACTGCACGGCACGGCACGGCATGGGGGCGAAGCTGCAGGTGCAGCTGCTGCGCGCGCGCAACCTGGCCGCGAAGGACGCCAACGGTCTGAGTGACCCGTTTGCGCGGCTGCAGCTGAACAAGCAGAAGGCGCGCAGTGGCACCGTGTACAAGAACCTCAGCCCCGCGTGGAATGAGGAGTTCCAGTTCAAGGTGGACGACGCGCAGGCGGACGTGCTGCACGTCTCGCTGTGGGACGAGGACCTGTTTGGCAAGGCGGACTTTCTGGGGCAGCTTTCCATCCCCCTGGCCAATGTGGCGGACTTTCCGGAGCAGCGCGTCCCGCCGACGTGGTTTGCGCTTCAGAAGAAGTCCGAGTCGTCCAGCTCTGCTGTGAGCGGTACTTGTCTGTGCGTGGCGATGCCTGTCCCTGGTGAAGTGGTTGTGCCGGCGGGTGGGGGTGGGGGGGGGGG
>SZWC01000040.1:569257-579396 GCA_023375785.1 Penium margaritaceum | reverse complement strand
ATATCCATATCTATATCTATATCTATATCTATATCTATATCTTTATCTATATCGACATCTATATCTGCATCTATATCCATATCCATATCCATGTTTACACTTGTTTTTAATGTCTATATGAGTTTCTATATTTATCAATATGCATGCTTTGATGAGGCCATTATATGTTTAAACATGTATATCTATATCTATATCTATATCTATATCTATATCTATATCTATATCTATATCTATATCTATATCTATATCTATATCTATATCTATATCTATATCTACAACTATATCCACATCTAATCTACTGCTACATTTACATCAAGTATCAATATTTACATCTCCATCTATATCAGTATATACATCTACAAATACATCTACATGTATATCTAAACCATATCTATATCTACGTCTACATCTATATCTACATCTACATCTGATGAAAGCTATATCTATATCTACATCTACATCTATATCTTTATCTACATCTACGTCTACATCTACTTGTACATCTATATTTATACCTACATGTACATGTACATGTACATGTACATGTACATGTACATGTACATGTACATGTACATCTACATCTGCATCTACATTTGCATCTACATCTATATCCACATCCACATCTACATCCTCATCCACATCCCCATATACATCTACATCTACATCTACATCACATCTATATTTACATCTATATCCATGTCTATTTGTCATGAGTCAAATATACCTCTATTTATTGATTTGTGTACAGATTTGCATTAAGATGTTATTGCGCAGTCCAAATTAGCTAAAAGTTCAAACTCCTTTGTTGACACAATCTTTGCCCTTGACGTGCAAAGTTCTTCGGAAGCAAACCTCCCATAATTTATGTGTTCTTGCACGTACAATATGTCATGATGTGATGTTCTCTTTCATGGTGAATGTGGTTTTCATGGATGGAAGCCCGATAAAAGCATCATATGTTGTCCACAAAGAGAGAAGTTTTTTAATCATGTAAGAGTTCATTTGCAAAAATATGGTATCCAACATGCATTGACACAGAGAAGTGTTGTCACATAAACATCTTTCTTGTCCTTATGTCAGAATTTTTACCATCAAGTACTTAACTTTGTACTACGTAACCATGTGCACGACCTGCGTGCAACATTGACCACTTGTTTCACATTTTCCTCGAAGCACATATAACCATGGAATGAGAAGAGAGAACAATGAGGGTGTAGGTGGTGGCGGGTTGCTAGGATAGCAAACTTGGCATTGCAAGAAAACAAGGACAGTGCACACAACGCCATGAATGGAGCGAGCTCTCATTTCTTTGAGGGTAAATGGCAAGCAAAGAAGTGACAAGAGTAACAGGACAGTGGAGTTGAAATCATTAGTTGACTGGGCCACCCATGCGCGATGCTCGACTTGGGGTCGGGCCGGCACCTCGGGGCGGGACCGAACTAAACCGGTCGGCAACGTGCCGCCTGCGGTTTCTCAGACTCTAGATGTCTGGTCCTGTGGGATTAGCAACCCAGCATCACTATGCACTGGTCCTATTTAAACATGCATGATAACCTTGTCAACCACATCTTCCATGAGCGTATGTAGATGCATGTCTTTCTATCTTCTGTTGCTCCAAAACATGTTAAGTAGAAACTAAGCATGCCACGCTGAACCTTGCAGTTGCTAGGAACATTCCTAGGATGAGCATGTGAGGACACTCAGTCACGGGCAAGGGGTTACCGACGCCATGGATGTGGGAACGCTTGCCTTCATTAGCTCAAGAGAACCAAGACAAGAGTGAGTGAAGAGAGCGAGAGTTAGTAACCGGTGAGTGGGCACTCGCCACGGGCATCACACCCAAGCGAGTGCACACCGCCACCCGGGGGTCGAGCCTGACTGCTCAACATAAAACTGAGCGGCGGCTACTCACCAATGCACGGGTAAAACTCGGCAAGGTGGCCCCCAAGGATCAGCACCCGGGTAATGCAACTCCACACAAGACACTCAAGGCAAGCATTATACAGGGCACGGTAGTTAGAGTGTACGGGCCCTAGCATTTGTTCCACACGTGATAAGAGTCAATTCATGGTCATGCAAGTGTCAGATGACACTCCTGGAAGAAGCACGCCAGAGATGTCAGCCATGGTGGAGTTGCTGGGCGTCTCTCCAGGTGAGGCCATGTCAATCAATCTGTACAAGTGTGTGCACGGAGGTGGAGACAAGGGGAAGAGAAATGTGAGTGACCAACGAACTTCAACACTCCCCCATGACCCGCAAGCAATCACCCCCACACACATGCAAGCTCATGGGAACAGAGGACTGAGGAGACACACTCAGTCAGGGTTATGGGAACAGACGAGACCAACAGCGTGAGCGGCACTTTTGAAGACGTTACGACTGAGAGCCTTGGTAAGGAAGTCTGCTCTCTGAGAACGTGTGTCCACCCATGCAACTCGGACAATGCCAGCAGTAATGCATTCACGAAAAAAATGATGCTCCACATTAATGTGCTTAGTGCGTGAGTGATGCATGCCACTGTTCTCAGCAATGGCCTTGGTGCTTTGGTTGTCACAACGCAGAGTGATGCAACGAATGGGGACACGCAATTGCTGGAGAAGACGACACAGCCAGACAGCCTCACATGTGCCCGCGCCAAGTGCCACATACTCAGCCTCAACAGTGCTGTGAGCAACGCAACCCTATTTGCCACTTTTCCATGAGACCGCTGTTTCGCCAACCATGAAGATGTAACCTGTGCGGCTGCGTGCATCAGAGTCATGTGCCCAGTCACTGTCAGTGAAGCCGTCAACCACAAGAGAGGGTTGCGCACGGAAGAAGAGACCGACACGTGGTGTGGAGAGAGCATAGCGCACGACTCGCAGGGCAGCCTCCAAGTGCCGCTCGCGTGGACACTNCCTGTGCGGCTGCGTGCATCAGAGTCATGTGCCCAGTCACTGTCAGTGAAGCCGTCAACCACAAGAGAGGGTTGCGCACGGAAGAAGAGACCGACACGTGGTGTGGAGAGAGCATAGCGCACAACTCGCAGGGTAGCCTCCAAGTGCCGCTCGCGTGGACACTGGGAGAATTGAGAGAGGAAGTTGACAGCAAAAGCCACATCGGCCCGGGTGGTGGTGGCAAGGTACATCAGCGACCCTATGACTTTGAGATAGTCAGTGATGTCAACTTTCTCCCCCAGTGTAGAGAGATCTTGGGACTTCAGCAGTGACTGCCCAACGGGAGTCATGGGTGTAGAGGCGGAGGGAATTGCAGTGAGGAGTGGCTGAAAGCGCTCCCCCAGGCTGCGGACATACGCAGCCTGGTGCACGTGCAGAGTGCGGCGTGATCGGTCCTGCTCGAGTTCCATGCCCAAAAAGACTCAAGCCGGCCCCAAGTCTTTCATCTTGTAGGCTGCTTGGAGGAGGGACTTAGCCGCAGAGACTACTGACATGTTGGGAGATGCAATGAGAAGATCGTCAACATACACGAGAATGGCCACCAACGGTTGTGAAGGGGGACTGAGAAACAGGGCAGGGTCCACTGGACTCCTTCTGAAGACACCCTTTTCCAAGGTTGCTGTGATCCCTTGTTTCCAGCAGCGAGGTGACTGCTTGAGCCTATAGAGGGCTTTGCGCAGTCGCCACATGCGGTTTGTGCCATCTGAGAAACCGGGTGGCTGCACCATGTAGATCTCCTCATCCAGTTTTCCATGCAAAAAGGCATTGTTGACGTCCATCTGCTCCAACTCCCAGTCATGCTGAGCGACTAGGCTGAGCAGCGCTCTGGCAGTGGTATAGCGGCCTACCG
This sequence comes from Penium margaritaceum, assembly GCA_023375785.1. Classification (NCBI taxonomy): domain Eukaryota; kingdom Viridiplantae; phylum Streptophyta; class Zygnematophyceae; order Desmidiales; family Peniaceae; genus Penium; species Penium margaritaceum. The sequence continues at coordinate 575,610 of SZWC01000040.1, read as the reverse complement.
GCGCGAATGTCTCATCAAAGTCCACCCCAGGAATCTGGGAGAACCCCTTTGCAGTGAGTCGTGCTTTGTACCTTTCCACAGTGTTGTCTGGGCGAAGTTTGCGATGGTACACCCACTTAGCCGCAACGGCCTTGCGGCCTGGGGGTAGATCTACCAATTCGTACACATTGTGCTCTGACAATGCGTCAAGTTCGGCCTTCATGGCCTGCTCCCATAGAGAGGAGTCAGTGGCTGCACGCGCTGCCTGCACTGTGACAGGCTCAGGTGGGAGAGGAGAGAGACCAGCAGTGGCGAAGCATGAGGCAACATACCCAGCGACTGACGACGAGAAAGCAGAGTGAAACTCCTGCTCAATCAGGGAGTAGCCAAGGGCAATGCTGGGTTGGACAACAGAGGCTGCGACAGACAGGCCAGAGGTCACAAGGCCGAGAGCACGGAGGCCCGGGTGACCAGAGACGACAGGATGGGACTGAGAAGGGAGAGCACGGAGACGACCTCCACGTGTGTATGGTGACACGGGTGGAACAGACTTCGTGGAGGCAGAAGGGACTGGGACAGGTGAGGTGACATGTGCAGTGTCGACGTGAGAAGTTGGTTGCACAGCAGCAGCCGGAGAGACGGGTACAGAGGGAGAGTTGGGGTGTGCCGAGACCGCTGGAGAGGCGGTGTGTGCATTGTCAGTAGGAGAGGAGGAGTGTGAAACAGGAGTAGGCGAGGTGGGCAGCGCAAAGTCGGTGGGAGAGACAGACTGCACAACAGGAGAAGAAGGAGACGCGACGGCAGGATATGGAGAGGGGGCCGGGGAACGCGCAGAGGGAAGAGTAGAGACTCTAGAAGGAGTGGACAGACCACCCCCAGCCCGACCAAGCGGAGGTAAAGGCCCAGGGAAACGGGGGACGTCGCGTTCGAACAAGTGTTCAAAGAACAAGGCATCCCGAGACTCGATGACGCGACTGCGGGAGGGGTCCCAGAAACGCCAAGCTTTTGAGAAGGGAGAGACACCGAGTAAGATACAGATGCGACCGCGGGGGGACAGTTTACCATCGTGGTGGTCGACTGCAAGCCAGACAGAGGCAAGGCAGCCCCAGACACGTGCAAGACGCAAGTCAGCACGGCGACCTGTCCAACGTTCGAAGGGAGTCACAGTGTGGGGAAGAGGACCATGAGGGACTCTGTTCCACACCCACATCATGTAGGACATAGCTTCAAAAGTGAACAACGGAGACTGACCGGACGCAGCAAGGAGAGAGCATACACCGTCAGCAAGGGTCCGGTTCCAACGCTCAGACACGTCATTTTGTTGCGGGGTGTAAGGAGCGGTGCACTCAAGGCGAACCCCACGAGATTCAAGAAAGCGGGAAGTGGGGCCGAGGAACTCACCGCCACGGTCACTGCGAAACATGCGCAGAGGACGAAGGCAGGCACGTTCCGCCTGAAGAAGCCAGGCCTCAATGATGTCACTGACATCGCTTTTGTGACGGAGGGCAAAGACCCACCGGTAGCGGGAGAAGTCATCAGCTAGACAAAGAACATAACGACCAAGACCACCCAAGAATGTGTGAGGAAGAGGACCCATCACGTCAGCGTGAACCAGATCAAGAGGATGAGAGGTGGTGGACTCAGAGGAGGAGAACGGGGAGCGGTGCATCTTGCCAGAGGCACAGTCGAGACAGTCGGTGGAACATGGGGGTGAAAAGTTGGCGGGGTCAAGGTCCACGGCAGGCTGGAGGCGCAGGAGGCGTTGAATTGCAGCAGTGTGAAGATGACACAGCCGGCGATGCAAGAGCGCAGCGTGAGCAGGGGACAGTGATGGTGCCACATGAACAAGAGCAGAGGCAGCGAAAGACGAGAGAAGGGACAGTGGCACACGAAAGAGCCGGTCACAGCGTACGCCGCGGAGAACAACATGTCCAGATGAGCGCAGAGAGATGGAGGCAATGCCGCGACTGGACGAGAAGTCCATGCCTTGATCATCAAGGGTGGTGACAGAGAGCAGACTGACCTCCAGGTCAGGAACATACAACACATCAGGGAGATACACAGTGTCACCAGGACCGACAAACTTGACAACGCCAACTCCATGAACAGGGAGAAGCTGACCAGAGCCAGTGCGGACAGAGCAAACAGAGCCAACTGGGCCAAGGGAGACAAAGGAGGAACGACAGGATGTCATGTGATGGGTGGCCCCTGAATCAATGATCCAGAGGCCTAGTGCCTCACGAGTGGTGGGGAGGACAAGGCAGATGGCAACAGAACCACGTGATGATAGGGGAGATGATGTGCCAAGACTAGTGGGAAATGTATGAGACTGCCAATCCTCAATCCAATCACGAACATCAGGCATCTCCCCTTGCACCCCACCAGACGCAGCACCCCGGAGAGTGGCATCAGATTCACAGACAGACACATGACACTGGCCACTCACACTCACCTCCCTGAGAATGAAGGTGGAGAAGCTCAACGAGGCGGCACTCAAGGGCGCGCTCCTTGTCACGACGGTCCGAGGAGCGGTCAGAGGAATGGTCGGAGGAGTGATCAGATGGGGGCCCATCCTCCCGTGTCCAGGACGGTGCTGAGTAGTGGGAGGAGGGTGGTCCATAGTAAGGAGGTCCGCCAGGAGGCGGAATCCAGCCCCAAGTACTGGGAGGTGAAGGAGATGGCTGAAGTGGTGCGGATGTGGTGGAGAGGGCGGAGGCGGAGGTGGAAGAGGATGGAGAGCCCATGATCGCCGCTGTTGTGGCAGCAGATGGTGTGAGTCCAGTGCGGGCCCAATGGGCACGCATGGAGGACGCCAGACGGGCATCATCACGTGGGGCTGTGCACTTTGGAGCGGAGTGGCCAGCAGCACCACAGTTCCAACAGGTGACTTCAGAGCCGATGGGGGTACCAGAGGAGTTTTTGCCCTTGCGTCCACCCCCACGCCCTCTGCCCCCACCCCGGCCCCCGCTGTGGTTTGAGCCACCACCCCCACCACGGGCGGTCGCTTGAGTTACATGGGAGGCTGCAGAGGAGGTGGAGGAAGAGAGAGTAGAGGCAGCTGCAGAGGAGGAAGAGGAGGTGGTCACGGCAGCGAGGGCAGCGCAGTGCATGCGCTTGTTCTGAAGACTGTTCCACCAGTCAGTAAGACAGGAAGCAGTAAAGTCGTAGAGGGGCCCAATCCTTGGGGGTGTGTCCGCAGGGAGGGATGAGGAGGCAAGGCGCTCAAGTTCTGCCTGTGAGACATGTAGGTAGAGGTCTGAAAGTTCAGGGATCAGTCCAGCAACAATGGACAAGCAGGCAGACAGAGGGCCAGGCGCAGCTTTGCCAAGGTCGCGCAACAGGCGCAGGCTCCGTGCCCAGTACTCATCGGCTGTTTCATCAGCGCGCATCTGCAAGGTGTTGAATTGTACGGTCAGAGCACTGTGGGCAGCATGCCCAGTGACCGTTTTGCGATGACGGATGAGAGCGTATGCGCCGACGAGGTCAGCTAGAGTGCCGCGGATAGGGTCTGCATTGTACGTACCAATGTCGTCAAGCAGACTTTCTGGGCCGGCGGTAATGAGAGCACGGACGGCACGAGCTGCTTCTGCTGGCTGTGGAACGAATGGTGCCTTTGCGGGTGAGTAGTACTCCCACAGTAGTTCTCCTTGGGCCCACACACTGAAGCGCGTCTCCCAGGAGGTGAAGGTGAGTTTGGATGTGAACTGTGGTGGTGGAGTTTCAATGTCCCTGTGTCGCATGGGTAGGAGTGCCCGAGCTAAGGCAGCTGCTGAGAGAGCAGGAGAGGAGGAGTTGGGAACAGCACCGCAGGGTGGCACAGAGGAGTCAGCAGATGCAGAGTCATCAGAAGGAAGAACAGTCGCAAGAGCAGGAACGGCCCACAAGCGGTCTATGACTAGGGTCGCCACTGTGGTAGCTAGCTCGTGCTGTGCCTCACTGCTCCTATACAGCTCATCCTCTGCCTTACGCCGTGCCGCTTGAAGAGCCTCTATAGTTTCCTCTGGTCCTGGCATGCTTGGAGAATGGGGAGAGAGGGAGAGAAAGAGATGAATGTGGATACAATGCAGAGTGTGGAGTGAGGAGGGGCTCACCGCGCTAGTGCCGAGGCAGTAAGGCGAAGAAGGGTGCCACTACTACTGCGACTGAGGAGAAGAGAACGGCAACCCACCCTGCGACTGCCACAATGAGGCAGAGGAGCCCGATGACTGTAGCCCCCGCCACGGCTGCAGATGCTGATGCGACCAGGACGCCCGTGGTGACATGCGGCGTCAGCTCTCGCTGAACTCCAGTGGGTGTCAGAACTGCCGATGTAGTAGATGCACGAATGGAGGCGACAGCGGCTGCGGTGGATTCGGCAGTAGATGAGGCGGCTGTGGCGATAGATGTTGCTGCTGCTGTGATCTGAGTGGCGATGTTGGCTGCTGCAGTGGCGAGCAGTATGAGAGAGGTCGCTGTGTGGGCGTAGGCTTCGGCGGCACGGCCAACAACGGTCTGAGTAGGGGCCCTGCAAGCACGGGCAGTTTCCGCAAAGGTTGCTGCTGCACCTGCGGCTGCGTCCAGGATTGCACCTGCCAAGCCAACAGAATCGGTGTGAACTGGGAGAACCGGGATCACACCAGGGACCTCAGGTAGAGATGATGGTCCAGCAGCTGCTGCTGTGGTAGGTGCCGGTGCTGATGTGGTGTTAGAAGCTGATGCTGGACTGGATGACTGTGTGCCTGTGGACGGTTGCATAGTTGGAGAACGAGGAGGAAACGGTGCGAGGTCGTCGGCCGTGTACGCCTGGCGATTAATTTCCTCCTCCCGTGCAGCAGCCTCCCTCTCGTCCAGTTCAGCTAACTCGTCGCGCCAGTAGTCAGCGTCTAGCATGCGGAACCACAGAGGGGTGTCCGTGTCCGGAGGAGAGGGAGGGTGATAGTCCTCCCACCCGTCGTTGGTGTGGCGTGATGCTGTACGAGGAGAGTCGAGCTCCTCATCTTGAGGCCCATCCAGATGTGGGGAATCCAGTGTAGCTGTTCAGGGAGAAGCTGGGGGCAGCCGAGGCAACAAGAGGGCCGTTGCGGGCTGCGGGGTCAAAAAGGTGACGCCGGACGGCTGCCCGCCAATGCACGACCGTGAGAGATTGGGGCAGCCGCAAGTTGCCGAGAGCAGCAGAAGAGTGCTGGGTGGGCTGAGCTGCACTGAGATGGTGCGCTAGAGTTGGGCGTGACCACGAGTAGCCGCGACACTTCGGTGTTGAGACGGTTCGAAACGTGAGGTGACGCGGGAGTAGCCGTACGCGATCTCGTGCGGCTGTTGCAAGCGGGTCAGCGAGGGGCACTGAGACACTGCTAGAAGCTGCTGCTCGGTGCCGGGGTATGGTGACAAGAGTCACACGCCACGGAGGCGTTGAGTGGTCAAGAGTGCCACGGGTGCGAGAGATGCACCAAAGAGAGTGCCGAGGATCGATGAGCTATGGAGGAGAGTCACACTTGCTCTGATACCAGTAGTTGCTAGGAACATTCCTAGGATGAGCATGTGAGGACACTCAATCACGGGCAAGGGGTTACCGACGCCATGGATGTGGGAACACTTGCCTTCATTAGCTCAAGAGAACCAAGACAAGAGTGAGTGAAGAGAGCGAGAGTTAGTAACCGGTGAGTGGGCACTCGCCACAAGCATCACACCCAAGCGAGTGCACACCGCCACCCGGGGGTCGAGCCCGACCGCTCAACATAAAACTAAGCGGCGGCTACTCACCAATGCACGGGTAAAACCCGGCAAGGTGGCCCCCAAGGATCAGCACCCGGGTAATGCAACTCCACACAAGACACTCAAGGCAAGCATTATACAGGGCACGGTAGTTAGAGTGTACGGGCCCTAGCATTTGTTCCACACATGATAAGAGTCAATTCATGGTCATGCAAGTGTCAGATGACACTCCTGGATGAAGCACGCCAGAGATGTCAGCCATGGTGGAGTTGCTGGGCGTCTCTCCAGGTGAGGCCATGTCAATCAATCTATACAAGTGTGTGCACGGAGGTGGAGACAAGGGGAAGAGAAATGTGAGTGAACAACGAACTTCAACAAACCTCAGCATTTAAGCTCTCAAGTACAACAGGCAAAACGCTGTTGACGCCACTCCTGCACTTGGCTGAGACGCCAGTAGTACATGATCCATCGTATGTGCCCCTTGAGCTTCACTCCAAACTAGTCGCTTACAGTGATAATGTGTGTGTATGTGTGTTTGTGTGTGTGTGTGTGTGTGTGTGTGTGTGTGTGTGTGTGTGTGTGTGTGTGTGTGTGTGTGTGTGTGTGTGTGTGTGTGTGCGTGTGTGTGTGTGTGTGTGTGTGTGTGTGTGCGTGTGTGTGTGTGTGTGTGTGTGTGTGTGTGT
>SZWC01000040.1:557332-568941 GCA_023375785.1 Penium margaritaceum | reverse complement strand
TGTGTGTGTGTGTGTGTGTGTGTGTGTGTGTCAATAGAGTCAAGAGGTCGCTTGCATGTCTTACACCCTTTAGGAATCCCCCATGACCCACAGAGGAACAGTTCACACACACGTGAGAGCGGGAACATTGCATGATCATATCACTGGGGACAATGCATCATGAGACACATCCACATCAGCCAGGGGCACCACATGCGCGCTGCAGGCCAACAGCATGCACAACCGACTTGAACATGTCACTACTGAGAGCTTTGGTGAGAAAGTCTGCATGTTGCTGACAAGTATCGACCCAGACAACGTGAACCTCTCCGGCAGCAATGCACTCGTGCACGAAGTGATGCTCAACGTTGATGTGCTTTGTGCAAGAATAATGCATGCCATCGTGCTCAACGATTGACTCTGTGCTCTGGTTATTGCAACGTGGAGTGATACGATGGATAGGAACATGCAGTTGCTATAGCAAGCGGGAAAGCCACACACTCTCACACGTACCTGCGCCGAGCGCAACGTACTCTACCTCACTTGAGCTGCGGGTAACACATCCATGTTTTCAAATGTTCCAAGAGATAGCAATCCCACCAAAAAGAAAGATGCATCCGGTGCGACTACGAGCATCTGTGACGTGTGTCTAATCACTATTTGTGTATCTGTCAATGACCACGGAGAGTTGCGCGCGATAGCACATTCCTACTCGTGAGATAGAGAGATCGTAACAGACAACTCTCAATGCGTCCTTGAGATGTCTCTGGCGAGGCTACTGAGAGAAGTGGACCAAGAAGTTGCTTGAGAAGGCCACATCTGCCTAAGTGGTGGTCGCGAAATATTTGAGGGATCTGATCACGCTGAGGTAATCGGTGACATGGACTTCCTCTCCGAGTTGTGATGGATGAGGAGACTTCAGCAGGCGCTAGCCTGCTGGGGTCATCGGTGTGGAACAAGTGGGTGCGTTGGTCAGCAATGAAGCAACGCGCTCTCCTAGATCGCCAACATAAGCAGCCTGATGCACGTGCAAAGTGCGACGCTTGCAATCACGCTCCAGCTCCAAGACGAGAAACACTTGAGCGAGGCCTGAGACTGGAGAACAGCCTAACTAGGGGAGGCTTTGAGCAGAGAATCGACGTAGACCATTCTGGCCACAAAAGGTTGTAAGGGGGCTATCAAGGGGTGGAGAGTCTAACGTGGCGAATCGCCGACTTACTACTGCTGATAGCAATGCGGCCATGGAGACGGCTGCACAGGGTTAGGCTGTCCTGCAACAGAAGACAGCTATGGGCGTCACAGCGGTCAGAGCCGCGGCAATGAATGGCCGAGATGGTGGCGGCGGAGCACTGCCGCGCTGGCAGATGCCATTGCATTGACTGCAAAAACACATTTAACATGTTTACGACGGTGGTAAATGCTGCTTGGGAGTATACTTCAGGTGATACGGCAGTAGGAGACGTTCGAGAGGCATGAGCGGCGGCGGATATCAGCAGCTACGGGTCCCAGCAAACGAGGAACCAGGCTTTAGGCAGCATGAGAGGCGGCAATTGCAATTGCAGTTGCAGAAGCTTGAGTCATGGTAGCAGGCCTGGGCGCGGCAGTTGCCGCCATGAGCGGAGAGTGCTGGGAGTGAGATTTGAAAGAGCTGTGGACAGAGACGTGATTGGAGAGAGAGAGAGAGAGAGAGAGAGAGAGAGAGAGAGAGAGAGAGAGAGAGAGAGAGAGAGAGAGGGGGGGGGGGGGGGGGGGGAGAGAGAGCTGCAGGCAGAGAGGGCCCGGAGGGAGAAACAGTGTGGGCGCACCAGAAGTGTGGATGACAGTGGCGGCTTGGGGTTGAGGCCGCAGTTGCAGCTGGACAGCTATGGAGATGGCTAACGACACGCCAAGAGAAAGAACGGCAGACGTGCAATCCACCAGAATTGTGGTGGGATTGATCCCGGGCAGATGCGTGTGGCATGGCAATCAATGTGGTACCAACAAGGGTTGACCTGACCATCACCGTGGGCCCAAGATGGGTCCGAGCATCATGTGGGGGGGGGGGGGGGATGTCCCTCCTTTTTCTGATACTGGTAGTCTGCAATTTAAGAGATTGGGGAGAGAAGGCGCTCGTGGGGGGATCCCCACTAGACACACAAGTCATGGATGAGACTTGTGGAAAACTCTCACATAGAACCAAGGCAAGAGGAGTGGGGGGAGAGCACGCATGTAAGGACCGGTGAGCGTGCACCTCACTCGTGCACCACACTAGTGAGGCAACGCCGCCACCCAGGGGTCGAGCCCGACCTCTTGGTGTAAAAAACGAGGGCGGCTACTCACCAATGCATGACCCAAGGCTGGAATTGTGGCCCCCTAAGAATCGACACCTAGGGAATAACGCATCTCCCCTAGAACCCACATGCAAGCATGGATGGACACGGACCGGGGCATCCTAAAGTGTCCGAGGTCAACCCTCCTCCACAAGAAGAATTGGAAGCCAAGGGAACAATCAAGACATCATCATGTCATCCCAGATCGATTCCTGGAGCTCACTACATTGGTGCAGGTAGCACTGCATGACTAGACACACGCGGCTAGAGGGTACTAGAGCCAAGAGAGGTGAGAGCAGGCCATGGATGCTTCGACGGGAGTTAGAAAAACCTGGAACGAGAAAAAAAAAGGGAGTCACAGCAGTTCAAGGTGTTAGGTGACGGGCAGCGAGCGAGCGAGAAGCGAACTCGCTCTCGCTCGCTGCCCTCGAGATGTGGGTGATCGAACCACCTGTCCACAACAAAAATAACTCCTAGCAAGCCTGTCAAGATTCCAGAATAGAATAAGTTGTGGGTGTGCACCCAGCTCGTTGAGCAACAGCACCAAGCTTTAGCCTGCCGCACGTGGGAATCCGAGTGTGGTTTGGGTCCACATAAATCCGGGCATGTGTAGTCATGGAGCCAGGTCACCACGGTGAGATCGTCAGAGCGGCCGTCTCTCTCCGGTCAGTCACCTGCATCAGTGAGGTGAGGGTGCAACGAGGCCAGAGGTCACTACGTGGTACTGTCACACACATCAACACTCCCCCATGACCCACTGCCGACATGAACTCAGACACTCACAACACGACACAGACGTCACAAGACGTGACAAGAGACTGAACTGTACGCAAGCATTGGCACAATGCATCAACCAGGAGTGTCACGGGAACATAGCAACCCAACGGAGTGAACTGCAGTCTTAAATGCATTCCTGCTTAGTGCCTTCGTGAGGAAGTCAGCTCGCTGCTGTGGGGTGTCAACCCGGACAATCTCGATGTCGCCTGTAGCCACACGCTCACGTACAAAATGATGTTCCACATTGATATGCTTCGTGCGAGTGTGATGCATTCCATCATGCTCAGCAATAGCTTTTGTGCTTTGATTGTCAAAGCGCAAAGTGATGCAGCGGATGAGAACACGCAACTGCTGCAACAAGCGACACAGCCAAACACTCTCACAGGTGCCTGCACCAAGCGCGACATATTCGGCCTCACTAGAGCTGCGTGCGACACAGCCCTGCTTGCCACTTTTCCAAGAGATGGTTGTCCCACCGACAACAAAGACATAGACAGTGCGACTGCGTGCATCTGCATCATGCGTCCAGTCACTGTTAGTGTAGCCATCGACGACTACCGACGGCTGTGCCCCGTAGCAGAGGCCCACTCGTGCAGTGGAAAGTGCATACCTGACGACGCGCAACGCGGCCTCCATGTGGCGCGCTCTCGGGCACAGGGAGAACTGGTCAAGGAAATTCACAGCAAAGACGACGTCTGCTGTGGTGGTGGTAGCTAGCTACATCAGGGAGCCTATGACTCGAAGGTAGTCTGTGACATCCACCGGCTCCCCCAGCTTTGACACATCCAGGTTTTTCAGCAGCCTCTGCCCAGCGGGCATCATCGGTGTTGATGCAGTGGGCACGGCCTCAAGGAGGGCGGCAAAGCGCTCCCCCAGGCTCCTCACGTACGCCGCCTGGTGAACGTGAAGGACGCGACGAGCACGATCTTGCTCAAGCTCCATACCGAGAAAGACACGTGCTGGACCCAAGTCTTTCATCTTGTACGCAGACTGTAACAAAGACTTCACAGACGACAATGCCTCTCGACTCGGGGAGGCGATCAGTAAGTCATCGACGTAGACAAGGATGGCAGCAAACGGTGCAGACCGAGGTGTAACGAAGAGGGAAGAATCCACTGTGCTGTGTTGGTACCCCCCTTTTTCAAGGGTGGAGGTGATCTCCTTATTCCAACACCATGTCGACTGCTTGAGATCATAGAGGGCCTTACGTAGTCTCCAGACTCTGTCGGTGCCATCCGAGAACCCTGGGGACTGCACCATATACATCTCCTCATCCAATCGTCCATGCAAGAAGGCATTGTTCACTTCCATTTGCTCGAGCTCCCAATCATGGTGTGCTACGAGACTTAGGAGGGCACGAGCCGTAGTGTATCGTCCGACGGGGGCGAATGTCTCGTCGAAGTCAACCCCAGGGACTTGGGAGAACCCCTTGGCGGTGAGACATGCCTTGTACTTGTCAAGTGCACCGTTGGGTTTGTACTTCCGACGGAAGACCCAGCGAGCGTCGATGGCCTTACTGCCTAGCGGTAGATCAACCAGGTCATAGACAGCATGGTCGTCTAGGGCTCTGAGCTCGTCCCGCATCGCATCCTCCCATTGTTGTGCGTCTGGTGCAGTGCGTGCCTGTCGCACTGTGGTCGGATCAGGCGACGTGGGTGTGGAGGCAGCTGTTGCGTGGCACTCAGTGATGCTGCCAAGAATGGCAGCATCAAGTGCGCGCTCATGTTCTGTCCGGATCAGTGTGTAGCCGAGGGTTGAGCTAGGGTGGACAACCCCTGTTGCCAAGCCCAAGGCATCCATACAGGTTGGCAAGGCTGGTGACTGTGCAGGTTGTGACTGAGAGGGACGGACGACAGGCACAGAGACACTGGAGGAAAGCGTCGAAAGGACACGAAGACGCCCACCATGGACAAATGGAGAGACAGGTGTGATAGAAGCCGGACGGGGAGGATCTCCGGACGAGGGAGGTTCGGAATGCGTGGGCACATCAATGGGCGGACTGGATGGGGCCACAGAAGAGTGTGCGGGGGACACGGATGCTGACGAGACAGGTGAGGATACATTAGGAGACGTTGGAGCGCCAGACGAGCCCGACGACACAGACGACAGGGACCCTAAGGTCTCGCGTGCCATACCAACATTCAAACGGAGTGACGGTGTGAGGGAGAGGACCGTGGGGAACACGGTTCCAGACCCAGGTCATGTAGCTCATGGCCTCAAAGGCAAACAAGGGGGAGAGGTCGGACTCGGACAAGAGGGTGCGAAAACCATCAGCAAGCGTCCGATTCCAACACTCAGAGACCCCGTTCTGTTGGGGCGTGTAGGGAGCTGAGGTCTCCAGACACACCCCTTTGGACTCAAGGAGCCGGGCGGTGGGTCCGAGAAACTCACAACCCCAGTCACTGCGAAAAACCCGCAACAAGCGCTGACACGGGTGTTCAGCTTGCACCAGCCATGACTCAACGACAGCACAAACATCGCTCTTCTGACGAAGAGCGAAGACCCAACGAAAACAGGAGAAATCATCAGTAAGGCAAAGGACAAACCGACCGACACCCCCAAGGAACTCGTGAGGGAGAGGACCCATGACGTCTGCGTGGACGAGGTCAAGGGGATGGGAGGTCTGAGAGTCTGACAAGGCAAATGGAGAGCGATGCATCTTGCCTTGGGCACAGTCAAGACAGTCAGAGGGACATGGTGAAGGAAAGGTGGAAGGAGTGAGGCCAACGGCGGGCTGGAGCTCAAGCATGCTAGTGATGGAGTCAGTGTGCACGTGACCAAGGGACGATGCAAGAGCTGAGCAGCGGCAGGGGAGCGAGAGGGTGCAACATGGACGAGGGAGGACCCAACAGAGGGGGCATAGGGGGAAAGAAGAGGAGCACGGTAAAGTTTGTCACACTTAACACCGCGCAAGACGACGCGACCGGACGGACGAAGACGGACTGTGCCAACACCCTGACTGGTCGAGAAATCCATGCCTTGATCATCAAGGGAAGGCACTGACAGCAGGCTGAGCTCTAAAGACGGCACATACAAAACGTGAGGAAGAAACAGTACTCCGCTGGGACCAACAAAACGGACAACACCGACGCCCGGGACGGGGAGCAACTGGCCGGATCCAATCCGCACAAAGCGAACGGAGCCTGCGGGACCCAACGAGACGAATGTGGAACGGACGGACGTCATGTGGTGGGTGGCTCCCGAGTCAAGGACCCAGAAGCCACTGGAGACACGAGTGCGAGGGAGGATGCCACAGGTGGTAACAGTGCCAACGGAGGGAAGAGACATAGAACAAACAGAAAGACAGTGAGGAAGAAAGACATATTTCCAGTGCTCGACCCACGGGACAGACACCGAATGTGATCCAAGAACATGGCCGGGGGATTCACCACGAAGAACACTATCAGTTTGACACGCAAGACCTCTGGCCAACGATGTCACACTCTCACCTCCTTGATCGCGAAGGTGAAAACGTTGGAGGAGAGACTGCTTCAGTTGGCGCTCGCCGTAGACCGAGGATGCAGACGAAGGAGGAGCAGACCCAGAGGAGGGAGTAAACCATGGCGGCGCAACATAGATAGGGGAGGGAGGTCCGGCGTACACAGGCGCACCATAGGGTGGTGGCCATCTCCAGGGGTACGGGACCGATGGAGCGGGCGGAACACCAGCGGTGGAGTAGACTTGAGCAGAGGAGGAGCTGGTGGAGCGGGAAGTGGTGCTAGAGCTGGAGCTAGAGCAGGCAGTGGAGGAAGAGGAGCCGTCGGTGCGCGCCCAGTGTGTACGCATGGCGCGTGCAAGGTGGAGGTCGTCAGGGGGTGCGGGGCACGTATGAGCAGAATGCTCGGAGGACCCACAGTTCCAGCAGATCACCTCACCAGGGACACGAGATGGAGGTTTGTCATTGGACTTGCCGTTGCCCTCGCCACGACCGCGTCCACGACCACGGCCCTGTGAGGCAAGAGCTGCGGCCGTAGAGGTGGACGGTGAAGAGGAGGTGGTGGCGGTGGATGAAGAGGCAGGAGAGGGAGAAGAGGAGGCAGTGGTAAGAGCCGCCACGCCGGCCACTGCTGTGCAGTGTAGGCGTTTGTTCTGAAGGCTGGTCCACCAGGCAGCAAGACGCTCAGCTGTGAAGTCCCAAAGCGCACCCACACCAGGCGGAGACCTGGGGGGTACCGGCTGAGAGACAAGACGCTGCAGCTCATCAGCCTTGACGTCACGAAGAAGATCGGACAGTTCAGGGATCAACCCGTTGACCATGGTGAGGACAGCAGACAGTTGCCCTGGGGCAGCCGTGTCAAGCTCGCCAAGCAGTTTGAGACCGTGAGCCCAGTAAGCATCAGCCGTTTCATCCGCACGCGTCAAGAGCATGTTAAATTGAACGATGAGCGCACTTTGAGTTGCCTGACCAGTGACCGTATTGCGACGACGCAGCATGTTGTAAGCGCCAACCGGATGAGCCAGACGCAGAACAACTAGGTCAGCATTGTAGGTGCCGACATCGTCGACTAAGGTTTCTAGCACAGCAGCAATAAGGGCACGGACAACGCGAGCGGATTCGGCGGCATCAGGGGTGAAAGGAGCCACTGCTGGGAAGTAGTACTCCCATAAGCGTTCTCCCTGAGCCCAAGCGCTAAAGCGGGTCTCCCAGGAGGAGAAGGCAAGGCCAGGTGCCAGTGCTGGAGGCTGGGAGAAGAAGTCATGCTGATGAGGGACAGCAGCGAGGGTGGGAGCAGAAGAGGGGTTTGCCGTAGATGAGGGGACAGCGCTGTGTGCAGCGGATGGAGTGGATGCGGGAGCAGCACTGGTGCCAGCAGAAGCAGCAGCAGAAGGGACTGACACAGCGGGGAGACGCTTCAGCACAATGGCGGCGACCTCATCAGCAAAGGCCGCACGATTATCATTCGCGACCGTAAGGCGATCTTCAGCCTCGCGCTGAGCCTCGCGAGCGAGGTTTAGCTGACGCTGCAGGTCAGCTATGACTGACTCGTCATCACCAGGCATGGTGACGACGACAAGGATCTGAAAAAAATTCGGCAGAGTTTCCCCAGCCCCAGTGGGCGTGGGAAAACTGGGATGCCCAAGGCACGTGGGAGCTGTGCTATAGGACAATCCGACCCCGATAAGACACACAAGCCACGACAGAGAAGGGAGAGGCAGAGAACCAACAGGAGAGGGAGGTGCACGGAGCAGCCTCACGCACGAGGAGGAGGTGAGGGGGTGTGGAGAAGGGCGAGGAGTGGAGGAACAGCAGCAGCTGCAGCAGCAGAGAGGGAAAACTGTGGACGCAACTGGCACCACTAGAGCGAGAACACCAGTGGTTACTATGGACCCCATAGTAGCGATGGCTGCGGTGATGGAGAAAGCAGCTGTGACGAGGATGGTGGCGGCCGATGGTGCAGAAGCAGCTGATGTGACGACAGTGGCGGTGGAGGTGCGAATGGCGGAAGCGGCGGACAAAACAGCAGTTGCGGCAGAGGCCGTAGCAAAGGCAACGGCGGATGCAGCTGCAGCGATTTGTGTGTCCAAATCTGCAGCCCCTACAGCAGTAGGCCCGGCTAGCACCGCTGCCTCAGTGTACGACTCCGTTTCTCGCCCCGCCGAAGTGGAGGCGGCTGTGCGAGACGCACGAGCGGCGGCAGCAAATGTGGCGACACTGGCAGTGGTAGCATCTATGATAGCCGTGGCAGCACGTGTGAGTGAGAGAAATGTGAACAGCGTCCTGGTACAGCAGCGCGTACAAGTTTGATGCAGCAGCGTCCGTCTCAGGAGCGGAGCGCTGCTGAACCCCCCCAGGAGAGTGGGAATGAAAGGGGCTTACCGGGCATTGTGCCGCACTTGCAGATGATGGTGCGGACGCGTTGCACTCACGAGAGGGTCGATGGCGCACGGGACCATCCTCGTAGCGCTCACGGGATGGTGCCACGCCCCGTGTCTCGCGGTGAGCCAGGGTGGCTGCAAGCACCACCGAGGTGGTGTTGTTGTTGCAGTTGAGAGGGTGCGGCTGCGACGGCCGCGGCTGCTGCTCCTGCTGCACACCCCGCTATATTGCTGCTATGGATGACGGCAACAGCAGGACAGTCGCTGCTAACAATGTTGCGTGGGAGGGTTTTGGCTAGGCACGCGAGAATGTAGGCAGCAGCTGCGGACAACAGCAGGACTGCGGCTGCTGCAAAGAATGCAGTAGCTGGCCGAGTGTCTGCTACCGGTCACGGCGGGCTGTCGCTGTCCGCTGCGTTATCAGCTGCGCGGGCTGGCTGGCGCTGTCAGCTACGCGGGCCGGCTGTTGATGTCTGGCAGATCCGTAGCTGACTGACGGCTGGATGCTCCAACTCTGCCCGTCGCGGCTGCTATCCGCCACGAACGGCGGCAGGCGGACGCAGCAGGGCAATGGGCAACGGGGCATTCTGGCAAGGACATGCCCGCCGACCCCTTAGCTGCGCAGTGGAGAAACTGCGTGGAGGGAGTCCTCCCTCCCGGCTTCGGCCCAGGACTTTGGTTGGCGGAAGAGACCGCCGTCCTCCTTCCCGTGAAGCCGCTCTGATCCCAGTAGGTAGCACTGCTTGACTAGACGCACGCGGCTAGAGGGTACTAGAGCCAAGAGAGGTGAGAGCAGGCCATGGATGCTTCAACGGGAGTTACAAAAACCTGGAACGAGAAAAAAAAAGGGAGTCGCAGCAGTGTGAGGTGTTAGGTGACGGGCAGCAAGCGAGAGAGAAGCGAACTCGCTCTCGCTCGCTGCCCTCGAGCTGTGGGTGATCGAACCACCTGTCCACGTGGGAATCCGAGTGTGGTTTGAGTCCACATAAATCCGGGCGTGTGTAGTTGTGCAGCCAGGTCACCATGGTGAGATCGTCAGAGCGGCCGTCTCTTCCGCTCAGTCACCTGCATCAGTGAGGTGAGGGTGCAACGAGGCCAGAGGTCTCGTTGTGGTACTGTCACACACATCAACAATTGGAGCCAGGCGGCAACTGCCGCCTGGCTCCAATGTAGTGAGCTCCAGTCTTGAGAGACAAATCTCTAGGTGTAGCCAAGTGACTAAGTCCCTTGAAAAATCTCTAGGCAAGACAAGAGGGCATTCCAGATGTGAGAGGCCATGAACTCGACATACCATGAGCAGAATAGAGGGGTAGTTCTTATTTAACATTTTTTTTTCATCGTTATACGTAAAAAACTGGGCACGAATGACCTATATCTCAGAGACGGGGCTCGGCGTGGTTACGTCTCAATGGCTGGGCATACCAATTTCCCAACTCAAAATAAGGAGCTCCGCATATAGTGTGCCCTTGTTCATACAACCATGTTGTTCCAAGGTGACGACTACTTCAATATGACATGATTTTGCAGTCAAATACATTGATAGTCGTGTTAATTGCATCTGAACTGCATTGAAAACATGCATGTTCAGGGGAAAGCCCATCCCTGCTGGATTGAGCATCATCATGCTTTTCAGCGGCATACTTCCGTGCAACACCACCAGCTCACTTCAGCCTAAACCCTCACCAGTCCTTCACACCATTTGAGGCGAACTCATAGCTCCAGGATGAGGGTACAGGCACAAAACAATGAGCAAGAGGAAAACAAGAATTCCCAAGCACTACGCCGGAGGCGGCAATGAGTGGCGTGTGGCTGCTCTCTTCACCTCCCACTCAAACCTTCTCAATTGGGGAAGCCCTCTGAGGTCAATTCCTCAGAGTGAGAAATTTCAAGATTGCATCACGACGCCGCAGCCTTCCATGGTACAAATGAGGGAAAGGAACACAGCTGCTGGTTACTTGTCAGTCATATACAAAAAAAAGAGATGTTTCTGTAACCCAGAGAAGCAATAGCACCACCACCATGTGGCATGCCTGCCACCCCCCACCGTTGGCTCATACCACCCACTCCTCCGAAAATGCTGCAGATGTGCTGCAGCTGCTGCAGCTGCCCAACCCAAGTTGCAGAGGTACTGTGCGAAAAATGGCGACGAGGACAGGTGCACGCCACAAAGGGGGAGGAAGAGGGGGATCCACGGTGGAGTGTTGCGCAAGGCTGTGAAGCTGCCAGGCGGCAGGCGTACGGCGCCTTGCCCACAGTGGCATTGAGGCTGACACGTTTGTGTGCAGATGAATGGAAGTGATGCGCCGCTGACTTGCGCTCAGTCGTCCGTGACCGGTGCGAGCGCTCCTCCTGCTGCTCTCTGGCGAACCATCTCCTGCACTGCCTTGCGCCGCCGCGACTCCATCTGCGCTGCCGACCGCCGAAGGTGCTCTTTCAAGTCTCTGCGCACGAGCAACCGTGGCATGCACATGAGAGAGTGTGGCATGCACATGAGAGCGTGGCATGCACATGAGAGAGTGTGGCATGCACATGAGAGAGTGTGGCATGCATATGAGATAGCGTGGCATGCACATGAGAGAGCGTGGCATGCACATGAGAGAGCGTGGCATGCACATGAGATAGCGTGGCATGCACATGAGATAGCGTGGCATGCACATGAGATAGCGTGGCATGCACATGAGATAGCGTGGCATGCACATGAGATAGCGTGGCATGCACATGAGAGAG
>SZWC01000040.1:512137-547403 GCA_023375785.1 Penium margaritaceum | reverse complement strand
CTCCCCCTCCCATGTCTTTCCCCCTGCATATCCCCCCCTCCCTCCCCCGCCCCATGGCCCACCGTCTCTCCCTCCCCCAAACCCCCACCTCTCCAAGCGGCAGAGCACGAAGCGACACGACACGGGTGAGCAGCGCAGCACAAGAGCAGCAGCGTGCAGTGTACCAGTCTGAGACCAGAGACAGCAGGCAGGGGGGAACGCGGCCAAAGGCAGGAGGACAGGGGGAGGAGAAGCCAAGCGGGGGAAGGGGTGCGGAAGGCAGGAAGCTGAGCAGGGGGGGGAGGGGGTCTGGCACAAGGGAAAAAAACTGTGGACAGCGTAAAATTTGTAGAATATGGACGTAATAAGTCTGTTGGATTGAAAAAAAATGCCGCAATTTGTTCCAAGGTTGAGATTGTGAACGTTGAAAAAATAGATTTCCTTCAAAAGCTTCCACTTTTGGGTGGATGCAAGGGTCAGATGCCACTTGTGCTCCAATAGATTCTATGTTCACCTACAGAAACCATAAAATGCTTGCACCAAAAGTACATGTAACCTAGAATAAATACTAGCATTAAAAAAAGAAACGATATTCTGCGGCCATAATCATTGTTAACCGTAAAATTCGCCCATCTGTTTGGCTAAAACGCCGCGATTTTGTTCCCTGGTCTGGCGGCATGCAGGAGTAGGCGTAGGCGTGGCATGTGTCACACATCATGTGTGACCTGATCAGGGCGTTTGCCGAGGCGGGCGGCACGGTCGTTGCGCTCCTCCCTGAGGCGGCGGTTGACGCGCGCTTCAATGTGGTCGCTGAGGCGCGTGCGCGGCAGGTCCTTGGCACCCAGCACGGCGGTGGGGTCCAGCGGGTGGCGCTGGCCACGCTCCATCTGGTCGGCGCAGCACTGCGGACACGTGTACTCGCTCTCACCCTCGTTGCGCCGGCCGTTGAACAGCGCGCAGATCTGATGCACCCACTTCTGACACCCGTCGCACTGCACCCACTGCACCAGCTCCAGACCAGCAACACAGACAGCACCACCACATGCCACAACATGCCACCACATGCCACAACATGCCACAACATGCCACCACATGCCACAACATGCCACCACATGCCATCATTTGCCGTCACATGCCGTCATTTGCCACTACATGTCGCCACGTATTGCCATGCACATTCACACAAAGATGTGTGGCGCTGGCAAGGAGCAGTTGACTCCGAAGCAAACAGAGGAACACAGCAGCGACTCTCACAACGGCCATCCCAAACAGTGCCACAGCAGTTGAGGAAAACAGACAGTAAGTGGACAGAAACAGGTGCGCCATGTGTGCCCTCATGACAAACATCTGCAGACACAACGATGCCCTCCAACATGCCCCGTGTCATCCCCCTTTCGCATCCCCCCAGGCGGGAGATGGAACGCAGAAACACACACCGCCTCCTCAGTCTCGTCGTCGTTGACGCGCTTCTCGAGGCGGTTCTTGGGGATGGGCTGCATGCCCTCGATGGAGATGGTGTCGCCACGGAACTCAGAGTGGCACTTGTTGCAGATGCACTGCCGCTGCTCGCCCGACCCCACGCAGAAGTAGACCTTGTTGCGCTGGATGCGGCGCCCGCACACGGTGCAGTAGATTGGTGGGGGGTCGAAGAACAGCTTCTCCACCGCGCACAGCTGGCAGTCCGCCTCGCCCGGCTGCCGCTCACCCTGCACCAGCTGCTGCTGCTGCGCGTGCTGCTGGTAGTGCTGCTTCTCCGCCTTGCCCCTCGGCTGCAGATGCACGCGGCACAGCAAAGCAAGTGGACATGAGTGGAGTCGTTTGCCATCCCCCATGCCATGCACCATCTGCCTGGCTGCATGGCTAAGGTTTCATTTTCGGCTTGCAAACCGAACAGTGATGTGCAGGTAGTGGTACCACACAAACGCCACAACTTGCGCATGTGCAAGGAGGAGAAACTCATCTTACACGTTCTCTCAAAACGTCAAAGAGGTATTTTTTTCTACTTGCGCAAGGCTGTCCTGTTCACACATCCACCAGTCCATGACCCACCATGTGTTACATGCCTGCACATTGACGGACATGCACGTACCCATGCACACGCTCGAGCAAGTTTCCATGCGCACCATCAACCACATGTGCGCTCGGGTGCGGAAGTGCACGAGCCCTAGCAACGCCAAGATGCGGCCGTGAGCACACGCTACCTGTGCAGCCACAAGCAACAACTGCAACGGCAACCACCAGCAACCATGCCCAAGCACACGCCACACACCAGTGCATGAGCATGAACCAGGCTCCCCCCCACACACACACACAAAAACGCACGCATGCATGCACGCACGCACGCACGCACGAACGCACAGTGCACACAAGCACGCACGCACGCACGCACGCACTTGCGTGCACACGCACGTGCGCGCGCGCAAGAACGCGTACGCGCACATGCACATGCACACGCACACGCACACGCACACGCACACGCACACGCACACACACACGCACACGCATACGAACATGCATGCGCACACGCACACGCAGACGCAAACGCACACGCACACGCACATACACACGCACTCACTCACCACGTGCACCCACTGGCGCAAGCTACGGATGTGGTCGCGGATCATCTGCGGCGTGAACAGCTCAGTCAAAGACGTGCCCACCACCTTGCTCTTACCCTTGCCTGCCTCCGTCCCCTCACCATTGTCACCGCCACCGCCACCACCATCAGCGCCAACGCCAGTCGCTGGTGGCGCAGCACCGTCCTTTGTTGGTACCACAGGAGTAGACCTCAGCTGCAGTGATCCAGCGGCGACCTTTTCTGATTCACCTAATGAAGCAGAGGTAGCATTCTGTCCACCACCTGCTGCTGCCCCAATGGCCAAGTGTTGCGCACTTCCCTCCGTAGCATCAACTGCTGCAACATCCGAACTTTGAGCCTCCCGCTTTGCTGCCTTCACAGCGGACATCGGCTCCGCCTTCACAGGTATCTGGCCTGCTTGGTTGCTGCCGCCGCAACTTCTGGCCAGAACTGCTGCATCGGCTGCAGGCTCTAGCTTCTGCTTCTTCAGAGGCTGATGTGCTGCTGCAGCAGCAATACTGCTCTGCTGTAGGAGCAGGCCGACTGCTTCGGGCGAAGCAACCCTCTTCAGCAGCGCCGCATCTGCAGCGGCTGAAGCGCCGTTGGCGTGTCTGGTTTGGTCGCTCCCAGAAGCCTCGCCAGCCTCCGTGCTCTCTCTCCCCCTCCCTGCTCCCGCATTCTCTACGAGCCCACCCTCTTCCTGCGCCCCTCTCCCTGAATTGGCCAAGGTGGCCTCTTGGGCTGCTCCTGCTGCTGCTGCTGCTGCTGCTGTCCCTGCAAGCCTTGCCGCAGCTGCAGCTCTTGCTGCGGGCGGCAAGGAGGAAGGCGCGGCAGCAGGCGCCCCGTTGGCTCGGCCTTGGGCTAGGAACTGGGCCTGGAAGGCGCGGCGGACGGGGGCGCAGACGGGGCACTTGGTGTCGCGGCAGACGTGGTGGTGTGACAGCAGCTTGCGCGACGGCACGCAGCGCGAGTAGGTGCACTGCGGGTCGTGGCACTTGCGCACGTGCAGCCACAGCTCCTGCAGCACCGTGCACGCAGCCCCCACTGCGCACTTGCCGTCAGTGGCGCGGCACTTGGCTGCGTGGCGCAGCGTGTGCAACCACATCTGCTGCTTGTGGTACTGCTGCATCCGCCGCGCGTCCTCCTGCCCCTGCCCGTCCGCTCCCTCCCCCGCAGTGCCCATCGCTGCCCCATTGGCTGCAGAAGGGGTGCCGGGCTGTGTGCCTACCACAGCAGCCTGAGTGTCGCTCCCACCGCCATTAGAGATTGGCAGCTGCTGCCTCGGCAGCGCTGCTGCATCTGGTTCAGCCGGATGTGCTTCACATTTTGCTGTCGCTGGAGACGTGTCCAGCTGGCCTACTTGCTCCCCTGCCTCTTCTGCTCCTGCACCAGTCTTCTGTATTCGATCACTAGGCTCTGCTTCAGGGTGCTGCAACGAGCGTGAGGGCAGCACCCCTGCTGCCGAGAGCGTTGTGCTATTTGGTGGTGCTGATGCTGCTGCAACCGCGACACTGGCAGCAGAAGAGCCACCAATGTCACGGGCAGCGGCAGCATCTGCAAGGGAGGTGCCGCTGGCAGCCACCGAGGCAGCAGCATCGCCACCACCAATCCTGCATGAACCACCCGCATCCTGGGCAGGAGCAGCACCGGTAACTGCATCTGCTGTCTCCACCGCGCCTCCCTGCAGCTCCCGTTGCTCCCTGTTTGCAAGCGGCTGTGAACTAGCAGCACCCACCACAGTCTTGCCTCTCCCTGCGTTCGCGATGCAGTTGACCCCCCCAGGCAGCTGCGGTCGCTGGGGTGGCCCCATCGGCTGCCTCCTCTCCTTCTGCTCCGGCTGTTCTTTCCGTTCCTGCTCCTGCCGCTGTTGTTCAGCCTGATGCTGTGACTTTTCATCCTCTTCCTGCTTCTGTTCCTGCTGGTGCTGTTGCTGCTGCTGTTGCAACTGCGGTTGTCCATCCTTGGGGTGCTGCAGATTTTGCTGCTGCAGCTGTGGTGACGCAGACTGTACCAGCCTCTGACGTTGAGCCTCTGGAGACTGGAGCACCAGTCCCTGCTTCTGCTGCTGCTGCTGCTGCTGCTTCTGCTTCTGCTGCTGCTTTTGCTGTGGCGCTGACGGTCGTTGCTGTTGTTGCTGCTGCTGATGCTGCTGCTGCTGCTGCTGCTGCTGCTGCTGCTGCTGCTGCTGCTGCTGCTGCTGCTGCTGTGGCTGCGGCAATCGTTGCTGCTGCTGCTGCTGCTGCCGCTGCTTCTGCTGCTGCTGCTGCTGCTGCTGCTGCTGCTGCTGCTGCTGTCGCCGTCTGTGAAGAAGCTTGTCCAATTGTTTCTTGGGCTGCTGTGACTGCGGCTCCTGCTTCTGCCGCTGGTCTTTTGGTTGCTGTTGCGAGTGCCGACTGGAAGACGGCGCCTGCTCTTGTGGCACATGCTGCTTAACCGTCCGCTCATACAATTGCTGCAAAGTCTCCTCCTCCTCCTCCTCCTCTTCCTCCTCCTCTTTCCCCTGCTGCTGCTGCTGTTGCTGCTGCCTCTGCTGCTGGTGCTGTTGCTGTTGTTGCTGTTGTTGGTGGTGGTGGTGTTGCTGTTGCTGCTGCTGCTGTCGAGCTTGTTGGAGCTGTGGATGCTGCTGCTCTTCCCTCTGCTCCCGTTGCGACTTCACGTGCTGCTGTTGTTGCTGGTCTCGCTGTTGCTGCTGCATCAGCGGTTGCTGCTGCTGCTGATGCTGCTGCTGCTTCTGCTGCAGCTGCTGCTGCTGCTGCTGCTGCTGCTGCTGCTGCTGCTGCTGCTGCTGCTGCTGTGGTTGCATTACCGGCTTCTTCTGCTGCTGCCGCAGCAGCTGATGTTGGCGCGGTTGCAACGACGGCTGTTGCTGCTGGGGCTGCTGATGTGGTGGATGCGCTTGGGGCTGCTGAGGTGGCCGCAGGGTTTGCTGCTGAAGCATTGTGAGGCCTTGCTGCCTTGCAAGCTGCCCAACAACCGGAGGATTTCGCTGCTGTGTTTGTTGTTGCTGCTGTTGTGACGGCGGCTTCAAATGCTGTTGGAGCAGCAGCTGCTGCTGCTGCTGCTGCTCCTGCTGATGCTGTTGTTGCGGTGGCTGCTTTTGCTGTTCTGGCAAGGAAACGTCTAGCTGCTGCTGTTGCACTTGCTGTGGTGATTGTGACTGTTGACTCTCAGGCTGATTTTGCTCCTGGTGAACGTGCTGCTGCTGCTGCTGGCGTTGCTGCGGTTGCTGCTGCTGCTGCTGCTGCTGCTGCTGCTGCTGCTGCTGCTGCTGCTGCTGCTGCTGCTGCTGCTGCTGCTGCTGCTGCTGCTGCTGCTGCTGGGGTTCCACTAAAGGAACCAGTCCCAGTCCCTGTTGTAGGGCTTGCCTTTGCTGCATCACCTGAGGTTGCTCCTGCTGCTGCTGCTGCTGCTGCTGCTGCTGCTGCTGCTGCTGCTGCTGCTGCACAGTTGGTGGCAGAGGCTGATTTGCAGAGCTCTGCAAAGCATGTGATCCCGGGAGAAGCCGGTGCTGCTGCTGTTCCTGCTGCCGGTGCTCATTTGGTTGCTGTCGATCCAACTGCTGCTGCTCCTGCTGCTGCTGCTGCTGCAGCTGATGCTGCTGCTGCTGCTGCTGCTGCTGCTGCTGCTGCTGCAGGTGTGGAAACGGTGGATTGCGTGTGTGGAGAAACTGCCCAGCATACTGGGGCTGCTGTGGGTGCATTTGCGGTTGTGGTTGTCGGGCCTGGGGAGCAGCGCGGCTGTGCTGCCGAATGGCGTCGTGCACTCTCCGCTCCAACGTTGCCCCGTCCTCATACTCCTCCTGTGCAGCAACCAAGCAAGCACCACGGCATTGCCGGCCCATGCAGATTGAGTGAGATGCGCTTGCGCAAAGGAGAGTTGGAGGAGGGCAAGGGGGGAGGATTGAAGGAGAGAGGCACCAGGTGGGGCAGTGGGGTTTCGGCTATGAAGCAAGGAAAAAGGCCAGCAGATGGTTAACGGTTGAGATGGAGGGGGAGGGGAGCTTACCCTTGAGCTGGCTTGGCGGTAGAGGAAGTCTTCGACGCGTTTGATGGACTGGTGCAGCTTCTGCGGGTCCTGCCCCTGCGGAAACTTCCCCTTTCGCTGCAGCAGCTCCAGTCTGCACCCATGCACGCACGCACACGCACACGCACACGCACACGCACACATTCATGCACGCACACACGCAGGCATGTACACACACACGTAGGCATGCTTGCAAGCACACATGCACGAGCACACGCACAGGCACGCACGCACACACACACCCACGCACGCACGCCGTGCACTACAANGCGGGTCCTGCCCCTGCGGAAACTTCCCCTTTCGCTGCAGCAGCTCCAGTCTGCACCCATGCACGCACGCACACACACACACACACACACACACACACACATGCACGCACCCATGCACGCACACATGCGGGCATGCACACACACACGTAGGCATGATTGCACGCACACATGCACGCGCACACGCACGCGCACGCACGCACCCACGCACCCATCCACACACGCCGTGCACTACAACGGGAATCAGAGTCAGTGCTAGTGCCATACACACAGTCTGAGACCCACAGGAAAACACTGCCAACAAACAGCAGCATCAGTGACTACATGTACCATGGGCCAGCACCAGCCCATCTACCCAACCTATGGAAATCAAAACCACATGAGCAGCACAGGTTGGCGAGCAAGAGGGTCATGGAGGAGGCTGATGGGGACAAGCTCCACACAGCATAGGCAGTATTTGTAGACTGCTGCCTGGAGTCTACTTCAGAAAGGGGCTAGTCCCAAAAGGCTGGCAGGGCATTCAAGCACGGTCTCTGCAAAAGCAGCATGCCAGGGGTAACAGGGTACTCACAGAGGACCAGACCTGGGTCAACAGTCACTTACATGCTCTGACAAGTTTGCTGACGTAAGACGACGTCACGCTCTGGCTGCCGCCACTGGCCGACCTGGCCCAGCGAGGCGGCCTTGGTGGGTGCCGCAGTCTGCGCCTGCATGGCTGCTTCGGGCCTGAACTAGGGCACGTGGGTCGTGAGGTTCGGCGGAGAGACATGGGTCGCACGTGCGCCTGAAATCCGTTGAACCTGGACGGCCTAGGACAGGACTGCACCTAGTTGATTCAAGACCGTGTACCGTTGCACAGGTGGACTTAGGGACGACGTTCTAGGGCTGGCTAACGCGTCCCCTGGAAGCTGGAAAAACCGAAGGAAGGTTCGCGAGCAATCATGGCGTGGACCATGGCGTGCGCGGAGTCGCGTGTCCTCTCTCCCCCCTCACGGCTCGAGCAGTGTCGCCAGCCCTAGCCGCAGGAGCTGTTCCGTGCCTTGGCCGTGAAGCGAGAACCGTCTCATGGCGTGAGCATGGATGGTGAGCGGAGATAAGCATGCGTCACCATGGCACATTCACCATGCCAGGTTCAGAGCACAGAAACGGCCGACGCATCGTGGATGACCGTCGGGTGTTGAAGGGCCCATGCAACAACGAGCACGATCTCACCATTGACATTGATGGTCATCCCGTCTCTCGCACGGTCACGGTGAGCGACAGTGACGTTGTGTGTGCTTCGCGGGCAGCCATGCTTCCAGTTGCGGGACATACCGGAGGTGAACGGACGGTCTCTCGTAGTCTCTTTTTGTGGTAGGCGGAATGACCATATACCCCTCGTTTCGGACAGAAAGACTAATCCCCCCCTCACTCGAACAACAGAACCCATCCGCCCGAACGTCGGAACAATCAACCTGATCCGCCCCTTCCTAAGAAAACATGCCTTATCCGTCCCTTCTACACGGCATTGAGTATTTTGGCGTAGAAAATCAACAATTTACCCCTCTCGTCTGTCAAAAGATAGCATATCTATGTCGTATGGATGCAACTTCGACCTTATGCAAAACGGAGGGTAGATGGTAAACAAGTAGAATTTTTTAGGCACATCACGATTAACATTTTGGGAAAATTGATAATTTTATGATTAGCGGTAAGTGTACTTCGATGGCAAGTGTCGAAATGATCGAACATGTACATGCAATTGTGGAGTTACGAACAAGGCGTAGCCGTTGGGTCGATAATCAAGCGACGTGTGCAGAGTCCCTTCATGAGTGGTCGGATTCGAGAAGGTCCGCCGAGAAATCAGGGGTCGTCAAGAATAAACGGTGAAGATGCGAGATGCATCTTCATAGATCCACATTTGTCTTAGTTCTTCGAGAAGTCAACCGAAAGGTCGTGATACTTCGGTCGTAGATTCACAAGAGTGGTCGAAGTTGTCAGAAGGTTCGGGAAGATTCACTGAGGGCGGGGCAGTTGGCCGGTTTGTCCTCGACCATCAGAGTGAATGTCGCGGTCTCGCGACGCGATGGGCTGTTCGTGTAGTGACAAAAATGCCCGCTCAAAAAGATTAGTGACTAGTGTACGTCTGGTACATAACACATCCCCCCCATTTAGCCCCGATGTCCCGGCGCGCATATTTACATGGCTTGATGACGGCAGTAACAGCCGTCAATTATGTGATCGTCGTCTCGAAGGTTGTTGTAGGGTTCCCAGTTGTTGTGCGTGGCATCATAGCCATGCCACTTGACAAGATATTATGTTGTTTTGTCTTGTCGTTGATGGCCAAGGATATCCACGACGACGTACTCTGTGTCCTCGTACCCTCGAACGGGAGGCGGGGGCGGGACATCCCTGCTAAGGAAGTTTTCTTTGGGCTCTAGTAGTGCATACATCTGCTCACATGGAACACTGGATGAACTTGCATACTGTCGTGCAGTTTGAGTCGTGCAACCACGAGGGTTTGCAAGCGCTCGATCTCAAACGGTCCAACCATCGGGGTTTGAGTTCCAAAGAGTCGGCTACGCGAACTTTGATGCTTGCCAGTGGTGAACATGTCGTTGCTGTGATGTCGATCAGCTGCTCGCTTCATCGTTGCTTGTGTCTTTGCGATTGTCTGGCGTGTTTCCTCCCAAATGGTGGAGAAGTCTCGGCGTTGAACGTCCAATGCGGGGATGTTGCTCTGACTTTGTAGTCCGGCCGGTGTGGCGGGAAGTTTTCCATACACTACTTCAAACAGAGTTTTACCTGTTGCGATGGAAACTGCCGAATTTTATGCGATTCCGGCGGCGGGGAGGTCTTGTGCCCGATCCGTCCCGTGAGGTTCACATAGTGTTTGGAGGAGTTGTTTGAATGTCTGATTGGTCCGCTCGGTTTGACCGTCAGTTTGAGGATAAAATGTTGTTAAAAGTTGAATAATGTTGCCGTAGAGAGTCATCAGTTTGCGCCAAAAATGACTAGTGAATCGACTGTCTTTTTCGCTCATGATGGTTTTCGGTACGCTGTGTAGGCGCATGATGTTGTTCAGAAACAACTGTATTGTTCCCTCGGCGGTGACGGTGGTCATTGTCGGAATGAATTTGGACATCTTGGAAAACCTGTTGACGACCATGAGGATTGCGTCATATCCCTAGGGTTTGATTGGTAACCCCATGACAAAGTCCATGGAGATATCGACCCACAGTTCTGTCGGAATAGGGAGTGGTTGCAGAAGTCTGGGTGGCCGTGTGCGATGAGATTTTTGTTGCTACCATGTGTCTTCGGTGTTGCAAAAGTTGGGCACGTCCCACCAATAGTTTTTTGCCAGCTTCTTCAGCGTCTTTTCCTCTCCAAAGTGTCCACCTATTCCCGTGTCGTGGCACTCTTTGATCAGCATATGGCAAAGTTCATCATTTGGGGGAACGACCACTTGGCAAGTGAAGCACCATCGCTAGTAAAGTTGCGTCATTCCAATGTTTTGCCTTGTCGTACCCGCAGTGCTAGTCTTAGCCTTGTGCGAACAGCCGTTCGAGATATGGGTCTTGTTGTAGCGATAGCGTTGCCACCTTAGCCACTATATCTGGTCGGCGGTTGAGTGCGTACGCTGGGTTGATTTTGCCTTGCAGATACTCAATATTGTAGTCAAACCCGGATTCAAGGAGCTCCATCCATCGGGTTTGACGTCGACTGGGGTTCGGCTGTGTTTTCAAGTGTTTGAATGCATGGTGGTTGGTGCCCACGACGCATCAGCGACACTCCAGGTTACACCGCCATGTCTTGTCCGCGTGTACGACCGCCAACATTACCTTCTTATGTACGGCATAGTTGAGTTCTGGTCCTCACATACTTTGAGACATAAAGGCAATCGGTTGCTCGCCGTTGCCGTGGTCATGCAGGAGGAATGTGCCAATGGCTCAGTCTGACACATCTGTAGCCATGACATAATCGACCGTTTGATTAGCTAATCGTAGAGTTGGCTCCGAGGTTAATGCATTCCGCAAAGCGGTGAGCGCTTCTTGTTCACTGTATCTCCACCGCAACCTGTTTTCTTTTAGAGTGAGGTCGGAAAGAGGCGTTGATACTTGGGCGTAATCCCATACAAATCGTCGGTAGTAATTGCAGAAGCAAAGCAGAGACCTTGAATATCTTGAGTGTTGGTCAGCGTTGGCCAATCAGCAACTGTTGCCACTTTTTTCGAAACGACTGTGATCCGTCCACTGTTGATGACATGGCCCAAAAACTCGATCAGACGGCGAACGAAGCCGCATTTCAAGAGTTTTCCGAAAGATTTCTGTCTTTCTAAAACTTTGAAGACTTTTTTAAGGTGCCCATCGTGCTCCTCCATGGTGCGGCTGTGCACCAGAATGTCCTCGAGATGCACTACAACAAAATCGGCAAGGTATGGTCGGTAAATGTTGTTCATTCCCACCATGAACGTTGCCAGGTCATTCGTCAGTCTCAACGGCATTAACGTGAACTCGAAATGCCCGTATTGAGTTCAGAACGCCATCTTCTAGATATCGGCATCTGCCACGCGTATCTGGTGATAGCCGTTGCGCAAGTTGACTTTACTGAAAATTTGGGCCCCTCGGAGTTGGTCGAAAAGTTTGTCAGCTCGGGGAAGAGGGTAGTGGTTCTTGACGGTAGCATCGTTCAATGCCCGAGAGTCCACGTACATCTGCATCTCACCAGCTTTCTCTTTCACAAAAAAAACCGGTGCGACGTATGGTGACGTGGATGGGCGGATGAACCCTTGACTGAGCATCTTGATGAGTTTCCTTTTAAGCTTGGTCAGCTCCTGATTGCTCATCCGATAGGCCCCTTGAACTGCAGGTCTGGTGCCCGGCTTTGTTTTGATGCGATGGTCAATGTCTCGTTGAGGAGGTAAGGTTCTCGGGTGTTTGTCGGGGAAGATGTTCGCAAACTCATGGATGAGAAGTGTAAACTCTTTGGATACCATCACGAACTTTGTTGATGCTGATGAGGATGATGATACACATGAGACCAATGAGGAATCAGTTGCTACCACATCCGCTTCTTCCATTGGCTCGAGATGTATGAGCCACGTACGAGCTCCTCGTTGTGTGCATTTCTTGGCCACGTTGGGCGGTATCGGCTGCACAGGTTGTCACTTTTCAGCTACTGCAACTTCCTGTGCTGCTTCCACCTCTACTGCTTTCACTCTAAGCTTCCATCCTCCACAATAAAGTTGTCTCGTGCCGTCGATTTCCACGTCGACGTCGTCGCTGTTCCAGTTAATGTGCGGATTGTGTCAGTAGAGGAAATCGCGTCAGAGGATGATTTTGTGCTCGCTCATTGGACAAGACCTCCAGTGCGCTACACCTCGTATATCTCCCACTTGTAGTCATTGTGATTCTTGGAGACTCTGTATTTGTAATCGCTTGTTGACTGTGCTTCCTTTAAACACCCCTGGTTTGGTCTGCAAACCCAGTTTGCGTGCGATGTCGTTTCTCACAAAGCTGTGTGAAGCTCCTCCATCCAATAGTGCCGGTACCATTCTGCGACTTTTGCACCCTCCAGGCTAAACTTTTAGCAGTATCATTGGTTGGTCGTCCTCGTACCACTCATCAAACTTTGCGATCTCAGAAACCCTCTGCGGTGATGTAGGTCATTCAGATGGGAAATTGTTCGGCAAAAACTGCAATCACAAGAGTTGTGCCTTTCACCCCTGCCCTTTGCTCTTTCTTGACTCATTTCTCTGTGACTTCCCCCTCTTGGTCTGTTGCTTCCTCCGGCATTTGCGAGCGATGTGCCCGACCTTTCTGTAGTTGTAGCAGGTTTGTGTATCTCTCTGGTCAACGGCATCCACTTCCATTGCAGTCGAGGAGTTCGGTGACTCGTTCTTTCCGTTCTTATACTAATTGTGGGTAGGATGTCGCCAACAGTAGGATTCCTGAATCCGAGTATTGTAGTTGGCGCTGTCGATCCTTTTTGCCGTTGCAATCATCTGCGATAAGTCGTTTTGGATGCCAAAAATGGCGATTGCTCTCCAGATATCTTGCTTGAGGCCGTTTTTGTGGTAAAGACAGAGTTCTTTTGGAGTAATGTCTGCTCCGGTGATGATCTCGCGGAATCTTCGTGTACATTGTGCTATGCTAGACGTCTGACGGAGACGCTGGAGTTTGTACCGTGTACCGGATGTTTTGTTCAGTCGTCCAAAGCGTGTGAGCGTTGCATGCGATGATTTATTCCGGTCAGATGGTGGCATCAGCGTGTCTTGTGATTGTGGGTTGATGTGCTCCAAGGATTGAACGCCTGCGGTCGGTGATATGAGACGGGCACCGTTGGCTGTTGCTGATGCCCTGCTTGTCTCCTACTGCCGTTGGATGGTCGTTAGATTGGACCACCAACAAAGCACCATGTCACGCAAAAGTGCGACTGCGAGGATGATTTTCTTTTGATCTCCGTTGACCCCTGAAGTGGTGAAGTATACCTCTAAACTCGTCAGCCACATCCAGACCGTCGGTCCTTTTGAGTTTGTAGGATTGAATGGTTTTGGTGGATCTGGACAAATTGTGGGTGTGCTCTCAAGTTGGGAATTTCTTTCGACGAGCACCGTTTGGCGTGCGCTTGCATTGCGACGAACCTCCATTGTGACATTGAGTTGTTGGTGCAAATGGTTGTTGATTCCTTCAAGCGCGGAGATCTGGTTCGCCAGTTCCTCGTTGATCCATGCATGTTGTCCAATTCCACCTGTCGTCCCTACTGTCTTCGCCGAGGCTATTGGTAGGGACGGCTGGTTTACCGCCGTTGGGTCCGTGACCAGATTGGTCGTCAAAGCTTTGTGGGTTTCCGGGTAGCCTGCCACACCAGCAAGTGCTTTCGCTTCAGGGTTCGCGTGCATCAACACGTTTTGCTCCTCCATCACCGCAGTCGTCGCCGAAGATCTGCTGCTGGTCATCAGTTGTGCTTGTTCGCCTCACATCATAGTCGCAAAGTCCGCAAAGTCTTGACGTGCGAGATGCGCTGACCACTTGTGCGAGATTGTTCTCTGGATGGGTAAAGTAGTCGGATGCCTCTCCAGCACCGCTACGCTTTGATACCAAGTGTTATGCCAAACGGAGCGTAGATGGTGAACAGGTAGAAATTGTGAGGCAGAATACACGTTAGAATTTGGGACACTTGAGCAATTCGTAATTAGCGGTAAGTACACTTCGTTGAAAAGTGTCAAAACTATATAAAAATATACATACATACACATCCAAGTGTCGAGTTACGAATGAGGCATTGTCGGCGTCGTTGGGTCGATTGTCGAGCGACACGTGCAGAGTCGCATCATGAGTGGTTGGATTCACGAAGGTCCATGAAAAAATTGGGGGTCTTTGAGAATTGAGAGTGAAGATGCGAGGTGCATCTATATGAATCCAGTTTTGTCTAGGTTTGTCGAGAAGTCGACCGTATGGTCGTGATACTTCTCTTGTAGATTTGCAAGAGTGGTCAAAGTCGTCAAAAGGTTGGGGAAGATCCACTAAGGACGGGGCAGTTGGCCGGTTTTCCCTCAACCGTCGGAGTGAGTATCACGGTCTCACAACGCGATGGTCTGTTTGTGTAATCATAAAAATACCTACTCGGAAAGATTAGGGACTGGTGCACTTCTGGTACATAACATTCGACATGCTGACATCACATTCTCTGATCCAATTGTCACAAAATCCGTAATAAAAGGGTTTCTGATTTTTAACAAGTGGTTTGCTGGGAGTTGTCATCGGGGGTCCGAGACTCCCGATGTGTTAAAGGGGAACCTGCTTGGCCCCGGTACTGCGGGTAGGGGGTGGAATTTTCTACAGTTTTTACATTAAAAGAGGGTATGAATTTGAACGAAGTATGAAATAAAAAAGGGATTTTTGACTCCTCATTGATGGAGCGGGGATTCCTACGGACGCCTGTCAGCCGGAATCCCCTGCCAAGTCCCCCCCCTCCCCCACTCCCTTCCACCTCCCGGCAGCCCACCAGCCGCCCGTTCCATCGTGGCCCTCAATTGGGAGGGCCTTGATCGGCGGGCAGGTAGGTGGGCAGGCGGGCTACGAGAGGCGGTGGGATGGTGTGGGGGTTGACAAAGTGCCGACCGATAGACGTCGGCCGGCAATCTCCCCCCCCTCCTCACCCCTCAATGCTATCGCGACGCTCCAGTGCGACGACCGCAATGGAGGGCCACATTCTTGCGCAGCATGCCCAATTTTACCATGCTTAAGGAGTGACATGCTTTGCTGTTCGAGCATGGTGAAAACGGGTGGGCGGATAGAGCTTATTGCCCTATCCTCCCCCCCACCCCACCCGGGCTTGTTGCCAGATAGGGGCGAATGGGGCTTATTATTCCGACGGAGGGGTACATGAGGGTTATTGTTCCGAGGGAGGGGCGAATGAGGCTTTGTTCTGACGGAGGGGTACATGAGGGTCACGGGTGACAAAACAGGAGGGGGGGATCGGCATTTTCACCATTTTGTAGTTGCCCCTGTTCAGCTGAGGCCTACAAGTTAAATGATACCAAAACAAGTTTCGGAACTACACCGATCCCCTCGATGATGGGAATAATCTGGAAAGCAATACATGCGTGGACGTCTCCACGAAGGGGTAAGAGACAGTTAAGACCGAATAAAAATTTTCACATCATTCATGATCTATTAAATTCCAACAAAGAAAAACAATTCAGATTCAAAGGATTTAAGATGAGTATTAGATTTCTTTGCCTTTTCTGCCAAAAAGAGAAAGGGAACAAGCCATAGATTCATTTAAGAACTTTATTGTAGCGGGAGGGCCGGTATGGCCCTCCCTCCTCGCTGAAGAGAGGGGTGGTTGCGCACCACCCCTCACGTCAGCGAGGCCTGGCCGGCGGCCAGCATTTTGCTGGCCGCCGGCCAGCTCGCTGCCGGCCAGCTGGACGGCCGGCGGCCGGCCAAGCGACCGGCCGGCCACCGGCCGGCCAGCCGCCAGCCGTCGATCGTGGCCTCAGCCCGATCGGCGGCTGAGGGGCCACGAGGACCTCGAGGGCGAGGCCTCGTGGCCTCTTACCCTCGCCCCCGCTCCCCCTCCTCACAAGAAAGCGAGCGAGAATGAGGGAGGGGGACGAGGGACGAGGGGCAAGAGAAACTGGCACAAATTGCCAGCATGCCTCGCACGCGACGATTTTACGCCAGAACGTCAAAATGTAAATTGAAGTTCGTTTGGGATGAAATTCGATATCAGATAACAAAAAAACTCGTGTAAACACACAAGTTCGAGGTAAAACCCCCCGGTTTGGATCCCAAAACCAGGGGTAGGGTCAAAAATGAAAACAGGCCTCCAGAGTCTCGAAACATTCGAGTCTCCCTGCTCTCGGTTGTTGATAACGATTGCCCCTCAGTCCTGCGAAGGGGGTAAACCCCTGACGCAGACTGAGATCGCTATTCTGCGAACTCCGACGATGACTTCAGAGTAGGAGCTGGAGGTTCGACACGTTACAGTGGTTCTCAGAGCCAGACGACCCCTGCGACCAAGAGTTTGACGGAAATAGCGGCTACGACACATATAAAACGCCGCCGGCAGCCACAAGCAACAGCAAAAACGCCAGAAGGGACTACAACATGTGCACCTAGCAGATTAAAGTGCCGTTGAGTGTGTTGGAGAGCTGAAAAAGAGCTCTACTCGGGGGAGCCTCTTCCCTCCAGTCTCTCCTCACCTCCAGGGGACCTATAGGATTTTTGTGGGACGGAGTGGGGAGTGCCCATCCCCAAACCACCAAGTTTTTCCCCTCTTTTCAAGGTTCCCTCCTTCCCTCCTTCCAACCAGAAATTGAGACAGCGTTTCTTTCTATGTCCAGGGACTCTCACAGCTTGAAGAAGCCCTAAAAGAGGGAGGATGACACCTTGAGGAATTTTAGCAGCTTCCCCAATGCCGCTGGCTCAGTGAGGACGCCGCCAAGGGGCGCGAGATGAGCAAAGAAGACTCAAGAGGAGGCGAAGAAAGACAAGAAGACAGGAAGAAGACAAGAAGTTAGAAGAAGGATTGGAGGAGTTACTAGGAATTGTTGTAATTCCTCTCTCACTCTTCACCGTAGCTTTGTGACCGGTACTCACACTTTTTGTTGATTCCTTGTATTTTAATATTGTGTTTTTCTAGAATCTAGTCGCATCCAATTGCCGTGAGTCACGGCTTAGAAAGACTAGTTTAAAAACCACGACCTTGTGCCGATGTGTCGGCCTAGGAAAATAGAAAATATGTTCATAATCGTCTCACCGATCGTGAGAGCAACATCTTAGGAGGCGATTCCTCTTTGTTGTGGGATGATCCTCACAACGACCTTCACGTGCTAGTTGCACGAACGACAAGATGGCAAGTGCCGGACCGTCCAAGACCAGCAAGGGCAAGGTGGTGACGTTCTCACCACACGCCCTCGGCGGACTCCAGATTTTGGGAGCCGCCGCCGCGAGCACGGTTGCCAACCCAAAGGCAACCATACCGCCTATGGCAACCGTACCGCCCAAGGCAACTGTACCGCCTATGGCAACCGTACCGCCTAAGGCCATCGTACCGCCTAAGGCAAATGATGCCAACCTCGGCGACACCGAGAAGTGTGCGGAGGCCAAAAAAGTGCTCGACGAGCACGTCGACGCGCACGTGGGTGACCCGGATGCGACGGACGACGCGATGGAGGAGGATCTCCCAGAGGAGGACCCCAACAAAGAGCACGACACCGACGATGGTCAAGGCGACGAGGATCGCGACCATCACCATTGTTGTGCAGTGAACTCGAGCCGATTACTTGAGACGGATAAGGCGCCTGTCACATCGCCTGAAGCTACCGATGGTAGCGACACTACCAAGAGTAGCAAGGGTGCTAAAATCAGTCACACGGGAATTTCCCGCAAGAACGAACCGGACAACAACGTCGCGAAAGCAATTCGCGAAGACCGTCATCGGCTTGCAGAGTTTGCTGTTGAGGTGGCAGGCCGACTCAAGATTACCACCGATGGTGGAGATACAACACCACTCGGAGGAATGGGGACGGACCCCCCTTCCTACGATGTGGCCGCAATGGGATAAGGTAGCGTAGTGTCCACTCGAGCATCGTCACCGATGACAGTCTCCTCCAAAAGGTGGGACTCGTTGGAGGCGTGTATGCAAACCATACCCTCATGCAGTGGGTAAGGGTGCACGGACAACGCGAGGTCCTGAAGGCTATCGTCGATGCTCTGACGACATCAGAGCTCAAGTTCGCGTTCGCCAACCTGCTGGCCCACGTCGGGCACAACATCACGGACCTCGACTGTGATTGCTAGCTGCATTGCCTGGCCGCCCATGAGGCAAGCCGCCGATGCAACGACCTCGGCAAGGTGTTACAGAGCGTAACCCAAGTGCGGATGCAGCACCAAGCGCAGCATGCCGTAGCTACAAATGCCACTGCCGGTGGCAGCGACGACTTGCCTACCTCGACGACTTCGGGGCCGGTCATGAACACGTCCTTCCTCAATAGTGTGACGATCATCCGGAAGGGCGTGAAGCTGACCGACTGGCTAAATCGCATGCATCACATTCTACATGTCCACAAGGCTCCACATAGCCAATGAGACGACCTTGCCCCATCGTTGCTTGAAGAAAAACTGTTTAAGTATGTGGTCAAGGAGTGGAGTGCCCAGCAGCCCCACCTCGAGTGGCAGCTCATGCCGTGGGAGACCTTTTGCGCGATCACGCGAAAGTGCACCCAACGTGAGGAGGCACAGTGTGCCTTTTACAAGATCAAGGACTTTAGGCAGCAGGGCAACTCGTTCGAATCCTACTTGAGTGGGTTCACCGCACTCATGGAGGAAGCCGAAAGCTTCACCGAGGGCGATCGGACTTAGACCTTCAAGTACCCAAAGTGCATGCTGCTAGAGTACTTGCGTGATGGTCTTGCCAGCGAGAAGCTGAAGGAAAACACCACCAAGACAGCCACTGGCCAAGCTTGGAAAAGCCGGAGGGCGTTCCGCGAGTACATGAGCGAAATATATTCGGCAAAACCAAAGCACTACTCTGATGCACGGCCAAACGCGCATGCACAACAAGGCCGCGACATGTGCATGGACGCTGCAGGGGCTGGTGGGTCAGCTGGACAGCGAGGTGGGGTCAAGGGCAAGCAACCCGCAAACCCTCCAAGCAAGAAGTCTGGTGGACACAAGGGCTCCAACAACAAGCCCAACTGTGAGAATGACGAGCTGTAGGCGGCGTGTGAGCGTTGCAATGCAACCTTCCACGAAGGGTTCTGCCACAATTGCATGCAGCTGGGTCACTTTAGGCCATAGTGTCCTGAGGCTGCTGGTGGTAGACAAGAGGCCGCGGCGTTAGCTGCAGCAGTAGCACCTCGTGGGGATGGTGCAGTAGGAGGCCGTGGACAGGGCCGTGGACAGGGTCGCGGTCGCGGCAATGGGCCCGGTCGTGGTAAGGGACAAGGCCGTGGGGCGGGTTTTCCCCACCCCTGAGTGACATTAGTGAGGACCACTCCGGGGTAAAACTGGATCACGAGTGTGGGTTCATGTTTTCAGATGAGG
The DNA here is from genome assembly GCA_023375785.1 of Penium margaritaceum. NCBI lineage: Eukaryota > Viridiplantae > Streptophyta > Zygnematophyceae > Desmidiales > Peniaceae > Penium > Penium margaritaceum. The sequence continues at coordinate 528,021 of SZWC01000040.1, read as the reverse complement.
ATGTTAAACAATTTGAGTTTTTGACGAGTTCAAATTTCTCTGTTGTTTTCTCTCCTCTTGTTGAACATCATTCTACACTTGCTGACCGACATTGCCCAGTAAACCTTACATCTTCGGAAGAGATGCATGATCATACATGCTTAGTGGTGGCGACACCGACCACTGTGCAAGAGTTGTGTGACATAGTGATTGAAGCAAATGCCCTGAAAGCAATGAGTTCAATCACGTTCTCACTACCTTTAGTCGACGATTTTGACCTAGTAAAATTTAAAGAACGGAAGGTTCTAGCCAAATTCACACGTTCCCACAAGATGTGGACTCGAGTGGGTGAATCATGGGAGTTGCGATGCCCGTCATACAGATTCCGTATTCATCACAAACTCGGCTTGTCATCATCGAGCCTGTTCACTTGGAAGAGTAGAGGCAACATGATGATGCAGTTCAACGGACACCTAGCTGATGCTCTCGTGAACATACTTGCTGATACTTGAGGAGACGACTCTTTTGTGAGCCCTGGCTTTACCCGACAGGTTGGCATGAAGTACGAGCCATTTAATGGCGCAGTTGTTGTCGGTGACAACCGTATGGTACCCGTGATTTAAGTCTCTCCACACTGGGTCTCCAATGTCAATTGTCCTAGAGTGACGCTAATGGGAAATTCTATCTACTAAGCTCTGGATTGCATATTGAAAACTCCGATGACAACCAAGAGCAGGAGCCAATGTACGATGCCTGCAACACTAGTATCCAGAGCCAAAATGATGTCTGCGGCCAAGTCTTTTGTGTTTACTACATCGCTACACCAGGACGTTACCAGCGGTAGCACTAAGCAACAGCAACACTGGGACATGTGGTCCCTTTTTTCATCCGTTCTGGGTGTTTTACAAAGTCGTAGAGATATCTCACAGAGCTGTCGCCATTTGGTCTAAGAAGAAAATGACCACATCAGAACATTGATTGAAGATTCTCCTAGGTGGAATTCCTTGTTTCCACCTTACCTCTTGCTTTTAGCTCCCCTTGCACATCCTAAAAGTTTCTTGGTAAAGGGTGAACACAGAAAATCCCTTCAACCCAAAGAGATATCCAAGGCGCATGAGTACCTCAAGGAGGACAAGGTGCCGTCAAAGGTCGTGGGTGTTATTCCAAGCTTGAAACTACAAGGGTGAACCTCCTGAACGAGTCAAGAGAAGCCAGGAAAAAATCAAGGAAGACAAAGGGAGAAAGGTTAGAGGAGAAACACTTTGGGAGGAAAGATGTTTCTGAGGTTCCTAGACCAGACCGAAGTGAGCGGTGCTCACCACACTTGTCATACAATTTTTTAAAAAACGATAGGATTTCCTTAGATTGTTGAGGCAAGTAGTGTTGTGAGTCACGGCTAGGAGAGATAGCTCAAATATCACGTGTTTGTGCCAGTCATGGCGGCACAGAAGAAAAGTTTGTTTTCTACCACGTGACTTTTTTTTGCCCTAAAGGCCTCGGAAAAATAGAGAAAATTTTACAGTGTGAATGTTCTATCCGTGATGTCTTACAAGTAGGAAATTTGAGCTTCTAGTTTCCTCATTGATTGTAACAGTGGAAGCAATAAAGGGGGGATAACCCCTTCCCAAATTGTGAGCAATCATCGTGAGGCTTGATCATGCAATTTGCATGAGGACGTACCAAACCTTAAGGATGTATGGTATCTCTCTTGCTTTGTGAGCACTTTTCACACAAACCTTGATGTAGTTTTTGCACAAGAGGTAACAACGATTGGCTAATGCCAGCTCCTCCAAGGAAAGCAAGGGAAAATTGGTAACATCATTGAAAGAAGCCCTTGAAATCCTCCAATTTTGGAATTAACAGCTGCGAGTGCAAGCACATTAGCTACCATGTCTTTGAAGGCAACTTGTGTAGACCCAGACGTAACCAAAAGGTATGGAAATTCCAAGAGAGTTCTCTCTGATAATTTCACATAAAAATGGAAAATCTCACATAATGGATCACATGCTTGATGAAGATCATTTGGACGTGGTCCCAGATGACGTGCACAAAGATGACAATGGGGATCATGAACATTGTCAGTGATGTACAAAGGAATTGAGCCAGTCACTCAAGAAGGGCAAGGTTGACACCAACTCAGAAGAAGCTCTTTATAGAATCAATGCTACTAAAAGTAAAAAACATTGCCAAAAGGAGCCATATGGGAAATTCTTGTGAGTGCGAGTCGGATGTTGATGTGAGAAAGATTATCTATGATGATTGTCAGCAAGTTGTGCTCATATCCACTATGCCACCACCGTATACTTTTGTTATGCTAGATGGGATAAGAAACGGATGCAACACCTGGGGAAAAAAAATGGGAGAAACATGTGATTAGAAGAGCTTTTTTCATAAAATGTGATAGGCAGTATTACCGCCTATGAGGTAGCTATCAAAGTGGTGAGGCTCCTTGCAGTAAGTGGCAATGGCAAGGAGGCTGTACTTGATGGAGGTGCAGGTATCAAACACCCTTCCTACAATGAGAAGGCGATGAGGCACATTTAAAAATGATAGACAATAGTTATCTTAAAAATGGACCTTCTCCAGGACATGTGCGGGAAACGTACTTCCTCTACTGGGAAAAAGCTCATAGTTGGTGGGAGGCTCTTGAAGTCATAGCCGAGGCTCTGATGGCATAAGATGTGAATATGGCCTTCTCTAGTATTCTTGCCTGCATTGGAGAAAGTAACACGGACCTTGAACAGGCCTCCCATCTCCAACGCATTGCATTCTACAAGGCAACCCTCATGTAACGACCTTGACAAGGTGTTTCATAGTATTACTCAGGTATGGGTGCAGCTGTAGACGGAGCTTGCTGTGGCTGCTTACGCCAGGGCTAGTGGCTGCAAAGACCTGCTAGTCTCGATGACTTTGGGGTTGGTGATGCACACCCTGTTCCTCAAGTGCATGGAAGTATTTTGCAAGGGCGTAGAGACAACCGGCTAATGATTTATGTGGAGCATGTTTTGCACATGCACAAGACTCCAATTTCTTAGTGGGATGACCTTGAAATGTCTAGTTTTGAAGAAAAACTCCTCAGAAACGTGTTCAAGGATTTGGTTACACAGCAGCCTCACCTGGAGTGGCAGTCCATGTGGTTGGAGGCCTTCTGCACCATCATGTCCACAACACAAGGATGTGCACTGGGACTTTAACAATGTTAAGGACTTCAAGTAGGAAGAGAAAGCTCTTGAGCAATCCTTGAGTTGATTCACCATGGTCTTGGAGGAAGCCAAAAGTTTCACCGAGGACAATAGGACCTAGACATTTAATCGCTCAGAGTACGTGATGTTGGAGTGCTTACATGCTGACATTGCCTGTAACAAGTTGAAGATCAAGGCAATAAGGAGTGCAATAGGCCAAGCGTGAATGGGCTGTGGGGTCTTGTATTACCACATGATCAAAGATTATGAAGCAATCCCAAAGCACTACTTCAACACACAGCCAAATGTGCATGCACAACAAGGCTAAGAAATGAGCGGAGACACTAAAGGGGCTGGAGGGAAAACCAAGAAACAAGGCAGGGCTAACAACAAGTAGCCTATTAATCTCTCAAGAAGACTGACAGAAGAAAGGCTCCCAGAACTATGCGCAGCTGCGGTAACGACGAGTTACAGGAAGCACGTGATCGTCACAACATAGACTTCTCCAAGGACTCTGGCACAACTGCATGTAGCCCGGCTGCTTTAGGATAGACTGTCCCTAGATCACTGATGATGGATAAGAGACTGAGACACTTGTTACAGCTATTGCATACTGTGGAGATGGTGCAACCAGCGGCCGCACACAGCGCTGTGGACAAAAGGACACGCTGATGGTTAAGGCTTCGGCATCGATTCCTCCTGCTCCTAAGTGACCTTAGTGTGGACCACTCAGTGGGGTAATGGAAAACAAGTATGGATTTATGTTTCAAATGAGAATGCAAAATTCTTTGAATATCTAACTAGTTTAAATTACTCTAATGCATTCTCTGTTTTTATTCAAAATGCATTTTATGCTTAGTTATTGTCATTGTCCAATCAACCTCACATTTCCGGCCAGAATGAATGATCAAATTTAGTTTTCAGGGGCAACACAAACCACAGTACAAGAAATGTTTTGTGTTGTGATGAAGGAAATTACTCTCAAGACGATGGGTACAATCACATTTACAATAGTCGATGATTTTTACCTACCCAAGTTTAAAAAGTAGAAACTACTTGTAGGATTCACACAGAGTCACAAGATGTGGACCAAAGTGGGCGAAAGACTTGAGGTATGAAGCCTGCTGCATTGGTTTTATTTCTACCACAAGCTTAGTTCATCAAGCCTCTTGACTTAAAAAAGAGGCGGTAATCTGAAGATGTAGTGCAAAGGACTCCTAACTTGTGCCCTTGAAAATGTACTGGATGACATTGGAGAAGAAGATCCCTTGTCACGACAGGTGGACCTGTTGTCTTTGATAGATGATCCTGCAATAAGCTCCATAGGATGGCACAGTTGTTGTCGGTGACAACCGTATAGTATCTGTGATTGTTACATGTTTTTATTCAAGGCGTTATAGAAAGCGTTACATTGAAGGTGCTCAGTCTACTTGACCCTTTTGATGTATTGCTAGGCAATCCTTGACTCAGTGGAAACAAAGCTCAATTTTGCTCGTGATTCAAACAACTGGATCTCCGGCAGAAACATCATTGCTTTACCCTGATTCTGGCTACAGAATTGTCATTGACTTGAGAGTAGTTGTATGTTAACTTGTGTGTGATGCAATTCAAAAAACGAAAGTGAAGATTCTTTCAATACATCCTAGCCCAATTGTAAAAATTGGAGAAAAAGGAAAAGGAGGACACAATGTAGGAGATCAACACTTTTCTGGCTGAGTTCTTGAATGTATTCCATTATCCCCAGGTAGAGTTCCACCAGAAGGGCACACGGGCCACACACTTGTACTACAGCTGGAGACAAGTCTCCTGTTTAGAAACATGTATCACCTTTCTTTGGAAGAAAATCAAGAGGTCAAACAGCAAGTTACACAATATATTGCAAAGGGTGGATCAAGCCGAGAAGCTCATTGTACCATGTACCGATGTATCATTAAACAAATGGAAAGATTCTGTGTGCACATGGGTAGAATTATCGGGCACTGAATAAACTTACTATGGACAGTTGATTCCACATGCTACAAATCAAGGACATGTTTCTATCAGCTACAGATATTGAAAACAATTATCCTCAGATTTAGCACATGGTACTGTCAAATCTGCATTTCAGAAGATGATCTTCTGAAAGCGGCAATCTCAACATACATGGGACATGATCCATTTTGACGTTTCGGTTTTTGGCTGACAAACACTCCAGAAACATTTCAAACAACTCGGCCAGTTTTTCTTGGCTGATCTGGACGATATTGTAATCTCTTCCAAATCACTGAAAGAGAAAGAAAAGAAACTTTACTTGAAGTCATCGTGATCCTTTAGGAAAAAAAAAAAACTCATGCAAAAGTGAACAAGTGTCAGAGGAAGTAGATCAGTGGAACATGTGGTGATGAAAGCAAATAGAAGAAATAGAGCATGCATGAGCTCAGGAACGTGATAAGAGCAATGAAGCAAGAATAAGACCTGGGAGTTAGTCCGGAAATGGAGCAAGAACAGAGACAGAGGTGAAGGTAGATTGTAGGAGAAAAGAGGAGACGTGTGTATGCTGGAAGATCGTGAAGATTGAGAGAGAAGTTGATGTGTCGATGTGAGCAGGACTGAGCAAAGCAGTAGAGTGATGAAGTGAAGGGATGTGAGAGGAAGAGATGAGATTAAACAACAAGGATGAGCAAGCAAGGAAGGGCAGAGCAAGGACACAGCCACGAGGACTACAGAGCCAAAGGAGAATAGGATGAGGAGATTTTTCTGGATTAAACTTGAGGCAACGAACATCCTTGACATATACAGATGGAACAAGACAGAACTTCTAGAGCAATGGCTTCTTTTCACTAGCCGGAGGGGGTGACACCTATCACATTGTTAGGTGATAACTTGACTGTTGGTCGAACGGTCACGTGACTGGAGAACCGTTCTTCAATGTGGTTTGAGCTCGACCTGAACCGTTTGTTGAGAGCTCGGAGTTATATGAGGGGTAGAAGAGTGAGGCTGGTTCTCCCTTACTTCCAGCATCAAGTTTGTATAACACAAGCTTGAAAACCTTGGATGCATAGTCAGTAAAGACGGCATCCATGTCCATCCAGAACTTTGTCCAAGGAAAAGTGGATTGGCCACATCTAGAGAATGTCGGACAGATTTTGAATTTCCTTGATCTTGAAAACTACATCCTTTTGTATTCAACCCTTCTAGCTGTTAAAACATGCCCATGCCATGGATGTCGTTGTGCCGGTTGCCTGGTTTAACCACTAGGAAAAGTCGGATGTCTAATCTGAATGCAAATTCAGAATCCTTGGATATCGCCATGATATTTCAAGCTTTCAGTTGGTTGATTATTCAGAAAGCTAGCCCCATTTGAGCTTGGGGTGGTAGGCGGGTGGAATCTGGATGTCCATCATTGGTGACAGGATGGATTCACCACTGTTGGTTTGACTTCAACTTCAATGGGCTCCAAAGGCACGTAGTCCATAAAAGAAAGGACGTGGCAGGTCTCCTGGACCAGGGCGGGCTTCTCCCCACATTTGAGGGCTAGGAAGGGTACCTCGACAGGTGTGTCACTTTGGAAGACTTTGTCGTCACAGCTCGAGACTGTTTGTAGCACAAGTTCAGCATAGAAGCTAGAGTGCCCGCCCATGAAAAAACATATGGGTGGTCCTGGGTTTGGGCTGCGGCGGTGGCATTTTGAGATCCACCTCACGCACAAGGGATTACTAGAACTTGTGAAGGACAAAAAGGTTCAAGGTGCGAGTGCAACGGAAGAGGAGAAGACATTCTCGCCAAAAACAACACGGAGGAATTAATGCTCTTGTTTTTTATGCTGCACAAATCTCAATGGGGCCACATCCATGGCTATGATCTAGCAGCCGGCGCATGAAAAAGCTCTGCTTCATCCAACAATCAGCATCCCCCAAAAACAAGATGTTTGCAATGAAGCGACTCTTGACTATGAGCATTGAGGAGGGTGAGGATGTCATTTCCGCCATACAACAGATCGAGTCTCCTCCCTTACAATGCAATGATGTGTTGTGGATATTGACACAAAGATGCCAGAGATTGCACTCATCATGGCTCTACCCAATAGATGGAGCCCACTTATCACCGTATTGGGAAGTTGGAAGGAGGATCATCCCACCTATGGCGCAGTTACTTAGTGCATCTGTAACAAGGTGTACCATCACAGTGGTCACAAGACATTGTCATCCTCATTAGTCCTAGTTACAAAAATGAAAGGTGGCAGCAGCAGTGGCAAGAGAGGTGGTGGTAAGGATGATGGCAAGAAGGGAATAAAGAAGAGTGCATGTCATAACTATGGCGAGGAGGGCCATTGGGCCATGGAGTGTCTGGAAAAGACGCAGGCTGGTGGAAAAGTTGCCAAAGGTAAGAAGGTGTTCCTCAACAGCAAAGGTGTTCCTGAAGGTTGTGAACCGGTGGTGCCTTGGCTCAGGTGCTGAGGAGCATTTTCAAGTCAAGAAGATGGAATTCATCAACTACACCAATTCTGCCAAGTCCATGGTGGTCACCAACGACAAGGTCAAACCTGCGCCTTGCCGTGGTGATGTGGACATGGAGGTGGTAGTTGGTGGTAAAAGGGTGCAGCGTGCTGTTCAAAATGTGCAACATGTCCCTGGCCAGATCAGCGTTTTGAGTGTCAGTCACTTGACGGACAAGGGGTATGAGGTGCTCTTCCACAGGAAAGGTGCAGTCGTGCGGATGGACGACAGTGGTAAGGTCGTGCTCGAGGTGAACACTAGGGAGGCCTATGCATTGCTAAAACAAAGGTCATCTCCTTGGCAGCAGACGCAGCAGACCAACCAGCACGCACCATCAATATTGCCAAAGGGGAGGAAGCAGACCTACAGCTGTGGCACAGGATTTGGGGAACTCATCGCCCGCAGACGTGCAGGAGATGGCAAACCACGACATGGTTTTCAGTCTCGACATCACAGGTGCAACAGAAGCAACAGCAACTTCTGTAAATCACTTGTGAATGCCTTGTATTGTGGGCATGGCAAAGCGCAAACCGTTTGAAGACGGATAGTGGTGGGCTAAAAACCTTCTCAACATCATGCACAATGATGTGTGCGGACCGATCACAACGCCGTCCATTGGGTGTGTGTGGGACTTTGTAACCTTTACAGAGGATTGCAACAAAGTACTATGCATCTACTTCCTGTAACGGAAAAGCAAGGTGCTGGACCAGCTGGAAAAGTACATCGCAGCGGTGGAGAGAAAGACTGCAAGGTCAAAGCGCTACGAAGCAACAACTGCGGCGAGTACATGGACTGTGGTGGGTGGCTGAAGGAGCAAGGCATCGAGTGGCTTCCAACCACTCCATACACGCCTCAATCTAATGGCGCGGTGGAGCGTGCCAATCAAACACTGCTCACCATGGCGTGGACCATGCTCGTAGATGCAAAACTGCCACAGATCCTCTGGACAATGGTTGTGATTACAATGTGCTACATCATAAAGATGCCCCCGTTTTCAATGCTGAAGGGGAAAGGCAGCTGGAAGACACCGTAGGAGGCATCAAGCGAGTGCAAACCAAGTGTGGCACACCTGAAGGCGTTCGGGTGCAAAGCGCACATGCTGGTGCATGCTGTGTTAATGAAAGATAGCAAAATAGACCCGTGAGCAAGGCATGCACATTTGTTGGATACAAGAGTGCACTCAAGGCATACTGCCTCTTTGACCCACCGATGCAAGATGTCATCACCAGCCGCAACGTCACATTTGATGAGCTCAGCAACAACAAAAACATTGATGTAGTGCACTCTCTTAAGTAGGAAGAGTGTTTCCATCTCCTTGAACACAAGGAGGAGCCGGTGGCTGTGGAGGTCGATGATAAATCTTTGGAGAACAGCAATGCTGGAGCTTCATAGGACAATGCAGCAGATTCCATTGCCACTGGAGCGTAAGATGCAGCGGCTGACACAGGGGAGCTTAAAGCCGAGGACACCGTTGGAGAAGACCAGCAGCAAGACTAGCAGCTGGACTTGCCAAGGTAGTGTCGCAGCCGGAGGAGGCACTGACTGGCTGGTCTGCCGTTGCTGGAGTTTTCTCAGTGGTCGAGACCCACGCACCCGGTAGCCTGTACCGGTGCGATGAGGAGACCTGCAACTTTGTGTGTGCTTCCTGTTGTGGAAAGCACACGCTGATGTCTTGGTACAACACTCGTACGTTTATGGGTGCTCTTACTATAGTTTAGAGTGCTCTAGAGTTTTCTCCGTGGACAGGCCATATTGGCCGATTTCATTATTTTGCTTGCTATTAGTGTCTGGATGATGCAAACCCACCTTGCGTGGGTTCGTTGCGTAGAGCTCATCGTTCTACACATTTTCGTGCACACAGCGGGTGATTTTGACACCCGAGCAGTGAGTTACGGCTAAAACTGTGGTTTTAGGCCAGTTTAAACAGGTACAAAAATACCGCCGCCCCTAGCGACTCTAGGCGGCCAACAACTATTTAAGCTGATGGGCATAAATACTCTGGAGTCCATGGTTTCGGTCGATAGATCCACCGTGCCCATACTCAAAAGCGAAGTGACGGCAGTGTCCAAAGTCGAAACCGACATGCATGTGGTGTCCATTGTCGGAAACGACATGACAACGGTGCCCATCATTTTTGTTGTGCGACACAAAAACAAAAATCATGTCTACTGTATCCACTATTCGCTCGAAGTATTCAGTCTTCATGGTCTTGCATATCGTAAACGAACCTTGCATGTTGCTAGCCTGGCTTTGCAGCCTCTTCTTTGTTTTATCCTTGCCATGCTTGTGGACCGATATCGTTGTGCTGTAGCCGACGTTTACGCTTCGCACAGAAGAGGCTTCACCTGCCGTCGCCAATGAATGCATGCTGAATGGACGCGGCCATCGCAAATCACATATGGTCCACGGTGGAATTTCCCGACGCTGTACGTACCATCAACGGATATTGGCGGCATGTGCCGATGTCCACTCAGGGTCACGCGAACAGGTTCAACTAGTGAACCTGGTTTTTGTTCCGGTTTGCACTATGAAAGAGTACTAACGTGTGTATTTAGTGCTTCTCCGTCAGTACAATGCGATAACTTTACTCCAACTGTCAAACTTTGACTCACACGTTGGATCGACATGGACAACGACGTCCGTCCAAAGTGTCCGGCACATCATAGATGGGGTACTCCCGTAGCGGACCCCCGGGCGGCACATCGGGCATGGGTCGCATTGAAATAGTGGTGGGACCGCAATGTAGCACGCCACCGAGAGTTGGGATATGAAGAACCAGCATGGGCCCGAGATCCTGTGACTCCGGAGCACATGGCTTGGAACTTGAGAGTGCCCATGCCGTGTAGGCCGCCCAACTGTCCCGAGCCATGGGAAACGTGGACATGGACCAAGCCACCGAGTCCGTAGTGGGCATTCATTGATGAAAGTACAGGCATGAGAGTTTTATTGCATTGACAATCCAAGGTATGCGAGTATTATTTGAGAGACAAATATGGGCATCTGAGATTTATTGCTCTAACACTTCGGGGTATGCGAGTATCATCTCAGTGACAAGTATGGGCGTTTACAATTCTGGGTATGCGAGTATAATGTCACTGAAAAGTATTGGCTTCTGAGCTTTATTTCATTGACAATTGTGGGTATGTCAGTGTTATCTTCATGACAACTATGGGCTTCCGAGGTTTATTTCATTGACAATTGTAGGTATGTGAGTATCATGTCAGTGAGAACTATGGGTTTCGGAGGTTCATTGCATTGACAATTCTGGGTATGGGAGTAACATTTCAGTCACATGTATGGGCATCCGAATTTTATTGCATTGACATGATTGGGTATCTAACTATGGGCATGGAACTATTATTTCAATGAGAAATATGGGCATGAGTTCTTTTTTTTTGGTCACATTTTCCGGGCACAGAAGTAAAAGGTAATTGACAACTATGGGCAGATCATTAGTATTTCATTGACAGCTATGGGCACGACAGTGTTATTCATGTGACTACTATGGGCATGCGAGTAATGTTCATGATCCAAGTATGGCCATTGTTCATTCATTTCAGGAAGTACTACCCAACCCACTCTGGATCTAATCACTTTGGATCCAGGACACTACACAGCCAGAGCCAGTGGCACAAGTCGCATCCACATCACTCCCATCCTTGACATCCCATTGCATCATAGAATATGTCCTCATTGGCATCAACAGTGTCTATGATTTCGTCTCCTCCCTCGTAGAAGACATCTTCCCAATGACTCTCCTCTGCCTCTGCGTCACTCATGTAGGCATCCACTTGACTTGTGTCGTGTGTCGCTGAACAGTGGCATATGCCTACATATCTTATTCTTGATGGCGGCCACAAATAGGAATACAGTTTCTGACAGACCAATGTCATACCAACTCCCATGAGGAACATGACGGTCAAGTTTTGTTGGTCACATGAACTCATGTTTGTGGTTCCTCGAAACAATTGTTGCAAAGAGAACGAAATGAATGTGTGTACGATCTATATGTACACTGGGTAGCTGCTTGAGGTACATACAGTGCAAAAAAAAATCAGGACACCATTGTGCACTACAATTTGCACCTTTCTGCGATTGTGGACTACAATAGATGCATAGTTCAATGAAGCAAACATCCAATGTGTGGTTACTGGTTGTGAATTATTTGAGCAAAAGGGGAATGTAGGCTGATTTCGACATGGGAAGGGAGGATTACACGAGCTCAGGCATTGGGCATTACAACTCTTAGTCAAGCGGAGTTGATCAACAGTACTAACCAAAGTACACCACAGCTGAAAGCTAATCTACTGCAGGAGTGCAATCACGGGCCACATGTGATCTGGCATGCACATCCTCTTCAAAGAGTGGACGTTGGTGATCTGTGCAAAGCAAACACATGGAATGAAAACAGTGTTAGACATCATGAATGAAGATGAAGGCAGAGTTTAAATAGAGTAATGGCAATGAAAACAACCTGACCTAGACTCACCAAAGGCCAAAGGAGCGGTTGATGCTGTCCACTTCAGCATGGAAGGTCATCCATGCCTCCTCGCGATCTTTGGCATCATGGTGCTCGACCCCTTCCTCGTCAGTGGAGACAGAGACAGGGTCGACGACCTCCTGCCCCCCTCCCCTCTTCCTCCTCTTCCTCTTCCCCCTCCCCCCCTCCTCATCCTTCCCCTCGTCATGCGCCTCCTCCTCCTCCTCCTCCTCCTTCTCCTCCTCCTCCTCCTCCTTGGACTCCGCCTCCTCCTCGACAGGGGTTGCATCATCCACCTCATCCCCTGAGTATCCCATGGCGTCCACGTTAGTCCGGCAGGAGGCCCGCATGCGACGCTTAGCGTAGAGCTCGGAGATGCATGCGGCCGCCATCTGCTCGGTGTTTGGGGCCTCCATGTTCGGGCATGCCCGCCGTACATGGCCCTCCCTTCCACGGCGGGTACAAATTCGCCGTTTCTTCATCTTCGCATACCTATCCAAGCGCACTGTGGCTGGCCGCCCGCGCCCACGACTTGGGCCTGGCTGCTTCCACTTAGGCTCTATCGGCTTCACCTGTCGCACCTTCGGCAATGGGAACGGGGTGTTGTAGGTCTGCATGTATCTCAGGTTCAGGTAGCCAAAATCAACGTACGCTACGGGGTTTAGTGCATTCTCAAGCAGTAGGCTGCATGCGTGCGGGCATGGCACCCCATACTCCCGCCAACGCCCACACGAACAGTCCTTGGTGGTGAGGTTGACGTCACGAGGAGAGCCGTTACGGCGCGTGGATGTGCCGCTTTGCCATGGTCCCGTCTCTTTGCCATCCAGGTCGAGTGAATACTCTTTGCCGCAGTTGCATTTGTGCTTCACCTTGAGGTACAGCGCAGGCGCGACGCTGCCCTCGGCGTCGTGTGCCATCCTGCGCCGAATGTGCCACAATTGCTGCACAAAGGCATGCAGGTTCACGAAACAAAGATACGGATACATTTTTCCAAGCTCCACCAGCTTTCCATTCAGAGACTCCATGGCGTTGCTCGTGGTATGCCCTCCGCGAGAAACTGGGTAGAACAACCTACTCCAGTGCTCCTTCGGGATGCCGGGCTGTCCATGCACGTCCAGCAGGTAATCTACTGCCCTTGGCACTGTGCGCTGCATCTCTGCCAGGCATGTGTCCCAGTCCGTTTGCGTCGTCAGGTGCGCCAGGTTCCAGAATAGTGCGCCCAACCTGCCCTGGCACTTGGCCTGTACGTTGCGCATAAGGTGCCACGTGCAGTACGTGTGGGTGGCCCCGGGCAGCTTGGCCTTGACAGCGTTGGCCAGTCCCTTCTCGCGGTCAGACATGACCGTTGTTCCATGTTGTGCGGCCGTGGGGTATGTTGCTGCCACCAACTCACAGAACCAGCTCCAGTTGCGCTCATCTTCCCCGGACACCAAGGCATACGCAGCGGGCATGGCGTTGTCATTTGCGTCGAAGAATTGCATGATGAGGAGTACTTGCTTGTGGCCGTTCTTTAGATGTGTGCCATCCATGACGAGGACCCGTCTGTTGTACTCAAAACGTCAACTGCGGGCCCCGGGTGCGATGAACACTCGGTCGAAGGCGCCCGTGACACGGTCTTTCTCGGCTTTGGCAATGGCCAGGCGGTCAACCTTCAGCACCTGCATGAGACAGCATTATCCACATGTTCAGTCCCTAAAGTATGACATACCTGAGCTGTTGAAAATCGTGTACACTAAACCATTGCGGGATAACGTACCTCGTCCACGTAACCTGGGAACATGCTCCACGAGTCCGACTTCTTTCAGTACATCTTTTCCAAGCACACTTTCTTCGCACGGTAAAGGGTGGTGTAGGGGACCTTCGTCTTGGCCACTTTTGTCACGACCGCTTGCAGCGCCTTGGGCTTCACACATGGGTCCTTCGCAATGGTGCTCTCAATTTGTCGTACAACCCACCTCATGGAGCGCACGGGATTACCCCGGGCGAGGCCGGGGTCACAAAGATGGCCATCCATGAACGACGTGATGTTGACTGCTCCGGACATCCTGCTGTACCCGGCATGAACGATCCACGGGCACTTCTTTATCGCATACTGCTTACACCGCGCCACAAAGCGAGTGCGGTCGCTTTTCAACCACCTCAGTGCCATGCGGTTGTGAGCCGCATACTCTTCCACTGCGGCTTTGCATGCGGCCATGTTCTCGAATGTTGAACCACCGGGGAAGTCCACCGCAGCCTTCCGCTTCTTCGGGGTAGCACGTGGGGTGGGGTCCGAGATGCGGGCGGCGGCAGCCTTCGCCTTGGCGTCGGCTGCCTTTGCCTCATCGTCAGAACCGACGGGCAGGCCCTTGGTCGAGAGCACACGCCNGGTTACCCCGGCCGAGGCTGGGGTCACAAAGATGGCCATCCACGAACGACGTGATGTTGACTGCTCTGGACTTCTTGCTGTACCCGGCACGAACGATCCACGGGCACTTCTTCGTCGCATACTGCTTACACCGCTCCACAAAGCGAGTGCGGTCGCTTTTCAACCACCTCAGTGCCATGCGGTTGTGAACCGCATACTCTCCCACTGCGGCTTTGCATGCGGCCATATTCTCGAATGTTGAACCACCGGGGAAATCCACCGTAGCCTTCCGCTTCTTCAGGGTAGCACGCGGGGTGGGGCCCGAGATGCGGGCGGCGGCAGCCTTCGCCTTGGCGTCGGCTGCCTTTGCCTCATCGTCAGAACCGACAAGCAGGCCCTTGGTCGAGAGCACACGTCCGCCTACTCGGGGCATCTTGAGAGGACCCTCAACTTGAGGGCGTGGGGCCCCGTCGACTGCAGGGGACGGTGCATCGTCATTGTCGGCGGTGGGTGTCTGTCGCGTCAAGCACGGATCATCTATCAAGTCGTCGTCGATGTCGTCCTGTGGGAACCAGGACGTTGTGAGAGCTCCCCCGCCTCTCAAGTGCGTGGTCCCCGCCATTGGGAGACATCATGGGCACCTTGTTCATAAAAATTCGCTCTATACAACTGGGATACCCACGGTCGTCTCGCATGCACCGTCAACGAGGCCGCCATGGGCATGAGGAACATAATCAACGCTTCGATGCACCACAATGCAGTGCAAGGCGAGAACCCCCCACAAGCCGCTACTGTCGATGTGGATGACACAATGTTTTCCAGCGAATGGTACGACTACAATTGAGAGAAGCACATGGTAGCCGTGCATGAGGAGAGGTACATTGCGTCTCGGGAAACCGGCAGGATGTGACACATGACAGGCTGTCAAAATCAGATACGAATGCGGTGGAACACACGGACTCGTTTCAGGAGGACGAATGTGCAATTCAATAAACTTCGACGATCCTTCAGACAACGGACTGAGATGACGCAATGGGCTCCATCATATGCAACACATTTCTACGAGCCGAAGCGTTGCATTATCCTATGTAAGAACTCCGTCATGAAGGCGTTGGAGACCTAGCGAACCACGTCAAATTGTTTCCATGTTACGCATACGGCCGCCTGTTGGTTTTTTCGCATCTCTCATTGTGCTCTGTTGTGTCCTCCCGGCTTGTGTACATCGGCGTGCAGATGACTGACGGCGAGACTCGACGCTGATGGAGTGTCGTCCTGTGGAGCCGACGCACGCTGAGGTCTTCTCGCAGTTCGCTGGAGCCTCCTCTCACAGGCGACGCGCTCAGCTCCATCGGCAGGCCTCCTCGGCGGTCATGCTGCCGGCGGTCATTGACTCTGCATTTGCTGCTTGCATGTGTCCAGCG
>SZWC01000040.1:425910-478787 GCA_023375785.1 Penium margaritaceum | reverse complement strand
GGGAAGGATGGACGGAGGGAGGGAGGGAAGGAAGGACGGAGGGAGGGATAGACGGAGGGAGGGAGGCAGAGAGGGAGGGAGGCAGGAAGGGAGGGATAGAGGGAGGCAGGGAGAGAGGGAGGCAGGGAGTAAGAGAGAACTAACGGCCTTCGGAGCTTCTCTGGGCCAGAGCTCGACGTCGAGGTCGCCAAGAGTGGTGGAGATCACCACCTTGCCCGCAGTGGGGGGCTCCAACACGTACACCGTCGACATAACCAACCGCTGCCCTACGCCCTGCCGACCAACTTCTTCGCCAGCGGATGCTGCCGCTGCGCCGCAGCTGCTGTCACTGATACTGTCACCGTTGCTGCTGTTTTTTCATGGAAGACAACCGCTTGACTCTTGAGAAATTGCAGGGGTAGGAGTAACACCGCCAGACTGATGCTTCGTTCTGTTGTGAGAGCGAATAAAGTACATCGTGAGCGTCTCGGTCCTTTCATGCGACGCGAAAGATTACATGGTGAAACGTGCGCAATCGTGCACTTGACGACAACTCATTTCTGCGCAAACTACACAGAGCCGGCGGAGTGAAGCGAGATGCAATAAAAGACACAAGAAATCGTACTCACCATGCTGTCGCTGTTATTGTTAGGCCTGAAGTTTGGTGGCGTCCACATGAAGGCCCTGAACCGATGCAAGAATCAGTGATTTTGATTGTAGGGTTCATCGATTTCCCTCTCGATCTTTGATTGGGTTACATAGTAACCCTATTACAATCGCTTCGCGTGCCAAACGAAGCTGAAGAAAATCATGATTGGTGGATCGATCATTTTCCTGACGTATCCACCAATCAGGATGCGAAACATTGTCGATCTATATGCCCCCCCACGTCCGCGGACGCACAGCTGAGGTTGGCCCACAGAATAGATATCAAGGACATCGACCTAGATGTCCGGACAGACCCCGGATAGTACGGAATGACCAGTCCGATGCCAAGACAAAAGGGTAAGGACTGTACTTTGGGTTGGGTCCAGCCCGTCGAGTCCACTGGCGAGCAGAATTTAATGTTGTTTTTTCCACTCTGTCGCTCCTCCTTGGCCTCGCCCTGTCTTGTTTCACGGAACTGGTCGTCATGGCAAACTCGTGAACCCGACTTCAAACAGGGTAAACATACAAATGAGAGAAAAGAAATTCAACCAAAGTTATAGACGAAGGTAAAAAAATTGATTATGCGTATAATTACGTCATCTTATTTTTCATAACAGAAGGAGACATCTCAAATTCATCCAGATTTGTCGAAGACCATTATTTTTTGTGAAGTTCATAATAGACGTGTGAAACTCTCATGTTCACAATAAAGGAACATATTCATCTCATACAAATGAACTCATCATCAGATAGAACTATATTCATAAAAAAGACCGAGAAGAAATGCCTTTAGAGGTTTTTCTTCAATATGTTGGTGAATTGTTTTACATAATCGTGTATCGTCAAGCGCATTCGGTCAATTCTTGGTTATGCCTTTTTCGCTTTTACATCCACACAAGCTGGAATAAATCCAACATATCTTGAAGTAATTTAAGAAGAGTTTGCTCAAACCATACACAATGTTTAAGAGCACACATGGGCGAAACCAATAAAAAATAGTTTGAACGAATGCGGGTGACAGTTTGGCAGTCCATTTAAAACCCGTTTTGGCTTCCACGGACGAGGTAAAGTCTCATGGCAAATCTTCCATTATGTGGTCCAGATTGCGCGCAATTGTTTAGCCTCTGAAGAGATACTAGTATGAATACTTTTGCTCGGTTACTATGTAACCCTATGCACGCTTTACGTGCAATACCTGCCTCTTGCTTTTGGTTGATTCTACATGTACGTGGGAAACGGTTCAAATCAGCGGGACTAAGAGTTGGAATCCGTCGATTTTGCGCTATTCGATGTCCGTGTTTCACGGACATCGACCCTCATTTTTTGGAAGAACATCGTTCGTCGCCCAGCGGATAGCGCATGACGTCACGACGCGTGCTAGTGCTCGTTTTTTCCCTTGGAGCAAAGTTTCAATAAAATGTATTTTAACACGTCAATGTATGAGAAGATTTGGTAAAAATGGCTTGAAAAACGTTTTATGATAAACGTCTAGATGCCAGGCATTCGGACTGATTTTTGCCGTTTCCGCAATTAGGACGTTTCCCACACGTTGGGAAGCATGCCGCGTAGAACGGCATCATGTTAACGTCCTAGGAAATCAGCGAGAGTCGTTTGATTCCTCCTCCGCTTCCGTCAACTTTTTGGGGGGATACGGGAACAGTTACGAGCTCTCGCGGTTTTTTTCGCGTGCCCCCTCCCGCCTATCTACCATAAAATCAAAATCAATGCATCGGTTCAGGCTCGAAGATGGCACCAAAAGTGAACGCCTCTGAAAATTAAGCAAGTTTCATGCACCGCAGGTGCTCTCTCTAACGCTCAGAAGCCATTTTCAAATTCAACAACTCGAGTTTTAACGGAGTCGCCCTGTGCTCCCACAGAACGAGGGATCATGCTAAGTCCACGTTTGAGCAAGGGATAAAGGTACAATGATTTTTCTGGCTTTCAAATTATGGCAAGCCAAAAGGGAAGATCATTTACCATAACTTAAGAACAAATTTGGTCAAGGACAAAAAGAGGCCGTGCCTTACATGTCCCTCTTCCCACTACAAACCCAGGTGTTCGTCAAGTTTGTAGAACCAAGCATGAAAACAAAGGTTCCTAATACATTTGTGTGGGGCAGAGTGTTGTCCGTCCCATGTGTTTGGGTACTTAGGGCCACTGGGCTTTGCGGTTGTTGGAACGCTAATACCTGCAGCGTGTCACACCGTGGCACGCGCCACAGCACAACTCTCATGTGACGCTTTCCAGCTGGCGCCTCGATACTCCACGTGGTTTGTCGTTTTGGACCAAATGGGGCTCCCTCAACATCTTACGTCCACATCTTTTTGTGCTTTCAAGAAAGCTAATAATGGATTTTGCAATCCACCTCCACCGACTGTGGGCACAACCTGATATTGTAGCATTACGCAACAATGACACGCGGCAGCAGCACTCTTTTCTCACATCTCCAGTATGCCAAGTTGACGCCTAAAATGCATGGAAACGCCTTTGCACTTCCCTCTTTCCTCAATTCCACATCTATCGATGATAGACATTGCACTAGATCACAATCCATCGCCACTCCACCATTGCTCGCCTGCCCTATTCCCACAATGCCTTTCTGCACTTGGGCACGAGTGGTTACAACGGCCGCACCTTCCATCACAAATGCTCCGAGTTCGGCGTCAAACCAGCCATTCCCTCAAGGATTGCGTGTATTGGGGCGAAACAATGTGTTTATCCTTGTAAACATCCCACGTTTCCCAATCAATGAGAATCATGATGGCATCCTTACTACCACTCTAGCCTTCACCATCACCAATACGCCAATGCCCCATGTTCTTTCCTCCCTGGACCAGTAGGGAACAGTGAACCGGGCTCGGTGTGCTAGCCTCAACTGGATTGTGTAGGTACCAACCGGCGACGACGGCGACCAAGGAGAAGCCGTTGCACACCTTTCCGGGGATGCGGAAGCATAGGGTCGTCTTGGGGGAGCGCGAAAACACGTGTGGCACAGTGGGAGTAAACTGTACTTGTTATTCAAGTGTCAACATGCAAGACTATATGTACATTATGACACATCATAGGTGACCATGAGTCGTCGAGCCATGTGCGGTCCCATACAGGCTGGAGATGAGCTTTATTGCCTTTGCATCACGTAGCTCATCTTCCCAGCTTTCCAACGCACCAAGAATCGCGCTATTCTGTGGAGGAACGGCCAAAATATGGCCTTTTTCGTGAACCACGACAATCTGTCGCTAACAACACCACTAGCGGCAATGACGGCTGCCCGAAGCGCCCTTTTTGGCAATAGCACATCGGGGCGCCATTCCGAAGCGCCCTTGGCCCTCAATGATCCTTGAATCATTGATTATCCGGGCCCCAAGGCTCGCTTCGGCCTTGTTGGGCCTTCCGAGTGTCGAGCCTTGGTCCTTCAGGATGAATTCCCGTCATCTATTTTCCCCTCGGCCGGTCCAACCTTTGGTCGGGCATAACTTCCTCAATTCTTGATGGATCCACCCCGTTCTTGGGTCTATCCCACACGGTTTTTTTTGTACATTCCAAATTCATAGACATATTACATATTCAAATAATTCTCAATCCTTGATCAGTGTTGTTGGCACTGTTCGGCTTACACTAACCCCCCCCTTTAGGAGAGAACATTCCCGGTTCGCTTTTGGTACTCCCGGGGGATGGCATTCACCCCGCTCACGTTGAACTTGCAGAAAAACTCCCATGAGTTGTGGGTTGCGTCGTACCCCTGCCACTTGACGAGGCACTGCCATCCTCGGCCACGGCGATGGTGGTCAAGGATGGCCTCCGCTTCAAACTCTTGCTCGCCCTCGATCACCACTGGAGGGGGAGGCTCCGAACTGCGGCCAGGAAAGTGCTCGGCCAGATCATGGTAT
The DNA here is from genome assembly GCA_023375785.1 of Penium margaritaceum. Classification (NCBI taxonomy): domain Eukaryota; kingdom Viridiplantae; phylum Streptophyta; class Zygnematophyceae; order Desmidiales; family Peniaceae; genus Penium; species Penium margaritaceum. Next base: position 474,273 of record SZWC01000040.1, on the reverse strand, counting down.
AGCTTAAGCTTGGAGATGTGGAATACGTTGTGGACTGGCATGGAAGGTGGGAGAGCCAACCGTGCCACCACGACTGTCCATTTTTCGAGCACCTTGAATATACCAAGCCACCGAGGTTTCAACTTGTCTGACTGCACCCCACGAAGCTTGACGTGCACGCTGTTGAGAAACATGTGGTCACCGACCTTGAGCGTTACGTCTGCCCATCAGTGGTCCGCTTGCACTTTCTGTTGCGCTTGCAAATTTTCCAATGCATGCCGCGTCGCCACCCAAAACTACGTGAAGTCACGTGCAGTAGACTCCACCGCGAGTAGGTTACTTGCGACATGCAAACTGAGGGACGTTGCGGGCACCATCCCGTTCACCACCTTAAATGGCACCTTACCGGTGGAGGTGGGCGTGGGGTAGTTGTACGCTAGTTCAACGACCGGCAACCGCTGGTCCAACGCCGTCTCGTACCGTGATAGTGGCCGCTCGGGCCACTATCATGGCACTCCTCCACAATTAGTTGCCAAAGTGCCGGCACCGCGGGAACCACCACCTTCTGCATGCTGTGCCGTTGCCAATACGGTGCCTCGAAGACAAATCTCTGAGTGTCATACTCCCCGTGCGCCTCGTATCCCTCCGTGAAGAGCTTCACAAGGAAAGCATCCTCATGGACGGTGAGAGACGCGACCCGTATCATCACATTCGGTCAACGTGAGAGTGCATCAGCTGGGTTGATGCAACCTGGCCGGTTTACGATCTCGTAGTCGAAGTGCGACTTGAGGTACTCCACCCAACGCGCCTACCGCCGACTCAGGTTCGGTTGCGTCTTGAATTACTTAAATGCGTGGTGGTCGGTGTAGACCGTGCATTTCCGTACCTCGAGGTAGCACTGCCTGTTCTTGAAGGCTGCTACCACGGCAAGCATCTCCTTATCATGGGTGGCGTAATTCAGCTCCGCCCCGCGCAACTTGCGCGAGTAGTAGGCGACCGGCTGCGACCCGTTGCCAAAATCCTGCAAAAGGATCCCACAAATGGCCAGGTCTGATGCATCCATCGCCATTTCAAACTCATGGCCGCTATCGGCCAAGTGCAAGGCCGGCTCGGAGGTCAGAGCCCTTTTGAGATTCTTAAAGGCTTCTTGTTTGCTAACTCCCCAACTCCACTCACGATCCTTGCAAGTGAGATTGGAGAGTGGCGTTGACACTCCCGCATAGCCAAGGATGAACCTGCGGTAGTAGTTGCAAAACCCAAGGAACACTTACACATCATGCACAATACACAACTTCGACCACTCTCGCACGACCGACACTTTGCGCGGGTCCATGGCAATCTGTCCATTGCCAGTTATGTCTCCAAGGAATTCAGCTTTCCCCACCGCGAACTCACACTTAGAGAGTTTTCAAAAACATTCTCCGTCCTCAAAATCTCAAGGACCTTCTTCACATGCTCCTCACGCTCCTCCACCATCCTGTTATACACCAAGAGTCGACGAGGTAAACCACCAGGAATTCATCCAAGTATGTCATGAAGATGTTGTTCATCACCGCCATGAAGGTGGCCGGCGCATTGGTCCACCTGAAAGGCATCACAAGGAACTCGTAGTGACCATAGCGGGTGCGGAAGGCCATCGTTTCCACATCATCTGCTGCGATGCGGACCTGGTGGTAGCCGGAATGGAGGTCGATCTTTGTGAAGAAGGAAGCAGCAAGGAGTTGATCGAAGAGCTCCTTGGCTAGTGGACGTGGGTACCGGTTCTTGATGGTCAACTCGTTCATTGCCCAGTAGTCAATGCACATGCGCATCTCCCCCGTCTTTTTCTGCACAAACAGGAGAGGTGCATCGTAAGGAGAAGAGGATATGCGGATGAAGCCCCACTCCGTCATCTCGTTCAGTAGCATCTTGAGCTCCTGCACTTGTGCGTCGCTCATGCGGTATGTTGTACAAACAGGCGGGCGCACTCCAGGTTTGAGGTCAATGCGATGGTCCATGTCCCGCTTCGGTGGAAAACCTGCGGGAGGGTGTCGGGGAACACATCCTCAAACTTTGTACACACCTTCCAAAGCCCCTCGTGCATCACAAAACACTTGCCTTGGGCCCCCGGCTGCTCGTGAGTCACCCCATGCGCCATAGCAGGCGCCACGTCCTTATGGTGTGCGCCTCCCAATTGATGACAGGGTTGTACTTGAGGAGGAAGTCACGACTGAGGATCACATCGTAATCCTTCATCGGGCACACCCGGAATACAGTGTTGGTTTGTGTGGCTTCTACCCGTCATGACTGACGCTCATGCATTATCCATATACCCACGTTGGCCGTATATGGTAGAGGAGGGCGTGACGACACGACAGGCCGCCGGACTGTCCCGAGACTTCTCCAGCACCTACGACGGCGTCGAAGAGACGCGGTTGATGCGCTCCGGTAGCCATGTGGGCTTGTCGAGAGCTAGGAGAGTTTTCTTGGTTGGTTGAGACCCGCACACCCGCTGGACTGTATCGGTGCGACGAGGAGACCCAGAGGCTGTATTTGTGCTTCCGATGTTCAGAGAGCCGTGTGAGATGTCTAGACTTTGATTCCAAGATTTTCTGACACTGCTCCTATTTTCTCGGTGGTCAAGACCCGAACCCTCAGAGAGCTGCTCCGGTGCCTCGAGGAGACCACTGTTATTGTTATAATGGTGTACGTGGTGTGTCCTCCACGCTGACTCGTTTCAGTTGAGCGAGGGTGACGAGGCCCGGTGCGGCTGGCAACCGGCGACCCTACTTAAGCCTGCTATGGACTCATTTGTACTCTCTCCTTGTTCTTTTATGTTCAGTGTTCCAGACTTAGCCAAATTCTTGCCGTCTTGCATTACACTCACACACATAGCTCATGTTCATTTTTGCATGGGCTCGCATGCCCTAAAATAATTTCAATTTGTATCAGAGTAGAGTGGGGTGTGTGAGCAGCAGAAGCAACAGAAGGAGCAGCAGTGGGCGGAACGCAAAGAGAGCGCGCCACGTGGCACCACACAGGCAATAGCATGTAAGAGCAGCTATTTTTTAAGCAAGGAAGCCACGGCTGTGAAGTACCCTCGGGTGTAGCAGCCACTCGTGCAATGGTGGCAGAAGCAGCACATGCACACTGGCGTATGGCGGAATTCTAAGATGGCTACGTGCATTGTGAGTAGCAACAGCAACATAAGTAGCACGCGTTGGTAGCAGCAGCACGCGCTGGCAGGAGCTACGTGCATGAGGAGCAGTTGCGTGCACGAGTAGTAGAGACGTAGCAGCACGTGTTGGAAGCAACAGCGTGCACGAGTAGCAGCAACACAACAGCGAGCAAAAGAAGCAGCGTGTAGCAGCAAGCAGCGATGTAGCAGCAGCTACAGCGTGCAACAGCAGTAGAAACAGTGGTAGTAGTAGGAGCAGCAACGTGCAACAACGTGCAGAACGAAAGAGGAAAAAAAGGGGCGAAAAAGGCAACAGCAGCAACCACGGCACACAACAGCAGAGGCGTGTAGCAGCAGCAACAGCCGCGCGGTGCAGCAGCTGTAGTTGCTACTGCAACAACCTTGCCGCTTCTGTGGTATTGCACGGAAGTAGCACAGCCGGCACTGCCAGCCAAGGGCGGCGGCACCGGCCGGCCGCGGGATGCGATTGCACCCACGCAAACGTGGGTGTGATTGCACCCACGAATTGGTAGGTGCAATCGCACTCTCGCTGGAGGTTAGCAGGCCAGAGAGAAAAAAAGGGCATGATACTAGTGGCACCTGGCTTGAGAGGGAGGACAGGCAATTCCTCGGAAAGGGTGAACAGTGAGAAAACAAAAACAAAACCTTTTCCCAAAAGAAAAAAAAGAAAAAATAATTAAAGAGAAAAAAGAAGGAACTCCACTCGTGCCTAAAAAGGTGAAATTCAAGGGAAAATCCCTCAGAGTGGGGTATCCGGTGCAGACAAAAGAGGGGTAAACAATAAAAGGGTCCCACCCGGATTTGGGTAGATTGAGAAAGATCATCGGATTGGGATTTCTCAATGGGACTCAAGGGCCATACAATAGCCCGGCATCACACCGTCGACTAAAGTAGCAAAAACCACTACAATAACTGTAGTATCCGTAGCAACAGCGATAGTGGCGGTCCAATCGCGACGACTACTTGGTGCAATGCGGTTGTTGCAGCACTTCCTATTTTGCACTCCCATCCGACATCTGATTGTGTTGTCAGCAGCGATCTCCGTTTGGAGATGCATTGTGGACCGGCGTCTCCCGTGGGCCCGTGGATTGGTGCGCATTGTTCACTCTGGAGGATCGACAATGAATTCGAGTTTGTCCATCTCCGAGGGCTGGCTCGTTTACCACTTGGAGCAGCAGCCACACCTGCACCCGCCACCGTTTCTAGTCTTGGAGCAGTCTTCGCTCTATTAGTGGCAGTAGCATTAGTAGCCGCAGCTGGTCAGACTCCATCCTCCGGACTTGCTCTGGTAGTGTAGCACATGCTGTCTGGTCACGTTTGCTGACTTTGACACCGTAACCTCTAGGAGTGACAGTACCTATTGGTCTCATCCTCTCCCGCGGCTTAGTGCTTGCCATCGGGAGTAGGTGCCCTCGACACCTATCTATTGTCCTGCGCGCGAGATGAGTGATCAGACATTTTAGCAGGCGCCTTGTGCGTTTGCCTGCTATCATTGTGGTGATGGACGTCATGGTTGGCGATAATGCTGGACGCGCCCTCACGGCTGGCATCCACCTTGGCTTCAGCCTTGTCTGAGCATGCATCCTCCATAGCATATGGATCTGCCAGCATTGGTAGATCCCCTAGTTAGAACTCCGGCAAGCATATTCGCCAAGATCCACGGCCTGCGGCAGATGGTGCAACGGCTTTGTAACCACCTTGTCACTGAGCGTGCTTCTGCCACTAGTTTGTCGAAGGCCTCTTCGATCACATCTCCTCCATCTTCTCCTCCTTCCTCATCCGATGGTGTACCTTCAGCTCCACCTGCCAGCCAGTCCCACGCTGCCACCATCCTTTCGATCCTCCACTCTACTATGACCACAATGCCACATCGCGATGACATGTCTTCATGCAGTCATTCTGGTCAAGTGACCCCCCAACGTTGGCTTCAGCGCTTTGCATGCCATGCTTGCGCCGGCTTTGATACATCCTCCACCTCCTTGGCTTCTGTTGCTGTCCTTGTCGAGGGGGAGTGTCTTCACCGTGCATTGCCTGCATTGGTCGTACTGGGAGGATCCGTACTTGCACCGTGTTGTGGTGCTCGAGCGTCAGCTCACGCAGATTCAGATGATATACTGACAGCACATGACATGGAGTTTGATCCCGACATGGCGTTCATGGTGGAGACTTGCGTGTCATCAAGCTCGACTTCCACGTCCGGGGTGGATCCAGATCTTCTACAGTAGCAGGTTGCATCAGGAGGAGCACAGACACGGCGTCCCTAGGCAGTGCCACTCGCGGCTCCGACCGGTGGAGGCCTGGCGGCGCCACAGGAGTCCCGTACGGATCGGGATGCATCTATTTGACTTTTGGGAGAGTGTGTGCAGCAGGCTCACACTATTCCGGCAGAGGTCGGAGGGCTTGAGACATGTATGTCATTGAGGTTGACCTCTATGTTGGGGCGGGAGCTGGACGTTCTGCAGCAAAAGGTTGCATTATGAGGAGTTCATGTGCTGTGTGCCCCGAGCGATTCCATTCACGACTCTGACCGGTAGTGGTCCAGTAGTGGCACAGGAGTATTGTGCGGATCGGGGTGCCTCATACGGATTTCCGATGGAGATGGCGAACGACGCTCACACTAGCCCAGCAGTGATCGTAGTACATGAGTAGAGTCGACCAGATGGTCTTTTGCATGTTGAGGCATTCTTGAGAGTAGCAGGTCTCAGAGATGTCACTAGGACATGTGTTGCAGTAGACACAACAGGCTCCACCATGTCATCTATACAACCCGAGGACTAGCTTCAGCGTGGGGAGTCACCGATGTTCTCAGAGTCTACGGGTTCCCGAACACACGACGGATCAGCTACACACATGATGGAGTCATATAGTGGTCTTCACTCCATTATTGAGCAGGTGGCAGTGATTAGCCTTCCCGATGAGACAGTGCGTGAGCGCCTACTGCGCTTGTTGGTCGCCTTGACCGGCATTATCGAGCCAGAGTCTTGCACACCTATGTCCACTACGGCAACAGTTGAGGATACTGGAGCACATTCGTACATGCGGATGGAGTCACCTTGCCAGCAAGAGCTGATATCTGCCCCCGCGTTTTCACCTGTTGGTGACCCTGTCGATCACATCGAAGCTGAGAGTGGCAGTATCTACTTGGACAACATTTCCACATGGTCCACGAACTCTAACAACTCCTCCTTCTCCTTCTCTCTCGACATGCGACTGCTCACTCCTTGTATGACAGACACGAGCTGTGGTGTGGATGCGACACCTGTAGCTGCATGTGATGTTCCAACGACTCAGCATATTACAAGTTTGGTTGACCCCCCAAGAGGACACAACAGCAGCGGCTCCATTGTCTTCAATAGCAGAGATGCAGACAAAGCTATACTTGCGAGTTTTGCAGTCTGCATGTGCAGCATCCAGTGAGGCAGAGTTTATCCTATGCGAGGCAAACATGGGCCACCTCCACATGTCCAAGGTAGATTACACTAACCTGCAGGAGCGTGTAGTTATGCTTTAGCAGGAGGTGATGGCAGCGCATGAGCGATTCTCAGAGGAGGGGAGCATCACTACTATCGCCACAAGCTTTACGCCATCAGTATCTGGCACACCCACACTTAGGGAGGATCTTGTACTTGCTCCGAGTTTGACGTTAGCTGGAGATACTACACTAGGAGAGTTGAGCATGCCTTACTTTTTGCCATCGTCATTCCTGTCGACTCTATCATCGCTCTTCGTTCTGCTGTTGCCATCACGCACCTTCATCTACCCGACTCAGCTACTCCATCGTCACCTGCGTCTATGAGCGGTTACCAGGTTTGTCGCTTCTGTCCTCCTCCTCTGGCCGTACACCCTTGTGCCTCAGGAAGTGCTATCTTGCATCAGAGGCCAGCTCCGCCACTTCATCCAGGCACGTGTGCTGCTTGCCCAGTCCCTTTCCTCTGGCGTACACAGATGCATCGCGATAGAGCGGAGAGAGGAGAGACTATGAGTTGGAACTCTTGGCAGTCACGCGAGGACTGGTACACCCCAGGTGATGCAGCTACGATGTGAGGAGTTGTAACCGGAGACACCACTTTGTCTTTGAGGAAGGGAGTTGACTCGTACATGATAGGGGCAGCTATATCTCTATGACGGAGAGACCACATGATTCATCATCCACGATGTGTTCCTCTAAGACATCAGCATCTCCGTCGAGGACATTACCACCAGGTTCATCTGCCCAGGGGGAGTATTGTGTGGACCTCGACCTAACGCGTCGTCATGGGAGATGCATGGCGAGGGGTCCTTACTCTGCTATGAGCATACTACAGCCGAACTCTATTGGTTGACACCCGGACACTTGGTCGTTTGCACCAGTTTCACAAGGGGACCATGGGGTCGTGTGTCTTGGTGTGTGGCCATACTACGTGTGGCATGTGCATGCCAGCTATTCTGCTCATAGTGGTCGAGACCCAGACACGTGGTGAAGTACACCCGTGTTACGAGGAGACCCTCTATGATCATATGTGTTGATTGATGATGCTATTGTGGTTGGCACAAAGACACCTGTTGGATTGCTCGTAGTGGTCGAGACCCGGGCACAAGTACCGCCAGTGTCACGAGTAGACCATTTTGTCATCTGACATGTGTATGATGTACATTACACTGATTTTTGTGCATGTGCATCACTCCTCTCATGGTCAAGACCCAGACACTAGGTAGGATGTGTCAGTGTCTAGGGAGACCTTAGATGGGTAGCGGATGAGTGTGTGTGTGTGTGTGTGTGTGTGTGTGTGTGTGTGTGTGTGTGTGTGTGTGTGTGTGTGTGTGTGTGCGCGCGCGCGTGTATGTTTGAAAGATGCAGATTGTGGTTTGGCATACGTTGTTGTTCCATGCCTTTGTTCATTTGTTTTCGCGTGCACGGCTATGTCAGCCAGGGGGAGTGTTGGTTTTTGTGGCTTCCACCCGTCACTACTCACGCTGATGCATTATCCATGTACCCACGTTGGCGGTATATGGTGGAGGAGGGCGTGACGACATGAAGGGCCTCCGGACTGTACCGAGACTTATCCACCACCTACGACAGCGCCGGCAAGACGTTGTCAATGCGTTCCGGCAGTCGTGTGGGCTTGACGAGAGCTAGGAGAGTTTTTTCGGTGGGTCGAGACCCGCGCATCCGGTGGACTGTACCGATGCGACGAGGAGACCCAGTGGCTGTATTTGTGCTTTAGATGTTGTGGAAAGTCGTGTGTGATGTCTGGACGTTGATTCCGAGATTTTTCTGGCACTGCTCCTATTTTCTCGGTGGTCGAGACCCGGGCTCTCGGAGAGCTATTCCGATGCCTCGAGGAGGCCACTGTCATTGTTATAGTGGTGTACGCTGTGTGTTCTCCCCGCTGACTCATTTGGGTTCAGCGGGGGTGACGGGGCCCGGTGCGGCTAGCTGCCGGTGCCCCTACTTAAGTCCACTAGAGGCACTTTTGTACTCTCTCCTTGTTCTTTGATATTCAGCATTCCAGACTTAGCCAAATTCTTGCCGTCTTGCATTGCACTCACGCACAGAGCTCATGTTTGTTTTTGCATGGGCCTGTATGCCCTAAAACATTTCAAATTTACGGTTGTTATGCAAAGCTTCCCCACGCAAATGGAGAGGGGACGGGCCAGGTACCCCACTTCAATCGTACCGTCCACTTGGTTAGCGGTCTACTTCTTGTTTTCTAAGCGCAAGGTCCCACTTTGGAGCACACTCCATGCTCACAAAAATGTGGCTCGCGCCACAATCTAGCAGACTCCCCAACTTCCCCTTGACGCCTTTCACTCGTGCCTCCAAGAGAAGTGCGGGTTGCTCCTCCTCATACCCCGCGTCTCATGCCTTGACCTCGGAAACCCTCTTAATTGCCGCAAGGCATTCGGGTGGACGGTCAACTGGCGGTTTCGACTAAGAGGAGCCAGGATAAACGCCATCTACTCCACGCTCTCCTCGTTTCCCAACTCCTTTGTTGCTTTCTCCGCTTCCATCGTGGCTTGCTTCCCCTTCCCTTGCCGCTTACCCTTGCCGTCGCCATTCTTTGGACTTCAACAGTCACGCGCAATGTGGCCAGGCTTGCTACACTTGTAGCACTTGCGCTGCTGCAACGCTCCGATCTCCATGGGCGTGTCCTTGCTCTTGGCCTGCTTGCCATAACCACCTCTAAAAGAGTTGAAGCTATTGGCATGAGCCTGTTGCACGCGCGATTCGTACCGCTCTGTTGCTGCGATCATCCTTGGCAGGTCGTCGATGAGGTCGTGCATCACCGTCACAACGCGAGCGTCGTTCTTGAGGCCGTTGCTATAGTAGAAGCACAATTCGTGAGAGTCAAAGCCACCATTGCCAATGATCTCACAAAACCTGCAGGTGTAGTCAGAGACGCCGCCAGTTTGGTGAAGCGGATGTAGCTTGGCACGCGCGTTGTTCCTCACGTCACCCACGGTGAAGCGCTTAATGAACAACTCCATGAACTCCTTCCACGAGGTCGGCCATTTCAGGGTAGGGTTGCCAGTGTTGCAGGTTTGAGCCGATGGGGTTGAGATGCCAGTCGCAGCAGCAATGCCCGCGACCATTGCTACTCCACTGCCGTGTGGATTGGAGTGCATCACATCGGCCCACCAATCCAACGATGCCCCTCTCAACAAGGTCACGGCATAGTCGCGGCGCGCCACGTACCTTGAGGCATCCACGCCGATGGCGGTGAAGTACAATTCCAGTTCGAGTATCCAAGCGTGCGGAGCTAGCCCATCCTTCTTCGACGGATCGAACGGCTCTGGCTTGGACAGGCTCGTGACGCCCATCGCAGGTATGTTTGCGATGGCAACTACCACTGGTGTTGTCACTAGACACTTCACGAGCTCTTGATTGAGGTACGCGTTTTACTTCTCCAACAGGTCCATCTTGGCCTGCATGTTGGTGAGCAACTTTTGCAACGCTGCGGCTGCTGTTGCTTTGCCTTGCGCGTCAAACGTTGCGGCCATCGAGAACGTGCCGGATGAAGTTATCCTTGCGTCCGATGCAACGTCTTCCTCAACAGGTCCTCCGGCTACGGCCTTGTCACCGGAGTGCGTGGTTGGCCTTGGGCACGGATCTGCTAAAGAGACGAGATGCGTGCTGGTCTACGCTGACCAAGAGAGGTTTCCACGTAGAAAATTGTACCCCTCAGCCAAGGATGGCTCTGATACTAAGTGTGAAATGGGCTCAGTGTGGTAGCCTCAACCAGATGGTGTAGGCACCAACCGGCGGCGACGACGACCAAGAGGAGGCCGGTGCACACTTTCCTGGGGTTGCAAAAGTGTAGGGTTATATTTGGGGAGCACGGGAACACGTGTGGCACAGTGGGAGTAAACTGTACTTGTTATTCAAGTGTCAACATACAAGACTAAATGTACATTATGACACATCATAGGGGACCTAGGGTCGCCGAGCCATACGCAGCCCCTTACAGGCCAGAGATGAGCATTATTGCCCTAGCATCACGTAGCTCATCTTCCCAGCTTTCCAACGCACCAAGAATCACACTATTTTGTGGAGGAATGGCCAAGATATGGTTGTTTTCGTAAACCACGGCAATTTGCCGCTGGCAGCACCACTAATGGCGGTGACGGCCGCCCGAAGCGCCCTTTCTGGTAATAACACATCAGGGAGCCCTTCCAAAGCGCCATTGGCCCTCAATGATCCTTGAATCTTTGAATATCTGGGCCCCAAGACGCGCTTTGGCCTTGTTGGATCTTCCGAGGGTCGAGCCTTGGTCATTCGGGATGAATTCTCGTCACGTGTTTTCCCCTCTACCGGTCCAACCTTTTGGCCGGGCATAACCTCCTCAATTCTTGATGGATGGACCCTGTTCTTGATTCGATCTTGCACGGTTTTTCCTGTAGATTCTAAATCCACATTCAGATTACATATTCAAGAAGAAATCAAGCGTTTATAAGTTCTTTTGGCACTGTCCGGCTTACAGGAACCCTGGCAGCTCTGCCTACTTCTTTCTGTTGGTGACCTCCAAACCATCCTGTCCTCTCCTACAGAGCCAAGATTTATTGTGGACGTCTCTGTGGTAAGAGTGGATAGTGCCTCTCTTGTTGAAAAGTCAACCCCTTTGTCTATCCCTCAGCGAGTCGCCACCACCTTTGCTGGTGCACCCCGTCATGACATTGACAACCATGATGCAACCCAATCGACTATAGGAGGCCGTGAGGAAAGACCTACAAATAACATGCACTCTACTACTTGCGTCAATCTTAGCCGTGCCACAGCCTCTTCCACAGAATTTGGCCATAATCTGCCTCATGACTTGTGGACAATGACCATGGATTTGAACCTTCAGTCTACAATGGGAGGAGAGCCGGTCCACTTCCTCAACCATGGATAGAGGCAAGGGCTATATGTAGTAGTTCTATCGCAATTATTTCAGCGCGTTGGGTTCCTTGTCAATGAGGACTATGTGTGTTGCACGTAATTGTCGTATTCTTTGTACATAACAAGGTTAGTATGATCTTACATGAAACTCAAGAACATCCTACATACATCGGTTATGCTTTGAGAAAAAGAACCGCAATCACATTGTCGATTGACTGTGGAAGAACGCAGTGGTTGGGAGTCGCGGGAGCAACTTCAATTAGCAAACTCAACTTATTGAGGGTTTAGTTGCGACGTGGGTTGAGTGGGAGAGTTTGGGAAAGGAGTACAAAGAGTTGTGCAATGTGGTGTTCCTGTGGTGGTCGGATACCATGGCTTTGTGGGACGAATGAATCGCTACAGGTGTTGGAGTGGTCATTGTCGGACAACCCGTCCTCAAGGATGTTGACACAAACACCACCCCATTGACGGGCACAAAAGGTAAGTGGTCACAAAATCATGAACGTGCTTCTGGATGATCATGCATACATCTTGCTTATGAACACATGGAGAAGCTACGTGAGCACATTTGTGCAAGCAATGAGGTCCCTCATACATTTTGCAAGGAAATTCCTCGCACAACATACGAGCGTGTTGTCCTTGCATTCAATGACGCAACCTAGATGTCCACTGACTACAAGAACTAGATCTTGCCTGGACTATTTTTACTTGAAGGGTAGTCTATGGCAGACACACATAAAACCCCGCCTCAGTGAAGAAGGGGGTCACAACGCGACCATTGTTATATCACAGGTGGAAGTTTGGTATCTACACCTGCCCATCGTGTACGGAACACCCCTCCATATGGTTTCCTCCAAAACATTTCAACACTTCTCCACATTCAAAGAAGCATAAAACACACGAAAACTAAATTCCATGCGACTTAGTCACAATGAGCAACCATGTACAAAGGACACATGGTCATCTATTTTCATGATGATATGTTTATCCAATTACAAAGGGATGCATCATGCTTTCATAATCATGTTCAGGTGCTCCTGATACATTGAAGAAGTTACTGAGAAGAGAGGGGTATGTACCAGAATGTATAAGCAACCATGAGGCACTTATCCATGGTCATGTGTTCTCATGAATCTGCATAAAACCCATGTGCTAGGGGCTGAAGCATGCATCCATGTTCATGTCCATTTATTTCAAATACATTGAAAACCAAGTGACAAAAAACATGTATGTCATTAGGCATGAAAAGACACAACCATTTACCAAGCACACATGGTTAGTAAGTGTCTCTGTATACTGTACAACAAACTGCTAGATGCTAAAACATGCCTCCATCATAAATGGAAAGTGCTATGGAATACATTCGGCAGGCAATGATAGTGAAAAGAGATAACCATGGAAAAAAATACATTGGTGTTTGCACATAATGGAGCCACATAGGTCATGAGATTATTTCCCTCTCCGTATGCACTCCACAACCACCACTACCAACAACAAATCTGCATGGAAAAAAAGCAATGCAATGGCTCATTATCATCCACAAAGGCAACAAACATTAGCCCTGACAATGCACCACGTTCTTGTAGCTGATTATGCATTACAAATGTACTTCGAATGATGGTGCTCTAGAGGGCGTGTTCAAACTGAGCCAAGTGGCACAAGATCCTGGAAAGTTTCTTCATTATTCTGAATGCACTTTTAATCATTGACCAGGGAGCCGTATGACGTCTGTTAAAGAAGTTAGCAAGGTTTTGCTATACTAATCAACCTTCACTCCAATCCTGCAAGTGGTACCTTGTGCCTTTGAATAGCACAAGAATTAAATTACCCTTCGGAAAGCTCAGATCTTCAAGCACAAGCATCCTCTTTTTTACATGCAAACCCTTATGTAATGTATCTCGAAAGACATGTGCATCGTGAGCACGCCCTTCCTAGCCTACATGAATGTAGCGGAAACTATGTGATATGTCACACATCGCTAATACACTTTGTGCACAAACCTGTCGATGGTCCCAATATGCCCCCTTCACTCTACGCATGACTATGACTGGGACGTGGGTGCCATCTATGGCATTGACGACATTGTTGAACTACGGAGAGATGTCTGACTTGTGCTCTCATTCCTCAAGTGGGCTTTCCATAGTGGAGGAGAGCCAAATGACGTGGCGAGCAAGTTTGACCAAAGCACATGCAACCTGTCCTAAGACATGGCTAATGGTTGTAGGTCCCCTTTCGAACACCTCCATGGTCATTCTAATGGATGCGTCATAGCATACCACAAAGACATGTATCAGAAGCTTCTCCTCAATGTGGAGCCGCGTGTCACGGAGCCAAGTCTTGTAATGCAGATCGTCAACAAGATGCGTGAAGTGTGGTGGGGCCATTCCATTGATTTTGAAGAGCCTCTGCTCATGGCTAGTGACAAGTGTTCGCGCCCATGACATTCCACGGCCCTGATCTATCAGCAGAGGTCTACGGTGTACACCACACAGGATTTGGAAGAGCAGCGTAAGAACAAAGGCGATGACATAACGGCAGAGCTTCACTACCTTCTTCACGTGGACCTCAAGAATGTTGTGGCATTGCAATGGACGAGGTACATCTACTTTGTCTATGGAGACCGAGCGCATAGGGGATGGTTAATGTGGTGTACTACGTGCTCGCGGTGTTTGTGGCCACAGATAAGCAACTGACATGCAAACTGATACACGCTCCTACTGTCGGTTAGTTGATAGGGTGGAAAACCCTAGACACAAGGGCGAGGTAGAGGTACTCAATACTAGGGGACCATTTGCGGATAAGAATCCAAGGAGTCAATGAAGGAAAGAGTGAAAGGAGGCAAGTCCATAAGCCTGGCAGTCCTTAAAGCACATCTAATGCTACACGCATCCTGGACCCTTCACTCTGTAATACGTGCGAACACCTTTTCCCACAGTCATGACTGATGACAAGCTTCTCATCATTGGCTGCTTCTTGCAAAAGGTTGTACCAAAAATGTTCAACTTGGATTTTCACAAGCTAAGTTTGCCTTCATGGTAAAACCAAAAATTATGGCTATCGCTTGCTTTATTATGGCTTTGAAGGTTTTCAACCCCTTCTCATGCCATGTCACTTATCAGCTCTCTAAGAAAAATATGTGTTTTAGGAGGCCTTTCTAATCCCACAATAGTATACTCTAGAAAACACAAAGAAACTTGAGAATGGTGGCCTACCACAACATTCACCAAAGGGTACTTTTGTCGCATACCCATTTTTCTTGCAACTAAATCACATTTTACCAACAATTTGCCAAAAAAAAACGAATGCGGAGGCCAATTGGACCAAAAAAAAAACTTTAACGTGCATCAAATGCATAAAGTGTGTCCAAGGGCCACTGTAAAAAGAAAATACTCCGCATGTCAAGTGTGGAAAAAATGAGAACTGGGAAAAGTAAAACACTTCGCAAACCCACTTTTGACCCTTGCCAACATTGCAAGACAACGTTGAAACAGGATCCTATTTCTAGCCCGCTCTGCAAGGACAACGTGGCAGATGACATTGCCAGACAACCACACATTGACGAGCTTTCAGTTTTTCTTGGCCAGATTCCCTTTGTCATCATCCATTGGTCCAATGCATCAGAACCTCTATCATGTGTCCAATGAACGAGCACTGTTTATTGGCCTATACCGAGCCTAACCTATTCGAGGAAACGTTTTCATGCGCCATATGTTTGCAAACTAAATCACCAAAACATTTGTTAAACTCACACATGTGGTGATCTACAACTGACCAAAGACCAACGTATGGTTCACCCAAGTTTGCGCATAACCCATGGTACGGGGGTGCAAGGGCGTGCCCCTCTGATCATCGCATTTTCATCAAATGCCACAACTTGTGTGCCTCACAGACCTGACAAATGATAATCACAAACCGATTACTTAGATGCGGTTAAGTATTAAACGTAATGGTACACAGTGTCCAAGTTTGCGCAAGTGGGGCC
Organism: Penium margaritaceum; assembly: GCA_023375785.1. Classification (NCBI taxonomy): domain Eukaryota; kingdom Viridiplantae; phylum Streptophyta; class Zygnematophyceae; order Desmidiales; family Peniaceae; genus Penium; species Penium margaritaceum. The sequence goes on along the minus strand of SZWC01000040.1, from coordinate 458,775 downwards.
TGTGGGACAGATGAAATGTGACCATCCACATGTATTGCCTCACCATAGCTATTACTTGTTTAACACACAAACATGGGTATCAAGGGATACAAGAATGAGGTTTTGAATGGAACGCGACTATGGGACAAAGTTGGTACGTGGGGCGGAGACCAAGCACTGCGGACATCACCCATGTTTTATCTGGGTGAAGCCGCAGTTGTATGGGCTCCCATAAAGGTGATGAGTGATTACGCTGAGTGGTATGCCATCGTGGATGCCTACAACTCCTCAAATGAAGACTATGGTTTCTATCCTGGGCAGGCGCATGTCCTCTGTGTGTCCCTTAAACATTTTGGATCCTTACGAGCCTTGGCTGTACATAGAGCCTCCTAGCCCTTAGTGTAGGAAGAAGTGGATATCAGTACTACTTATTCATCTAATGACTTAAGATGTACCCACAATTTCCCATCTTACATTGTCCATGTCCTTGCCTGCCAAGTGTGTCCTTTACCATACCCACAGCTATGATCTCAAATTGTTGAAAGTCAAGTACATTAGTGTGGAACACCTATAAAGCTACACCATGTTGATTATGATACAGTAGAAGTTCAATATGACGTACATCATAAGTGCATAAGATGTTCAGCCAAACATGTTCTATGTGCACCATTCATTTTATTACATTGCACTAAGCCATGTATTCACCTTACGTGGTATACTAGCACAGTAGTACAATGTCAAATGACAGAACAATCATGGAGATGATAGCACAATTATTAAGTTCTAATTAGTAATGTTCAGTTATTGCAATTGACAAAACTACACACCTGTTGAAGTTGGAGATATCATAGAAATCATGTGGAAAGCATCCTTGAATCCATCAAGCCCAATGAAAACAGAGGTGCTTGGTCACATGAACATATTCACACTTGAACACACACGGGTAAGCCGTGCACAAAGCAAATGACCTCACAAGTGGGACACTCTACCCCTTCATTGAACTCCTAAAATGCATCATGGAACTCTTTCCCAAAGAGAGACACACACATATGAGTGCATGTATCTTCCACTTGAAATCTGGCCCTTTCTCTGACCAGCTCCCCTAGGTTGAGGTTGGCCATCTTGAAACTGATCACATGTCCATTCGTCTTCGCACCACACGTGTCATGGGCCACATGTGATATGTCCTGCTCCCGGTGTACTGGTTTTTGCCTCACCACGGTCTTCTCCAGCACATGGATCTGCCTCACCTGAAAACAAATCACAAATGAAGCAAACCACGGTTGAAACAGACAAGTAAACATATACTCAGCAATGCACATGTGAACAGCAGAGGACATACGCATTTCCTAGTCACGCGAAACATCCTCTACCCCCGCGCTCATGTCACATAACTTCATCTTCCTCGGATGATTTTGAGGAGGAGGAGTTCTCAACAAACTCCCACTCCTTAGAATCTGATTGGACGTAGTTGGAGGCTTCCCACGTCCTACTGTTGGAGCACTACGACCACGACCACCATCATCGTGCACCCCATGTCATGCAGCAAGCTGTCTAGCTCAAGCTGTTGCAACATTGGCTTGTGAGAGGGGTAGTAGATTCATGCACCGCTTTGGCGCATGTCCAAAAATCCCACCGTTGCTGCAGATGTTGTACCTCTTGCGACGCTCATAGCAGTGCATACACTTGGACTTTGGCCTCCCAACACCCTGCTTCTTCCCTGGCGGTCCCCACCCTTTCTCAGCATATTGCAGCTTGTGTAGATTGACGCCCGGCATGGGGTGGCTGAAGGTCCTCTTCCATGCCATTTAAGTGAGGCGTATGTCCATGTACATCTCCAGGTTGACACCTACATCAAGCAGGAGGGTGACCGCGTGTTGACATGGACATTCGTATTCAGCCCACTACCCGCGGCTACATTTCTTTGTGTTGCAGTCCACCTCATGGCCAAAGAGGCTCTTTGGGCCTGCGACGGTCCCAGATAGAGGTCTTTTGAGGATGATTTCATACTCTTGTGCGTGCTGAGTGTAGTTCATATTGTCATCTGCAAGCGGGGTGAGCGTGGTCTGGCAGTTATGCGTCAGCCTCCGCCACTCTGTAAAAAACTTCTGCGCCCAAACATACAGCAACGCAAATCAGTGGAAGGCATAGATTTTCCTGAGGTCCATGATGAAGGCATTCAGGGACTCCATCATGTTGCTCATTGTGTGTCCGTCATGTGCCACCAGGATATACACTCTACTCCACTTGTCCAACGGGATACCCAGCTCACCACCACTGCCAAAGATGTATTCCAAGCCCTACTTTGATGCTCGTGACATCTTGGCCTGGACGCACTTGAATTCTTGGAAGGTGAAGGCATGTGAAAGGGTCTAGAACAGGTCAAATGCGACCCTATCCACCTTGGACTCCACGCTCTCGTAGTGTGTTTTACACAAGGCAGATCGCAAGCCACAACAGCAAGGAGCCTGCCATCCTGGTCACAAGTTATGGCTGTGCCACGGTCTCTTGCCGTGGGATACACCTGCGCCAGCCAATGCATGAACCAGGTCCGATTGTCCTTGCCTTCTTGGCCACAAAGCACCCACGCCATGGGAACCAAGTGGTTGTTGGCGTCCCAATACTGTACAATGAGCAGGACCTGTTTGAGACAATTTCTTACAAAAGTGGCATCCATGGTGACAAGGCGACGGACATGGTTCTAGCCCTCCCGACAGGCCCCGTGTGCAATGAAGGCCTGAAAAAACAGGTCTCCCTTATCCTGCTCCTCGCACGAGACCATCCGAGGGTCAACCCTCTTCAACTACAAGGCACAAAGTAAAACTGAAACAATCTTTACAAGACAGGCACATGCAAAAAAGAAGGATGCGGAACTTTCTACAAGGAGTTAAGACATACCTCAAAGATGTACGTAGGGAACAGAGACCAGGACAAGGCATTCTCCTCCATGAACTTCTCCTAGGCCACCTTCTTGGCGCGGTAAGCAACCGGGTAGTGCACCTTCTCACCTGTGTGGACCTTGATGATCTTCTATAGGGCCTTAATGTGAGTTGAGGGTTTTTTCTTCACCGTCTGTTCGATGTGGCACAGCACCCATGCAGTATGGAGTGCTTGATCATCCTTCTTGGTGTTGGGGGTGTAGTTGTGGCTGTCAATGTATTCAATGACGGTTTTGTTGCCGTGATTACATTGGTAGTGTGCTTTCAGTAGCCATGCACAGCCAGCAGTCTTCCACTAACCACAATGGACCTCCAGGTGGATTGGCTCGCCAATCCACCTGGAGAATCCATGTTGCGGTCGAAAGCATAATCTTGGACTTATTCACGACAGGCCTCCATGTTGCGGAAGGTTTGGCCACCTAAGGAATTTGTGCATCTGCCTTTGCGCTTGCATGTGCATGGAGCAAGAGCTGGTTTCAGGTCTTTGTCGGTTGGTTCTGGCAGAGGTGGTGAAGTTTCCTCATCAGACAACCCTACACACAGGGAGAAAAAATACAACGTTAGATAGATGTGTCATAACATTCACAACAAGCTACAGTGGTTGGTGGAATACGGACAATGTACTTCGACATAGTACGAGGTTCAAACGCGTCGGCTGCGATGCCATGTCTAGACAGTTAGTGGGTTCAACGCACCTGCACAATAACCACAAAACGGGTGGACACATTGATTTCCTCGAAGACGCATTTTCTACTCTTCAATGCGCTCAGGAGAGCGTGGAGTCATGATCTCCACAACACTGACGTGGCAGGTACTTGTGCTCCTCCTTGTCAATGAAAAGGAACGGGGACTCGGGTGGGTAACGGGAGACCAAGACCTTGGGAGGGTCGCCGGCATCCTTGTCCAGGTAATCGCCTCCTAAGGCATGGAAAATGGCGGACATGGTGGCCAAAAGTTCACATAACAACATGTTTCATGAGTCGTTATATGCATCCTACCCATCATCTGGACTTGGCAAACCCGCAAGTTGTGAGCACGAGGACGAGAGCCATCCTGGCGATAGAGTCCCACTACGGTAATGTGACAAAATTGGCAGGAGATATTGACTACGCATGAACAATGGTTCAATGGTCACAACCCTTACGGACGAAGAGAGAGAATGTCCACATTACATGTTGGTTATCCAGCTTACCATGACAACAATCATCGCTAACCATACAAGCAAGAACAACACATTCGGAGGGGAGGAAAACAACATTAAGGTAATCATGCACCTGGGGCCAGAATACCAACGAGTAGAGGCACTTCAGCATCGGGTGAGTGACGTTGCCAGCATGCTTTTTGTTCTTGAAAAATCCTCTTGGTAGTGTCTTTTGCATGTGGAAGTCAAGTGGCAACGTCCACCTGGCAACCTATCGCATGAGCATGATATGCAACGAGTACAATCCTTTCGGACTTTGTCAATGTCAACGTATAAAACCATTGGTTCATGTTCAATTATGAGGCAGTTTTATGAAATCAAATTCATGAGAATGATGTCATCTTTTTATTGCTTGAGAGAACTTGGCTCATGAAGAAGGGGTCAATTGAACTTCTGAGAGAATGCTTGAGAGAATGCTTCTGCATCAATGCTTGAGAGAACTTCTCTGGAAATACATGTTGTATCCAAACTTGTACTTCAAGTCAAGTGACTCCGACGGAACATGACTCAGGGTTCACAGCAGGTATTGTAGAGATATTCCGAAAAACGTTCAAAAGTGAAAAATGATTCTTACGGTATGCACTCTTTGAACATATTTCCTCCCAGACCGGTGTGACATTGATTTCTTTGCAATAGTGTGTACACTACGTACGATATGAAGCGCTCTGGGAAAAGTGGGTACAATACGCATTTGTTGTGTGGTGTGAGTATCATGTTCATCTTGTACAAAAACTGGCCAAGAGAAAATTCAGAGGCCCAAATAGTGGATTAAGTGGAATTAGGTCATTCACCGAACCACCGATGATTTACTTGCTTTACTCTCACAACTAAATGAAGCATAATGATGTTGTCGTTGCTGCTCCCCTAATTAGGATACGCAATGAACGAACAAGAAAGAAAGTTCTTTCATTTGGATCACTTAGCATAGGGTCTCACGGTCTTGGTTTTTTATGAAGGCCGCTGAATGAAGCCCTTTCGTGCCATTTGGTCAACCGTAACTCCAAGGAATTAAATCGACAAGACCAGCGTCAATGCGGTTGCGAGTCAATGCAATCAGACGCCCGTCCTTGGCCATAGCCAAAGTGTCCAGATATAGAGAACGATGTGAACCAGACTTTGAAATTCCAGTTTGTAGTGGTCTGCGATGGCAAGGGCCAATGCTGAGTAATCCAAACTACCATTAGGGTCTAGTATCATGGACTCGGATAGATAGACGCAGTTGCACGTCCATGAGACTGCGTAACAATTGGTCCGGTTCACCTCACGGTCTTCGGATAGATGCATCTATGACCTTTCACCACCACGTAACAACTCATTGCCATGTTCTGCATTCCCTCTGTTATAATAATGACGTATCGGAGGTCATGGTTGTGCATCTTCTCTCACAATGGAACACCAAACAACTCGTTTTGCAGGGAGAAAACTGTCAAACTATATGATTTTTTCTGATGCAAGACTGTGATTTTTTACCCGTGTTATAAAGTCTGGCCACATAGTATGCTCCCATGCCTTGCTCAAAGTTCTATGGCATCTACTAGCTAAACCTCTATGTTTCACCTCTCTGGCGTTGACTCGTGGTTGCCTCATACCTTGAGAATCCTCCGACATCATGAGAGAAGTTTCCTTCAAGATACCCATCTCCAAACATTTAGGGGCTGTTGGTTTCATTTCGTCTTGGGCACATCCGAAGCTATGCAGTAGTGAAGCCCGAGAGGTTTCCTTTCTATGAAGGGGGACTTTAGTCTACCCAATGTTTCTACATCTGTAAAAAAAGCTTGCAGGAAAGTCAAAAGTGACCGGATATCAAGTCACAATGCTGCGATTTAATGGTAAATGGGCTATTTTTCTTAGTTATCTATGGCATCGCGCAAAAGCGCCCTATTGAGTTGCACCTGACAATTAATGTGTGCATTGTGGGCAGTCGTTGATGAGTTGTTCTAAGGTTGCAACAAGCGGAACGTGGATGGTTCACAAGAATGTGGTGTGGAGCAGAAAATGATTCAATGAATAGAGGGAATTTAAGTGTAATCATATATCAATGACAAAGTCTCTGAAGTGTCCAGGGTGTACATACAATGTACACCCTGGACACTTCCGAGCCTCATTGTGTTTCACACTGTCAGAAGTCTCAGTGAGAAACACAATTAGGCATGTTTCAGGTCTTAAGCACTTGATTTGAGTGATGTGTGCAAAGCCACACAGTGAGTGGTTGCTTACAGAAACCCTATCAAGAAGTCGGGGGGGTTCAAGATATTGAGGGATGGCTTTTAGAACCACCAAGAAGTCGACCAAAAAGAATGGAAACATTGATACGGTTCACGCCACGTTTTCTTACCATTCTAGAAAGTGGTCGAATGACTCAACCTTTGGGAATGGAGAACTGGAGGTCGGGTGGGTGGCCAAGTGCCCTGGGCTAATTGGCGTGGAAATCCAGAGGTCAACGCGTGGTGGGCCATGGATGTAATGATAGAAGCTCCCACTCGCTGAGTTTAGGGACTCTTGTATTTCTGGGATGTAACACTTCCTCCCCTTCTAGATGTGACGTCCTAGTGCCTTAGCAAACATGGGCTGGTGACGTCGCTAGTAGCCATCAATCAAATCGTCAACATCGTGGAGGTTGCCTTAGGGCTCCTAGATTTTGTGTGTGGTGTCGTAGATGTGCCACTTGACTATATGTTTGGCCTTTTTTTATGGTATCGATGTCCAAGGATGTCTGCAATCACGTTCTTCATGTCCTCATCCACTTGGATCGGAGGTGAAGGAGCCACATCGCTGTCAAGAATTTCTTGCTAGGGTCTCAATATCACTTGACCTTGCTAAGGTGGAAGACCAAATGGATTACCATGTTGTTTGGTTGGCGAAATCAAGCAACAACCGGGGCTGACATTTTCTCGATCTCAGATAAGCCCAACCATTTGGGATTGAGCAAAAAGCTACACAAAATCGTGTAGCTTGATGTTCATTGAGTTGAATGGGACATAACAACTATGAAGGAAAATGCCATCGCTGTGATTTTGGTCCACTTCTCTCTTCATGGCTACTTTCATCTTCACGAGGATCGCGCATGTTTCCTCTTAGACACCATACAAGTCCCATTGGTGGGTGTCAACCACAGGAAAACTGCTTTGTTTTTGTAGTCCTTCGCATGCGCAGGAGTTTTACCACTCCCAAGGGGATTTTACCCGTTGCGGTGGAAGTCGTCAAGATCTATCTGAGTCAAGTGGTAAGCAATTTTGCTGCCCAATCAGTGCCATGGAGCTTGCATCAAGTAAGGAGGAGTTGTTTGAGCATATCATCTTTCTGCTTGGTCTCCCTGTGTAATTGAGGATGGATCACCCTTGATAGCTAGATCTGAATTTTGTAACTCCTCATGAATTTACGCCAAAAACAACTAGTGAAACAGATGTCTCTCATGCTAATGATGGTACGTGGCACTTCATGCATCCGCACGATCTGGTTTAGCAACAGTCGTGCTGTTCTTCATACAATGAAGGTGGTCCTCTTGGGGGTAAAGTACAACACTCTAGAAAATCTTCCAATCACCACATGAATGGTGTCATATTCCTCTGGAGTGACATGCAATCCCACCACAATGTCAATGCAGATGTCAACCCATGGCCTTGTCAAAACTGGGAGTGGTTGGAATAGACCTAGCGGCCTCGCACAACAGGATTTCTACCATTGAAAATTGTCGCATGATCTACAAAATGTTGCCACCTCAGTCTGTATTTGGTCCCACCAGTGATACTTCACTAACTTTTCAAGCATCTTGTCCTCACCAAAGTGTTCATCTGGACTAGTGTCCTGGTATTCCTCCAATAACATTCATCGTAACTCCATATTTGGTTGTATGATGACTTGGTGAGTGGATTGTTGTCAACAGCAAGGATTGTTGAACCAGAATTGTCGTACCCACTGAACTCCTCATAACCCTTCACGAATAGCCTCGCAAGGTACCAGTTTCTTGTCAACAAGCAAGGTGTTAAACTCAGCTATCAAGTCAGTTGCCTACTCTGAGCATCCGCTGGATTTGTTTTTCCAGGTTGATACCCAATGAAGTAGTCACGACATCAATTGAGTTTATTGGCGGCTTTGATTTGGCTGAGATTGAGATCATTAAATGTAAATGAAGTTTTGTCTCATTTTTTATTGCACTGTCTCATCTTGAATTTGTGCACAAATGCCAACATTTCTTTCTTGTGCACCATGTGGTTAAGCTCCAATCCGTGTAGGTTTTGCTATGAATAGGTGACTGATTGTTCTCCACCGCTGTTCATTTATAAAAGAATGGACCCATTAGCTTGATCAGATGCGTTGTCAGATCTGTCAATCGGAAGGACTAGCACTGAGGTCAAAGCTTTTCTCAAAGTGTTAAACACGTCTTGTTTTCTATCTCTCCAACTCCAGTTCGTGGCTTTACGAGTTAGATCAAAGAGAGGTGCTGACACCCAAGCGTAGTTCCTCACAAATCAACAGTATCAATGAAAGTTTTCCAGAAACACTCTACTTCTTGAACGTTGTAGGCGTCAGCTAATCAGCGACCACATCCACTTTATCCACATCCATGGTAATTTTCTCATCACCAATAATTTGACCCAAAAACTTGACCAAACAGCGACCAAATTCGTATACTGAGAGTCTTCCATAGAGTTTCTACATCTGTAAAATCTTGATAGTTTTTTGGAGATATTCATTGTGCTCTTCCTTGGTGAGGATGCAGGCCAAGATGTCATCAATGTATATGATGGAAATTTTCCATACAACTCCGCATCACTCCGTTAAAATCCCGATGACCCCGTACAACTATATACAATTCCATAGACCTCTAAAACTATAAAACTGCATATAACTCCGCATAACTATGTACAGCTCTGTCGAACTCTGTATTCCTTCCTACAACTTTGTAAGAATCCATAAAGTTTTGCATAACTATCTGCAACTCTCTTCAGTTATGTACACCTCTCTACGGCTCCATACATCTTTTTTCAACTCCGCACAACTTCATACAGATCTGCACAACTCTGTACAACTACATCTAACTCTGTACATTATCATAGAACTCTGAAAAAATGTTTGTAACATCTGCACAATTCCGTACAAATTCTTGTATCTTACAGAAAATCTTTGCATCTATGAACAACTCCCAACAACTCTTTACATCTACATACTCCTTTGTAGAACTTTCACAACTCCGGAAAAATCCATACAACTCTAGCTACATTCAACTCCTTATAACTCTGTTCAACTCACTCAACTCTATACACCTCCAACACCATAAGACTGTACAACCCCGTGTAAACTCATCCATCTCTGTACAGCTGTGCACAACTCCATACAAGTCCTTTCAGATCTTCACAAATCCATACAGCTCCATAAAACTTGAAACAAACCTGTAAATCTGTGTACAACTCTGCACAGCTCTGTTCAACTCCATACAATGCAGTAAAACTCTTTAAAGTACCGCACAAATTTGTTCAACTCTGTTAAGCTCCATAGCATTCTGTAGAGGTCTATTCAACTCTGTATAACTTCTTCCAAATCTGTTCAACTCTGTAGAGCTTCAAAGAACTGTGTACACTACTGTAGATCTGTGAACAAGTCCGTACAACTCCATACACCTCCGTAGAACTGTGTACAACTCCGTTGAACTCCTACCAGCTCCGTACAACTCTGTAAATCTCCGTACAACTCTGTAAACCTCCGTATAATTCTGTGCAAATCCATACTATATTGCAAGATTCCGTAGAGATCTGTTCAACTCTGTAAAATTCCATAGAACACTTAACAACTCTATACTCCTCTTTACAACTCTCTACAACTTGTTACAATAGCATAATACTCCATACATCTCCTCTAACTCCACACGAATTCCTAATTTGCCATACAAATACAAATACAAATCTCTTCAAATCCGTACAAATCCAGCATTTTCAACCTCTGTATAACTTGTTGCAAGTATGTACATCTCTTTATAACTGCGCAATACATGGTACACATCTGGAAAGTTCTACACAACTTCGTATGACTCTGCACAACTTTGTACTATTCCATGCAAAACTGTTCAACTGTGCACAACTATATTCAACTTGATCCAAATCTATACAACTTTATACAACGCTGCACACATTTACACAACTCCATTCAAATATGTACAGCTTTGTAAAGTTGCCTACATCTATGTACAACTCAGTACAACTCCAGACAAATCCATACAACTCTCTACAACTCCGCACCAATCCGTACAAATCCCTCTAGCTGAGTTCAACTCCGTACAGCTCTGTTTCACTGTGTACTACTATGTTCACCTTTGTACAGATCTGTTTAGTCGGTTCAACTCTGTAAATCTCTATAGAAATCCGTTTTCTCTCCAGAAATCAACGTACTTCAATACAGCTTCCTGCAAATCTGTACAATGTGTAAAACTCTGTATAAATCTTTACAACTCCATACACCTCCGTACAAGCATTAATCTTTTGAACTCTGTACAATTCCATAAAACTGCGTACAACTATGTTTAACTCTGTAAAACTCCATACAACTATGTACAACATTGAAAACATCTTACAACTTTGTAAAAGGTTTGTACAACTCCGCACAACAGTGTAAAAATCCTGACGACTTTGTTCAAATTGTACAATTTTGTACATTTCCAACTCCATAAAAATCTGTACAGCTACTTACAACTCAGTACAACTGTCTACAACTCTGTATAACTCTGTCCAAATTTGTAGAACTCTATACAACTCTATACACCTCTACAGATCTCTGTACAATTCCGGACAACTCTGTAAAACTATATGCAAATCTTTAAAAAAGATTACAGCTCTGCACAATTGTGTACCTAATAGTAAAACGTTGGACATCTCGTTACAATTCGGTTCACCTGCGTACAAATCCTTAAAACCTTATACACCTACGTACAACTCCGTACAAATTACATATGTATTTGTAAAACTCCACACTATTAAGTCTACATGAAACTAATTTATACAAATCAAACTCCGGAAGATTCTTCATAACTCTATACAGATCCATACGAGTCTCAAAAGCTCTGCAAAACTCTATACAACTCCAGACAAGTCTATGCAATTCGGTACAACTCTCCAAAACTCCGTACAGCTCCTTACAATGCCATACAACTCTGTTTAACTCTACACAGCTCCATAAAAATCATAGCTCTCTATAATGACCTCTTCATAACTCCACACAACTCCTTACAGCTCAATACATGTTTGTAGAACTCTATACATCCGCGTACAATTTTGTACTCTGTACAAGTCTTTACAGATCTGCACAACTCCGTTCACCTCTGTACAACTCGTTACTACTCCAAACTGCTCCTTACAACTCCATACTGCCACGTACACCATCGCAAAAGTTTTTGCAACTCCTCTAACTCCACAAGACTCCATGTCAATCTGTACAACTCCGTGAAACTCAATACGCCTACATACAGCTACATATAACTCTTTAGACATCTGTAAAACTCGTTACAGCCTTGTACAGATTTGCAAAACTCTGTACAAAGCATTATAAGTTTATACGCCTGTGTATAACTCCATGCAACTCTGTTCAAATCTGCATGGCTCCGTACAACTCTGCACAACTCCCTAAAAATCCTTACAACTCTGTACAATCCCATGCAACTTGTGAAGACTTTGTACATCCTCGTACAACATTTTCAACCCCATACATCTCCATATACCTCTGTACAACTCTAGACAGAGTTGAAAGAAGTTGTATGGAGTTGTGTGGAGTCATACAGAGTTGTACATAGTTGTATAGAGTTGTATAGAACATCACAAATTTGTAATGAGTTGTATGGATTAGTACGAATTCAACACAATCATACGGAATTGTTCAGAGTCTTGCATAGCTGGATCTATTTGGCGTTTGACGAAAGTTATAGAGAGTTTTACCGAGTTGTGATGAGTTGTATGGAGTTGTACATAAGGGTGCAAAGTAATACATAGCTCTGTGGAGCTACATGGAGCTGTCCAGGGTTGTATGGAGTTGCAGTGAGTTTTACAATGGTGCATAGAGTTATACGGAGCAGTACGGAGTTGTACAAAGTTGTACAGAGTTTTACAGAGTTGTGCAGTGGTCTTCGGAGTTACTCAGAGTTGAACAGAGTTTTATGCCATTGCACACAGTGGTACATAGTTTTGCAGAGTTTTGTGGAGGTTCATGGCGTTGTAAAGACTTGAACGGAGTTGTGGGGAGTTGTTAAAAGTTACACGGAGCTGTACACAATTGTATTTTTGTAGTTTTTTGTACTTTTTTGTACAGAGTTGTACGGATTTATACAGAGTTGCACTGAGTTTTACAGAGTTGTACATAGTTTTACAGTGTTGAATGAAGCTGAACGACATTGTACAGAGCCATGTGACCATTTCTGACTCATGCTATGATTTCCAAAGTTGACAGCATAACGTTTAATGCTATGGTCGTGGTCAGTGACATGGCAACTTTGGCTGGTTGTCGCACAACATATCTATGATACGCCACCATTATCATGAAGTTTTTAATCCATGAATATTACGAGCAGGTCTATATTTACCACATATGGTGTTAAATTATGGTCATGGTCAGTGATGTATACCTATTTTGGCTGGTCATTGTGCAGGATAGCTACGATGTGCCACTAGTTCTTGATGATCTTAACATCTGTTCGCCCATGACTAGTATGCCTGCATTATGACTTCCCCATATGACCATTTATGGCGTGGGCTTTAATTTGTCAAAGTTGACCACATATGGTGTAATGTTGAGGTCATGGTTTGGCTCTGTTTTGATCTCTCTTGTGAGATTCAAGGGGGGTGTCCGAGTGAAGCTCTGACAAGAGAGTAATCCTTGAAGGAAATCAGGCTCTCTACAATGTTTCAGGTCCCACACCGAACTACCTTGACTAACGGCTCTTCAGTCCTGTGACCGTCCGACCTGAAATCAGGTTATCCCCTGAAAATTTGACGCGTGTCACCCGTTTCCGGTTAGAATCCTCGTCCTTGTTCTTTTGTCCTGTACTGCATGCATGTATCCAGGACGTTCATTCCATTGAAAGTTAACCAATAACAGTCTATTCATCATGTTTGGCTTTAGTTCTGTGGTCCTCGTAGTTGTGTCTCCACCCTACTGTTCCCCAATCGCTCATCCTTTGCCACCTTTTGTCCGTGTCCCCTCCTATTGTCACTCCGCTACTTTGCTCAGCTCAGCTCACATCAACACATCCGCCTCTCTTTCTTGACCTCTTGCATTCTCTCAGCATACCCCTTCTGCTCTCAAAACCGGCTGTCTACCTTGCTCCCCGTTTCTGCTCGTCTCATTTCTGATGACCTCCCTGCCTCCGGTCTCCTCTCTTAGCTTTTGTTACTCTTCCATGCATCCGCAGTTCTTGTTGCTTCTGTCTGCTTCTGCCTTCACTCCTCCCGCACATCTAGTTCTTCTGATAGGTCAGCCTCACCGGCTCGCCGACCCTCGTTGGCCCGTGATAGCCCTCGCGGACCGTCTTTGGCCCTCACCGATTCTCGTCTGCACGCGTCGGCCCTCGTCAGCTCTTGTTTGCCCTCAACAGCCATAGAAGATCCTCGAGTACCCTTGCCAGCCCTCCATGTCCTTTCCGGCTTCACCACTAGCATCGTGGGCCTTGCCAGCCCCATTTTTGGCCTCATTGATGGCATTTCCAACTTCACCGTCGGCCTAGCCGGCTTTGCGGGCCTCTCCACCGGCCCTTTTGGCCTCACTGGTCTCGTCGCAACCCCCGCCGGCTTCGTCGAAAGTCGTAGCTGTTGTTGCAGCAGCCGCTGCTACTGCTCCTAATCCTTGTGTTGTGGCTATTTCTATAGTACCTGTTGTGGCTTTTACTGATGCTGGTGTTACTGTTGCTACTATTGTTGCTCTTGCGCACGTGTATGTAGTGGTGGACCCTCCCAAGATTGAAGTTGTTGCGGCCACTGTCACTTCTACTGCTGCTTGCATATGAACGATGGATGCCTCGTTTCTCATAAGAAGTGCAAAGTTAAGTGGAATCTTCTTAGCACTAATATGAAGCTTCCACGTGGAAGTACTGCCAGGGCATCGCTGACGCTATCTAGCAACGCAAACGCAAGAACAGCAAGGGTCTTGCTAAGAAGACAGGCGTAGTCTCTGAAGCAACCATGATGCACATAGGAATGGGAACTTACAAGCACACGGGCACCTGTCAGGCTATACGTTGCAGTAAGTCAGTTTGCTTTTAACCAGTCCGAATCCGCTGTTATGGTCATGCCTTGGTGCCCACACCGGCAATCACCCGCGGTTTGATCTTACGAATGCAGAATCCCAAGTCGGACATAACGACTGCACACATGCTCTGACATCATTTGCTAGAAAGAAAATGAAAAAACATGTAAATCTGGCCAATGGCCAGTTACGCAAGAAAATCCTAGAGGTTGAAGAAAAACAACAGAAGGCGGATGGGTGGATGACCACGCGACAGCACCCCAGTGCTAGCTGAGGGAATGGAGAAACCCCCTAAGCAATGTTGTGTGTGAGAGAGCACGCTGCATAGAACACAACATGACAGACGGTGCTTGAAAAGGTGGAGAGAAGACAAATAAACACATAGAAATGTGAGAGTTAGTTGAAACAATGACTGAGAGAGAGGGATATCCCCTCAAGTTGTTTCATGTGGCTTCCACCCGTCACGAGCAACGAAGATGGATTACCCATGTATCCCGCGTTGGCAGTGCGGGGTAGAGGAGAGCGTGACGACACGTCGGGCCTCCGGAGAGTCCTGAGACGTCTCCAACACCTACGACAGTGCCGGCAAATTGCAGTCTATGCGTTCCAGTTGCCTAGTAGGTTTGTCGGGAGCTAGGAGACTATTCTCTGTGGTTGAGACCCAGGCACTTAGTGGTCTGTGCCAGTGCCCTAGAAGACCCCAGAATGGTGAGACACATATCCATACTGGCAGGTTGTGTATTCCCTTTGCGATCGAGAACCGGGCACACAGTGATCTGTATCGGTACCAGGGGAGACCTAGCACTGATTAGCTGATCCCTTGTTGACTTTTGTTGGACGTGTTTACCTTGCATGCGGCTGAGACCCAGACGTCCAATGACATGTCCCGACGTCTCAGTAGGCCTAAACTTGCCTAGCCTGGCTGGCCGGTAATGCAAGTGTGTCATTGTAGAGCATGGGTGTGTATGGGGTACATCGCATGTTTTCTTGTCGGTCGAGACCCGAGAACACGGTTGACTGTTCCGGTGCCTCGGGGGACCTCCATTGTGTGGTTTCATGTTCTGTGACACGTTTATTCCCCTTGAGTGCCTTTTGGCGCGATGGGGATGACAGGGCCTAGTGGGCAAGCCTCCAGTCCCTAATACATAAGCTCTCAGCAGGGCTCATTGTTCTCCCCCCATGTTCTTACTGTGTCTCAGACTTTGCCAAATCTTTGCAGCATTTGTATGCCACTTACAACCAGAGCTAATGTTAGTTCGTACGTGGGCCTGTATGCCCTACATGTTTCCAATTTCTCCACCCTCGGTCAGGCCAGCGTGCGTGCAAACTTTGCAACGACTAGCCTATGGGAAAGTACAGGAAAATATCTACAAGCTACCAAACAGGAACCGGAAAGATCACAACAATAGTATGGGTCACTCGGGTGGCCGAATGAAAAACTGAAAGAAGTAGCGGAGTCTGGTTACCAAGCTCTACAGAACCAAGTTGACAAGGAGCAGAAGTGATGATGCCAAGAAATCAGCCCTCATGAACTAGCCACCAAGAAAATTCATGTGTGCACATAGGAATTTTTGGTTTTCGTGCATCTCTCAATGTACTCTGTTGTGTCCTCCCGGCTTGTGTACATCGGCGCGCAGATGACTGACGGCAAGACTTGACGCCGTTGGAGTGTCGCTCGGTGGAGCCGGCGCACGCTGAGGCCCACTCACCCATTGCTGGAGCATGCTCCCTCTGGCGATGCCCTCAGCTCCATCGGCAGGCCTCCTCGGTGGTCGGGCCGCCGGCGGTCACTGGCACTGCAGATGATGTCTGCATGCACCTAGTGCTTTGTCTGGCTGTGGCATTGCATCTGCAGCATCATGCATTGCCTAGGGTCCATGTCTCCTGCTGGAGTCTTCCTGGGCATGGAGCTCGAACATGATCGCTCCCAGGGCGTCCTGCACATCCACCAGGCCGCCTATGTGCAGACACTGTCCACCTGCTTTGCGGAGGACCTGCCACTCGTGCCGAGCGTATCCTCACCCATGTCACCCGATGGCCAGGTAAAGCTGAAGAGTCCTGACCCAGCCATTGTGGGGGAGCCAGTTGACGTGACCACGTACGTGTGAGTCATCCGGTCACTCATGTTCCTGGAGACGACGACGCGCCCAGACATCGCGTTCGCCGTCAACCTCCTAGCCTAGTTCTCTCACGAGACGTGTCACCTCCACTACGAGGCCGCAATCCGAGTACTGCGCTATGTCGTCTCGACTCCTCGACGAGGTCTCATGTTCCACCGTCCGCCGTCTGTTGTCGCGGTGGGCTATATCGATAGTGACTAGGCCGGCAGTCCGGACAGTAAGAGCCACACAGGCGGGATATTTTTGATTGGCGGAAGAGTTGTGTCCTGGCACAGTGGCAAGCAGGGTGCATTGCACGCAGCGCTGCTGAGGCTAAGTACGTTGCTCTTGGCTCAAGCGCGTGTGAGAGTGTGTGTTTGTGTCGTCTGTTATCCGAGTTGCGTCAGTCCGTCGCATCCATCACGTTGCACTGTGACAATGAGAGTGCCATGGCCATCGCCACAATGATGGCGTCCATCACACATGCACAAAGCACATCAACGTTCAGTATCACTATTTGCGTTCGTTGTTGCATGACAACAGCATCAGCATCGTGTGGGTTGAGACAGCACGGCAGTTGGCTAACTTCTTGACCAAGGGACTGAAGCACAACTCGTTCAAGAAGGCTGTCAGTTCAGTTGGCACGTGTCCGTGAGTGACTCTCTCTGTCCCTGCTTGTGTTTTTGCTTGGCCTGGGGGAGTTTGGTCGTTGACTGTGTCTCTGCCCGCACATGTGCACTATGCCTGTGAGTCATGGGGGAGTCTTGGTTTTCGTGCATCTCTCATTGTACTTTGTTGTGTCCTCCCGGCTTGTGTACATTGGCGTGCAGATGACTGGCGGCGAGACTTGACGCCTCTGGAGTGTCGCTTGTTGGAGCCGACGCACGCTGAGGCCCACTCACCCGTCGCTGGAACCTCCTCCCTCTCGCAATGCGCTCAGCTCCATCGGCAGGCCTCCTCGGTGGTCTGGCCGCCGGCGGTCACTGCCACTGCAGATGCTGTCTGCATGCACCTAGTGCTTTGTCTGGTTGTGGCATTGCATCTGCAGCATCATGCGGTGCCTAGGGTCCATGTCTCCTACTGTATGGCCCTGTTTGGCATCGTTGACTGTCGTAGGCACTGCATGAGTTCGGGCAGCCATAACTCTTTAGTGCTATTTTTCTAGCTGATTCTGACTGCAGGACTGCGTTCACAGCGGAGGTATTAAGGTATGGTCCAGTTTTCAGGCAAAACGGACGATGCCCGGATTTTGGGCTGTCGGGCGTCTTGCAGGGCTCATCGAGAAAACCCTGCCTGCCAGAAAATAGGTCATAGACTATTTTATGATTGGCTGGTTAGCTGAGTAACAAGCTCTAAACTAGTGGGGGAGAGCTAGAACTTGGAGGGATCTCCCATTGTTGCTCATTCTTCATTCCTAATCAGTCACTTTCAGTTTTGAGCTGCTTTCTGGCGCTAACATTGGCGGGCACGTTTCTGAGTAACGAACCTAGAGCTTCCTGACTTAGACTCTAGAGCCGCAGACTGAGGGGGCAGCAGACTTAAGCAACAAGCGTGGAAGCCCGCACGCTACATCAACAGCGCATGCTGTCCCAACCTGCTGCCTAGGTTTTCTAACTTGGTATCAAGGCGTGAGCGTAGCAGCAGCAGCAGAAGACTGGCGTACAGGTGCCAGACAACGCCGACGGACCCCCATACGCACCAGTGTAGGGGAAATGCTACCGGATTTTTTCCGGCAGCATTGACCCGCCTGGTCGCGGCGTCGGATTTTTTCCCACGGCCACTAGGCCAGGGGAAATGCTGCCAAAGTTTTTCAACAGTGTTGACCCCAACACATGACGTGAGGAGGTGAGCGGCAGGCCTTGTCCAACACCTACGGGTGACGATGCACGCTGCAACATCACACAGGTGCAATGGCTGGCACCAGCACGCAGCAGCAGCGGCAGCCACAGGCAACGGCAGCGAGTAGTGGCAACAGCAACCAACTGCAGCTGTGTGCAGCAACAGTAGTAGCAGACAGAAGCAGCAGCTTGCAGCAGCCTGCAGTAGCAGTAGCTCGCAGTACCAGCAGCCCGTAGCAATAGCTCGTTGCAGCAGCAGCCCGCAGCAACAGCGAGTAGTAGTAGCAGCAAGCAACAGCTGCAGCAACATGCAACATCAGCAGTTGGCTGCAACAACCAGAGTAGCGAGCCGTAGCAGCAGCCAGCTGCAACAGCGGCTGTAGCGAGCAGCTGCCAGCAGCGGCTGCTGCTGCTCGTTTTGCATAGCAAGCAAGCAGCGAGCAGCAGCCTGCTGCAGCCAGCAAGTAGCAGCACGCTGCCAGCGAGCAGCAGCACGCTGCCAGCGAGCAGCAGCCCGCTGCTCGCAGCTAGCAGCGGGCAGCTGCCCCCTATGACAGACGAGAAAAGAGAAAAAACAATGCAAGAAAAGAAAAGTCCCCCTCCCCACACACTTTGTTGCCGCGGCTGCAGCAGCTGCCTTTGCTGCTGCAGCCACCACAGCAGCCGTAGCAGCCCGCAGCAGCAGCAATTGCTGCTACAACTACAGCCGCAGTAGCACATGCAGCAACAGCAGTAGTAGCAACACCAGCCGCAGTAGCAGCAGCTACAACAGTAGCAACAACAGCAGCACCACCACCACCAATTGCAACAGCAGCAGTAGCACCAACCGCAGTAGTAGCAGCAACACCAATAGCAGCAGCAGTAGTAGCAGCCGCAGCAGCAGCAGCAGCAACAGCAGCTGCAACAGCGACCCCAACAACCTCCACTACTGACGTCAGCATCCCGTTGTTGACATCATTGCTGACATCACTATAGACGTCATCCACTCACAAAATTAAAAACTAAATGAAAAAAGGGGGCAAGGGAAGGGGGAAGAAAACCTAAGGGTGGACAGGACATCCACCGCCCTCAGTAGATGTCACTGCTGATGTTAGCACCACACACAAAACAAAACAACACAAAAGGGGCATCACACCATGGCTGGTAGCCCCACTGGGGAGGGGTCCCCCTCTATTGGGGGGACCCCCACCCCTCTTGCTTGCAGCGGCTACAGTAGCAGCAGGAGTAGCAACAGCAGCAGCAGCAACAGCGATAGCAGCTACAGCAGCAAGAGCAGAAGTAGGAGCAGCAGCAGCAGCAATAGCAGCACCAGCACCAGCAGCAACAAAAGGAGTAACAGGAGCAACAGGAGCAACAAGAACAGCAGCAGCAGTAGGAGGAGCAGCAACAGCGCAAGCAGCAGCAGCATTAGCAGCAACATCAGTAGCAGTCGTAGCCCTCTGGCAACGTTGGTGACAATCTTGACCCCTCGCTACTCTTCAACAATAGCTCACCACCCTCACGCAGCAGCTTGCGGCACTACAACCGTTCGTCTCTCAGGCCGTCCCCATTGTGCCGCCATCCTTCACCCCTCCAGGGCACGCCAACCCAGTTATGTCTACTGCCATGCACTACCTGGCGCAACACCAGACTCTGCGCCAACAACTGAAAGTGACCTCCGTCCTTGGCCCAACTCTAGGTGCCGGCCGCAGGCAGAAGGTCTTTAAGACGTAGCCCCTGCCGGTTCAGGCCGGCGAGCAGTTTCGAAGCTGGGAGCTCAGCTTCTGGATCTGGGTGCAGAGTGAGGGCCTGTGGGTATACTACAACCTGCCGTACAATGCCACCCAGGCTGACCAGTTATATGACACTGGTCGTGCCGTCCGTGCTTTAGTCCCTGTCGTCCCTCCGGCTTCCCGCCTCGCCCTCGAGCCCTTCTTAGGCGACTTCACCGCTGGCGCCATCCCAGACCCTACAGTCGTGTGGCACATCCTCACTCATCCCCATTGCTTGTCCAGCGAGGCCAAGACCAGCCACCTGTTACGAGAGTTCAACTCCCTGCACATGGGGGAGACCGAAAAAGTCACCTCCTACTAGCACCGGGCAAAGGACAACCTTTGGCGCCTCGGCAAGTCTGCCCCACCCCCTTTTGTCGCGATCCTCACCATCAAGCGCGGTGCCACCAACGTGTACGCAAACGTCTTTGTCCAATATACTCACGACGTTATCTCCACCATGTCGGCCCAAGGCTCCCTCATGCCCTGGGCATACGAGCTCTTCCTCCGAATTGAGGAAGCTTGTCTGGAATCCCGACTCCAGCGCACGGAGGCCGTTGCCTCCCCTACCGTTGCCGCTTTTACCGTCGCCTCTGTGGTCGTCGCCTCCCCAACCGCATCTACCTCAACATTGTCAGGGAAGAAGAAGCGTTGGAATAAGAAAGGCAAGGGTCGGTAGCACCAGCAGCAGCAGCCGTTGATTGGGTCCAGCGGTGGCGGCTCGGTCCGCCACAACTGTGGCCAGCCCGTGCACGGGTGGTACACGTGTCCTCTACAAACGGACGAGGCGCGCGTCATTGCCACCTTGTGTTGCCAGTGCGAGCGCCGTCTCACCTCTGCCGCCAAAGCTATCGCCGGCGCTGACACCTCGGCCTCGTCCACCAGCTCCACCAATCTGATTGCCTCGCCAGGCCCGCCGCCACCAGCGCAGCAGCCGTCGGTATCGGCACAGTCATCCTTCTACCTGGGATCCGACGCTGTCACCCCGCACACCGTCTACACTCCCAGGTTGTCCTCCCGTGAGCGCAAGCTGGAGCAGTTCATCGTGCTCCGGCTCGACCTGCCTCGCCCTCCTTCCGAGGGAAGTACAAGTTACATCACTTCTTGCTCTCCTGTCCAACCCTGCATGACTGAGACTGAGCTACGGTCGTGTCCCGTTTCGTCGTCTGTCTCGTTGGCCCTCATGGTATCCGCTACCCCTTCCCATGACAACGTTGCTTGGCTTGATGATTGACAGTCTCTGTTTGCGCCTCTTTCCACCGCATCCGTGTCCCTTGCTTGCTGCCATGTGACCGTTAGCGATGTAGCGACCCCGGTCCAGGACCCTGCTGAGACCTAGATCATCGACTTCGAGGCCACGCATCACATGACGGCCTCTCGTGAGGCCTTTAGCATGCTCGGTCCTATGGGCAATATCTCTTGTGTTCGGACGGGCTCTAGCCAGGTGTTGTCTGTCCGTGGTGTTAGCGTCGTTCGTTTCCGTGGTCCCTCCGGTGACATCTTTCTGACCGATGTCCTCTTCGTCCCAGGTCTTGAGCTCAGCCTACTATCCTTCACTGCTCTTGACCGCATGAGCATGGACGTTGTGCACTCGCGTGGTTTTGGCACAGTATCGTTGCGTCCGTCTGCTCTTGTTGTGGTGCACGCAACCGCCCGTGGCAACCTCTGGCATGTCCCTTGCCTCTCCTCCTCTCCTTCCGTCTCCTCCCCGTCGGCCGCCACAGGCCATGTGTTAGTCGCTAGTACACTTTCTCCTCAGTGCACTTGTCTCTTGTACCGTCGCCTCTGCCACGTCCACTCTACCGCCGTAGACAGCATGATCCGCACCTGGCCGGCCAAGGGCCAAGATTTTCCCCCTATCGTGCCTCACTCAGTGCATTGACTGTGCTCAGAGGAAGATGCACCGGTCCACGTACCCCTTATGTTCCTCCCGTGCGTCCGTCCCTCTCGACCTTGTCCACTCGGACGTCATGGGTCCTCTTCCCACCGAGTCCGTCGGCGTGCATGGTCGCTATGTCCTCACCCTCACTGATGACGATTCTCGCTACCGCTGGGTCTTCTACCTTCGGCGGAAATGCAATATCGCCCATGCCATCCAGGACTGGTTTGTCCTTGCGGAGTGCGATTGTGGCTTCTCTCTCTGCCATTTTTGCTCCGATCGCGGTGGCTGGTACATGGGTGAGGCCACAACATTTCTCGCCTCCCGCAGCATCCGCCATGAGACCTCCGCGCCTTACACGCCCGCCCAGAACGGTGTCTCCGAACGGTGGAACCGTACATGGCCGGCGCCGTCCACACCATGCGAGTCGAGTCTGGTCTCTCCGATGGCTTCTATTTTGAAGCCATGGCCTACATGACCTAGGTCTGGAACCGGATTCCCCATGGTCCCCTTCCTTGCCAGTCCACGTCGTACCAGCATTGGTGCGGTCAGCACGCTCACCTCCGTCCAACTTGCGTTTGGGACTGCGTGGCCATTGTGTAGCTTCCCGCCCAGGAACAGGGCGGCAAGCTCGCCCCTCGCGGACGTCCTTGCACCTTCCTCGGTGTCTCTCATCAGTCCAAGGCCTGGCGCATCTGGGATCGTTCTCGACTCTACATCGTTGAGTCCCAGGATGCCCTCTTCTTCGAGGACCTGTTTCCTCGCGACCTCATTTGCTCCAGCTTGTCCGTGTCCATCCCGTCGCGTGGGGAAGTGGTGAGTCCGTCCTCCGTCCTGTCGCTTCCGAGTGACACATCCCTCAGTCCCTCTAAGCCAGCAGCCCTAATCGCGGCCGCTCGTCCCTTCGAGCCGTCAGCCCTAGTCGCATCTACTGATCCCTTCGGGCCAGCAGTCCCAATCGTGTCCATTGGTCCCTCCAGACCAGCAGCCCCAGTCACGTCCGCTGATCCCTCCGGGCCTGTAGCCCTCGTCGAATATGCTGGTTCCTATGGGCCGGCAACCCCAGCCGCGTCCGCTAGTTCCTTCGAGCCGGCAATCCTAGCCGCGTCTGCTGGTCCCTCCGGGCCAGCAGCCCCGGTCGCGTCCGCTGGTCCCTCCGGGCCGGCAGCCCCAGCCGCGTCCGCTGGTCCCTCCGGGCCGGCAGCCCCAGACGCGTCTGCTGGTCCCTCCGGGCCGGCAACCCCAGTCGCGTCCGCTAGTACCTCCGGGCCGGCAGCCCAAGTTTCTTCCGCTGGTCCCTCCGGACCAGTAGCCCCAGTCGCGTCTGCTCGTCCTTCCGGACCAGCTGAACCAGTTGCGTCCGCTGGCCCCTCCGGGCCAGCAGCTCCAGTCGCTCCAGTCGGGCCAGCAGCCCCTACATCCGCGGGCCCCTCCAGGCCCACAATCCCATCCTCCTCCATTCTCCCAGTGGACTCAGTGTCATCGCCTGCCCTGCCACGCTACACGCATGGCCCACGCGGCAGCCTCCAACC
Organism: Penium margaritaceum; assembly: GCA_023375785.1. NCBI lineage: Eukaryota > Viridiplantae > Streptophyta > Zygnematophyceae > Desmidiales > Peniaceae > Penium > Penium margaritaceum. The sequence goes on along the minus strand of SZWC01000040.1, from coordinate 435,339 downwards.
CGGACCGTCGGTGAGCGCGCAGACCGTCGCACCGCGCTCCATGGCGCCCCGACCCCCTGCGGCTCCACGTGTCTCCTCCACTCCCACGGTCGTGAGTGGAGATCCTGGCACCAAGGCCCTCGACTTGACCACCTTGGCCATCATTGCAGACACTTGGGCTCCACATTGGGCTACGCCATGCTTCATCATGAGAATTGGCACGCTTTCGTGGCTGCACTCATGCGCATCCCACCTGGGGCTCGAGATGCACACGCTCTCTCAGTCCACTCCACAGCACGCCCGGAGGACCCAGACACCCTGCGCAAGGCACGAGCCTCTCCTGAGGCTGCACATTGGGACGCTACCTGTGCCAATGAGCTCGTCGCTATCCGACAGCACCACGTGTACTACCTCGTCGACCTTCCTCCAGGACGGAAGGCCATGGGCGCCAAGTGGGTCTTTCGGCGTAAGTGGAAGCCCGACGGGTCCTTGGACAAGTACAAGGTCCGCCTTACAGCCAAGGGGTTTGCCCAGATTCCTTGGGTCAATTACGTCCAGATATTCACCCCAGTTGGCCGGTTCTTGACTAGCCGGGCACTCTTCAGCCTGGTCGCCCAACATGGGTGGAAGCTACATGAGATGGATGTGAGCAACGCTTTCCTCCATGGTTCACTAGAGGGTGAGGATCTCTACATGGTGCAGCCCCCAAGCTTCGACGATGGCACTGGGAGAGTCTAGCGACTATGCAAGGCCCTCTCTGGCCTCAATCGTCTCGGTGCTGGAATGAAGAAATCAGCAGCACGCTCCTTCGTGGCGGACTCCAACACAGCATCGTTGACCCCACACTTTTTTTCATTCCACGAGGCCACACTTTCATCGCCATTTTGGTTTACGTTGACGATCTGCTCATTGCGTTGCCAGACACGGCTGCCATCTAGCATGTTAAGGACCTGTTGCACGCCGCCTACTACATGAAGGGCCTCGGATCTGCTAGAGTCTTCTTGGGCATGGAGCTCGAACATGATCGCTCCCAGGGCGTCCTGCACATCCACCAGGCCGCCTATGTGCAGACACTGTCCACCCGCTTTGCGGAGGACCTGCCACATGTGCCGAGCGCATCCTCACCCATGTCATTCGATGACCAAGTGAAGCTGAAGAGTCCTGACCCAGCCATTGTGGGGGAGCCAGTTGACGTGACCACATACGTGTGAGTCATCCGGTCACTCATGTTCCTGGAGACGACGACGCGCCCAGATATCGCGTTCGCCGTCAACCTCCTACCCTAGTTCTCTCAGGAGCCGCGTCACCTCCACTACGAGGCCGCAATCCGAGTACTACGCTATGTCATCTCGACTCCTTGGCGAGGTCTCATGTTCCGTCGTCTGCCGTCTGTTGTCACGGTGGGCTACATCGATAGTGACTGGGCCGGCAATCCGGACAGTAAGAGCCACACAGGCGGGATATTTATGATTGGCGGAACAGCTGTGTCCTGGCACAGTGGCAAGCAGGGTGCATTGCACGCAATGCTGCTGAGGCTAAGTACGTTGCTCTTGGCTCAAGCGCGTGTGAGAGTGTGTTTTTGCGTCGTTTGTTGTCCGAGTTGCGTCTGTCCGTCGCATCCATCACGTTGCACTGTGACAATGAGAGTGCCATGGCCATCGCCGCAATGATGGCATACATCACACACGCACAAAGCACATCAACGTTGAGTATCACTATGTACGTTCGTTGTTGCATGAAAACAGCATCAGCATCGTGTGGGTTTAGATAGCACGATAGTTGGCTCACTTCTTGACCAAGGGACTGAAGCGCAACTCGTTCAAGAAGGCTGTCAGTTCAGTCGGCATGCATCCGTGAGTGACTCTCTCTGTCCATGCTTGTGTTTATGCTTGGCCTGGGGGAGTTTGGTCGTTGACTGTGTCTCTGCCCGCACATGTGCACTATGCCTGTGAGTCATGGGGGAGTCTTGGTTTTCGTGCATCTCTCATTGTACTTTGTTGTGTCCTCCCGGCTTGTGTACATCGGCGTGCAGATGACTGACGGCGAGACTTGACGCCGCTGGAGTGTCGCTCGTTGGAGCTGACGCACACTGAGGCCCACTCACCCGTCGTTGGAACCTCCTCCCTCTCGCAATGCGCTCAGCTCCATCTGCAGGCCTCCTCGATGGTCGGGCCACCGGCGGTCACTGCCACTGCAGATGATGTCTGCATGCATCTAGCGCTTTGTCTGGCTGTGGCATTGCATCTGCAGCATCATGTGGTGCCTAGGGTCCATGTCTCTTACTATATGGCCCTGTTTGGCATCGTTGACTGTCGTAGGCACTGCCTGAGTTCAGGCAGCCATAAGTCTTTAGTGCTATTTTTCTAGCTGATTCTGACTAGAGGAATGTGTTCACAACGGCGATATAATGGTATGGTCCAGTTTTCAGGCAAATCAGAGTCTGGCAGGGCTCACCGAGAAAACCTTGCCTGCCAGAGAATAGGCCTAGCACTATTCTCTGATTAGCTGGTTAGCTGAGTAACAAGCTCTACACTTGTAGGGGGGAGCTAGAACTATGAGGGGTCTCCCATTGTTGCTCATTATTCATTCCTAATCAGTCACTTTCAGTTTTCAGCTGCTTTCTGGTGCTAACACTGGCGTGCACGTTTCTAAGGAACAAACCTAGAGCATCCAGACTTGGACTCTAGAGCAGCAGACTGAGGGGGCAGCAGACTTAAGCAACAAGCGTGGAAGCCCTCACGCTGCATCAACAATGCATGCTCCCCCATTGTGCTGCCTAGGTCTTCTAGGTGGGATGCGCAAGGTGAGGGATAGACCACCAAAGCAGCTATCGATCACTGTTGTGTGCCTGTATGTGAATGGCGTCAAGTCCAGAGGTCACCAAGACGGAAACAACAACAGCTATGTGAGAAGATGCAGGGAAGCTTCCTAGCAACACTCCCGTTGACCAGGCGCCAGTGCCTGATCAGACGGTGACGACAGTCACAAGTCGTGCACGCAACGGCAAGAGTTTGGCTAGGGGACACAAGGCAAAGTGTCTGAATGCTTCAATAGCATTTGCAGAGAGAGTTGACAAATGACAGGTCCATGGCATAAATGCCTACCGCGGCGCACAGCGGGTGTCGCACACGGCGGTCCAAGAGCTATCCTAAAACCGGCCCAAAACCACTGTTTTGGCCATAACTCTATGCACACATGTCATAATGCTACGCCGTCTAAACCTAGACGTGCACGATCACAAGACAGACGCTACGACTGGTCACATGCATGCATCCATCATCAAACGGTGGATACGCAATGCAAAAACATGTAAATCGGGCTCATGGCCAGTCCGCCAAAAAGACTCCTGCAAGCTGCACAAAAAACAGCAGGGAGTCCCGGCAGTGTCCGTGGCCCTAAAAAGGTAGTCGGCCAGCTCCAAGCTGGTAGTCCTCTGCCAGTCATCGCACCGGTGTCACCAGGGCCAGCCTCAGGGATCTGCACGAGTATGGACACGGCCGAATGGTCACAGTAGGCTGCACAAGAACGCCACAAATCATAGCACTCCCCCATGACCCGATGGTACGCATGTCCATACATGTGCAGCACTGGGACAAGTACAATAGTGAGTGTAAAACAGATGGGACATGGACACACATCCCACACTCAACCACCCTCAGGCATTGGGCGAAGCCCAATAGAACGAATGGCCACCAGGAACTTTCCGCAAGCTAGTGTCTTCATCAAGAAATCAGCACGATGCATGTCAGTGCCAACTCATACGACGGAGATCACGTGTCGCTCCACCAGATTACGCACAAAGTTATGCTCAACCGCAATGTGCTTCGTGCGAGTGTGAAAGACACCCGAGTTCTTCGCAATGGCGAGAGCACTCTGGTTGTCGCAACGAAGCACAATGGCGGGTACTGACCGACCAAGCTGAAGAAACAGGCGTTGCAGCCATACCGCCTTAGCAGCCCCCTGTGCCCAAAGCAACGTACTGTGCCTCCAACGAGCTACCTGCGATGCAGCCCTGCTTCTTGCTACGCCAAGACAGAGCAGTACCACCGAGCAGGAACACGTAGCCAGTACGGCTGTGTCCATCTTGGCTCCAGGCCCAATCGCTGTCAGTGTAGCCGTCAAGGACCATCAAACACTACCGACGAAAGGAGATTCCGAGGTACGGCATGGAGACCACGTACTACACCACTCGCACAGCCGCGTGAAGGGCCCTGGCACGTGCAGGGTCACGTCCACTGTCTCCCCTAGTTGTGTGGGATCATCCACCTTTAGGGCATCCTGCCTATCGAGTGTAAGAGGTGTAGAAGCGGCGGGCACTGCACCAAGGAGATCACTGAAACGCTCCCCCACGACTCGTGCATATCGGGCCTTATCCAATAACAGTGTTCTTCGCCTGCGATCTCGCACGATCTCCATACCAAGAAACACGGATGCAAGACCGAGGTCCTTCATCCTGTAGGCAGTCTGAAGGACAGCCTTGGCCTCATTCACGGCCTCCGGGGATGGAGACGCGAACAGAAGGTTAGCGACATAGACCAGGATGGTGGTAAACCGCTTGGGTGTCGGTAGGATGAAGAGAGAGGGATCTGCCTCGCTCTGTACATATCCCACACGAGTCTAAGTGCCGCAGATCTCCCGGTTCCAACACCGTGGAGACTGCTTGAGGCTGTACGAGGACTTGCGCAAGCGCCAAACCTTGTCACTGTCCTCAAAGCTTGGTGGCTGAGCCACGTAAATCTCCTCATCCAGAGAGCCATGGAGGAACGTATTGTTCACGTCCATCTGGTGCAGTTCCTAGTCATGCTGAGCCACAACACCGAAAAGGGCTTGAACTGAGGTCATGCGGCCGACAGGGGCAAAAGTGTCAGTGTAATCGATGCCCTCAATCTGAGAGTACCCCTTGATGACCAAGCGTACCTTATAGTGTTCCAGTGAGCCATCCGGCTTCACTATCTTGGGAAAGACCCACTTGACCTGAATAGCCTTCCTCCCATGCGGAAGGTCGACAAGCTCGTAGACTCTATGCTCTCAGATAGCGCGAAGGTCAACCTCGCATGCAACGCGTCAAGCGTCAGCATCCTGTGATGAGAGAGCTTCCCTTAGGGTGCCCGGGGCGGGCGCCATAGAGGGAGAGCTCTGCGTGGCAAGGGCACACGCCTCGATGCTAGGTCTGACGACCACAAGATCAGCTACTGCATCACAAGCAATATGGAACTCGCGAGTTACGAGATCGTGCCCTACCGGGCACGCTGGATGTACCTCTGTGAGTACGGACACTCGAGCCTAGGGCCTTTGTGACGGGGTCACCACTCGCGATGTTGTGAGAGGGGCGCCTGGGTGCGGGACCCGACGCTCGCTGAGCTCTGGAATCCAATGGTCGAAGACGGCCACCGGGCTCACGGGAGTAACCTGAGCTCGAGGGACGCACCTCAGGCTCAGGGACAGGCACGACCACAGCTGGTGGGGGCTGAGGCTAGGTAGCCGGTGATGCCGTGTGAGGAGATGTGTGTGTGGGGGACACACGGGGCTGGGTGTGACAGCAGGAGCAGGCAAGACTGGACGTAACACAGAGGCAGGAGTGCCATCAGACGCAGGTACGGGAGTAGGCGAGACTGGACCAGACACAGAACCAGGAGTGCCAGCAGAAGCAGGTACTGGCGCAGAACTAGGCGTGGGAACAGAGGCAAGGGCACCTGTGGGGCATGAAACATGCTGTACGGGCGAGGTCTTTGGACCGACGGTGATGATCGCCGGGTCATCAAGGGCCGGAGACCGAGAGGTGAAGGGGGCTCGAACGGACACATGAGCCTGGTGAGAGGTGCTCGCTGGCGTAGAAGTCTCCCCCATCCACTGAGAACCCTCACAGGTAGGAACATGTGTGGCGGAGAGTGCCATGATCAAAGTCAGGTCACGGTAGGTGAGAGACTCAAAAAAGAGCACGTCACGTGACTCAATGACGCGAGGACGAGTAGGGTTCCAGAAGCGCCAGGCCCTTGACCGCGGGGAAATGCCTACGAAGGTACAGAAGCGGCCTCCAGGTGAGACCTTGGACCCCTGCTCGTCCTCGGTGTACAACACGGCGGCCAGGGATCCCCAGACGCGAGCAAGACGAAGGTCAGCACGGTGTCCAAACCAGAGTTCACACGGTGTAATATGGTCTGGAAGCGGACCGTACGGGAGGCGGTTCCAGACCCAAATCATGTAGGCAAAACCCTCAAATACAAAGGACTCAGGGAGACCGCACTCAGACCGCATACCGCGAACCGCATCCTCCATGGTGCGATTCCAGCGCTCGGAAACACCGTTCTACTAAGGGATAGCAGGAGCGGAAACCTGGTGATAAATCCTATGCTTAGCCAAGAATCCGTCCATCTCCCCAAGGAACTCACCGTCACGATCCGAGCGGGAAGTATGTAGCGTGTGACGTGACTGACGCTCAGCCATCACTAGCCAGAGTCGAACCGCAAGGGCGACGTTGCTCTTCTGACACAGGCTGTAGAGCCACCGCATCCGAGTAAAGTCATCAGTCAAAGTCAAAACATACCGGCCCCGATCAGATAGGGACTCGACCGGAAGAGGACCGAGAAGGTCTGAGTGAACTAGTTCGAGAGGCCAAAGCGCTCGGGAACCAGAGTCAGGGTAGGTGCATCGATGCATCTTCCCCTGAACGCAAAAGAGATAGTCAGTCTTGGGTGGCTTCTCGAAAGAAGCAGCGTCAAGACCGAGAGCTCGCTGTGTCCGAATGAGCTTCGACACAGTATCGGAGCCCATGTGACACAGACGGCGATGAAGTAACCGCTAGTGTTCTGGAGACAGAACACCAGTGACAAGGACCTGACCGGAGGAGGAAGGAGAGCAAGGGGGGGAGGTCCGAGAGATGCGATACAGATCATCTATGACTGAGGCACGAAGGACAACGCTGCGAGTGTCAGAAGTAGTCAGAGTCCCTGAGTCTGCGGTATGCTCCACAAAGAGACCCATCAGTGTGCAGGCACGCACAGAAAGCAGGCTCAGCTCAAGATCAGGCACAAACAACACGTCGGAAAGGTACAAGGGTCCAGACAGACCTTCGAAACATACAACCCCAACACCATGGATTGGCAAGGACTGACCAGTGCCTGTACGGACAGAACGGACAGACGTGACAGGACCGAGAACAAAAAAATCACTGCAACGACACGTCATGTGATGAGTGGCACCAGAATCGATGATCCAAGTGCCACCGAAGTCACGACTGGTGGACGTCACTACACAACGGGCAATGGAACACTCGGCATCAGAGGGACGCTGAGCCGTTAGTGGGGAGAAACGACACAGGGCACAAAGATAAGACTCATGAACCCAATCGGTACAGTCAGGCCCATCATCATCACATGCTGATTGTGCTCCTCCACACGCATCGTCGCGAGCCACAGGAACGGATGGATAGACAGTGTGAGGACCATCCGACGATGACAACACACTCGCACCTCCTTGAACGCAGAGTGCCAGAAGGTGTCGGAGCTCATCGATGGTGCGGTCGCGTAGGTCCCGATCACTGCTACTTGCCGGTGAGGAAGCGGGAACAACTATAGTCGTGGTCGCCACGCGTCCGGAGGATGGCGAGGATGACATGCTCGACGTGGAACAGAGGGCGTGTACAGCCCGGAGTCCACGAGTAATCCGCGCCCAGTCGAGCGGCTCCTAGCACTCCGTGTAGCGATGGGCGCCTCCACAGTTGTAGCAGTGAACAGAACGCCCATTGCTACCACTGCATGATGACTGCTGCTATGACCACTGCTGACCTGATCCACGCTTCCCCTTCTTCTTCTTCCCCTGAGCTACTACTACAACACCCTGTGTCTGAGTGGGTGTGGGCGGGGCCAAAGAGGAGGAGGAAGATGAGGACGTGATGGAGGATGAAGAAGGAGACTGCAGGAGGGAAGATGGTGGTGATGTGACGACTGCTACAGCAACAGAAGTCTCCTGATTGGCCACGGCTGCCTCGCGGGCTGAAGTCACTTAGAGGAAGAGCTAATGCGCCCAAGGGAGAAGCTACAGAGTGGCTGAAAAGGGCTCGAGGACAGCATCGCTATACCGTGTGAAGATGTCAGTGTACTCAAGGCGAACTCCGAGCATCATCGTACGGAGCGTCTACAGCTGTGTGCCTCCTGAGGTCCCAAGGTACATGTAGATGCGCATGGCGCATTGCCAGTAATCGGCTGCAGGCTCTGGAGGACCCTGACAAAGAGAGTGGAAGGCATGAATGTGTGCTGCACGAGTGGCATGTGTCTCTGCGGCCAGCAGGGATAAGGCCAGATCCCAACCTCCGCGTGGATCGGCGCCGGCGCCTGTGCCGGTCTTGCCAAGGAAGGGGCGGAAATCAACGACGGTCTTGCGTGGCATGGCATAGAGGAGTCCGCGCATTGCCCTGGCTGCTGTCAGCACCTGTACTGGGTCTGTAGGCTGATACGGGCTGTGGTAGTAGGGCCACACTCCCTCTCAAGTAGCCCAAACCTGAAAGAGGATCCCCAGCAGTCGAAGCCGTCCTCACTGATGTACCGTGAAGGTGGTATCTCAAAGTCCTTGGGTTGCCGCTCTTTGGGGAGAGCAACCGCAGGCCGAGGAGGACGAGGGACAGGGAACACTCCTGGAAGGGGATAGTCACCGAGATAGTCGGATGACGATCGCATCGGAGGAAATCGAGGAGATCTGGTGCCCGTCTGCAGCTGACGGAGGCGCTCCTGAAGAACTCGAATCTCATGATCCGGGGAGTCGCCTGTCATGCCTCGCATGAATGGATCATCATCCAGGAGGTCAGGAGGTGGTGGGTCAGGTCTAGCTCCTGTCACGGGTGCCTGAGCCGACTGTTGTGTAGAGACCGCGACGCCGGCAGCTCCCTCGAAAACTTGCTGTGGGACCATGGACTTGGCAGGCAGAAGCTCAATCAGCGTGCGGATGGCATCAGTATGCTCCTGTTGTGGGCAACGCATCTCATTCTGCTGGCTCCGCACGTCCTCAATGGCCTGCGAGCATGGGCTCAGGACCCCAGAAGAAGAGGAGGAGGGATCACCCGTCCCCTTCCCCTTGTTGTCAGACAAGTTCATGTCGCCTCTCGGTATGCGTCCACAAGTCAGGTTTGTCAGATTGCAAAAGCGTCAGCGTTTCTCGAGGAGTTCAGACGCTGGCAACTTTTGAATGTCAGGCCAAGAATTTGGCTCAGTATGGTGCTGATGTCAGCAGGTGGTTGCTGACGTCAGCACGACCTGATGACGTCAGCAAGCAGAAATGCTGAGGTCAGCTCGACCCCCCCTCTTCTCTCTCTCTCTCTCTCTCTCTCTCTCTCTCTCTCTCGCGGTTCTGCGAAAGCGTGCAGCCGCTCTGCGCCGGCTGCGTGGAAGCTTCGCGGAAACTGTGCAACAACCTTCGCTCAGCTGCTACTACAGCTATGCTGTCAGTTGCAGCAGCAGC
>SZWC01000040.1:391488-419650 GCA_023375785.1 Penium margaritaceum | reverse complement strand
GTGTGTGTGTGTGTGTGTGTGTGTGAGTGTGTGTGTGCATGTGCGTGCACCCTGTGTGTGTCCGTGTGCGTGAATGTGAGCGTGCATGCATGTGTACACCTGCATATGCATGTGCATCTTCATGTTCATCGGCATTCTTACAAATGCGTGCAGGAGCAGGGTAGCGAGAATGGAACAGGCAGCAAGAGAGAGGGACGAGATGCCAAGACAAAGTGCGTGCAGACCATGGAGGAACAAGGGCACTGGATGCCAGAGGGGTGAGCATGCACGGACGTCACGGCGCTACGGACTGACTGACTGGTCGAGCAGCATGCCAACAAACAATGCCACCTCCAGAGCACTCCAATCACATCCACATCTTTCTCCCACGGCTGCTGAGATGCCAAACAGGATGGGAGACCGCCTCCAGCCTTGAAGACCAGAGGAGCCAGGGCGACCAAAACTGCCGGTGGTTGGCAGAGCATTCAACCTCAACTGGCAACAACAGCTGCACTGCACTGATTCCCAGGGACCAAGGCGGCTGGCATTCCTCAACTGCTTCCTTCCTCTCACGTTCTGCGAAAAAAGATTACTGTTTGGAGATACCCTGTGCGGAAAATTAATGGAGGGGTCCAAGATGGCCCTCTGTGGGCCCCACTTTGAAGCAGCGCAGAAGCACCCCAGGAGTGGACGCACATTTCTGGCGCTGCAGTGCAAATTGCAGCGTGTGTGCCACACAATGGCCCGCCAGGTTCAGACAGCCTGCGTACCACGCTCTCAGCGACCAAGCAAGAAACAGTCCGGCTTCACTGCCTCAGTCACTGGCGTGGGAAAGGTGTCCCCCGCGACCATGAGGGAGGCGGTTGAAGGGGGAGGGCGTGGGAAGAGGGGTGCCAACACAGCGTGGACACAGCCTGATCGTCCGCACAGAGAAGATGTCACAGCATAGCACAGCGAATGAGGGGAACCAGAGAAGACGTTCGCAAACGAGCCTTGAGTCATGCTAACGATCTTGTAGATCGGTCATGCTGCATGACACAAACCAACAAGATCGAGAAAGGGGCAGCAGAAAGGCAGACTGCTCATTGGGAGGGACACGAGAACGCACAGCGCAGAGCGCAGGGGGGATGCCAGCGTAGACGATAGTGAGTACGCCCTGCCACGCCACGAAGAACTCGGCGGGCTGATACACGCACGCCTGAGTTGCCGCGATGGCGTCCGCCAGCCCCTCCGTCACGCTGAACCCGAACAGCCGTAGTGGGGCCACAGACGCAGCAGCAGGCACGCCGTTGGGTGCACCTGTCGCAGAAGAAGCGCCGGCTACGGTGACCAGCTGCTGCGGCCGGTGTCTCTCGAGGGGAGAGCGCGCTGCCTCTGCTGCTGCGGATGCCGCGGGAACGGCAGGAGCAGCAGCGGCAGGAGCGGCAGCGGCGACCCCTGTGGACTTGGCCGGCGATGGCTCTGAATGATCGGACAGCCACGCAGAGCCCGACTGGCCAGAAGACGAGGACGCGCGCGCGCGCGGAGACGACGACGACGTGGGCTCTGAGCCTGCACCTGACGCGGAAGGCCTGGAGGAGGATGCTGCTGCTGCTCCGGTTTCGAGCGCTGAGGAGGCTTCGGGCGCAGCTGATGACGAGGGAGGGGCGGAAGAGCCGGATGTGGCGTTGGGTGCGTGAGCGGAGGTGGAATGTTGCGCAGAGTCAGCAGCGGAGGAGTCGGACAGGCGCGCACGGGTCGGACCTTCTGCTGCCTTTCTCCCTAGTAGCTGCTGCTCCTGCTGCTGCTGCTGCGGATGGGGCTCCATGAGCTCCACGACTTGGCTGGTGAGGGACGCCAGCCAGTCAGCCATTATCTGCGAACTTGTGGTACTACTCGAATCGAATTTTGCGTCGATCCTTGTGCAAAAGATCGTGTCAGTGCTGGTGTCTACACCATGGATGACGGCATAGTCTGAAGTCGGGGACGGCAGTGGGGGCAACGATTGCGCTGCAAGAGGCGGAGACACGAGGAGAGACGGCGAGAGATGCTGCCGAGTCTTACTGTTGGATGGCCTCACTGTGCACGGTGAAATTGGTGGTGGTTGGGGCCACGGATCAGCACCTTGCAGATGGAGTGGGCATTGGGTACAGCCGCTGAAGTTCAAGGACCGAACATCCGGGAGAGGAGATGAGCGCCGGAGGCGACGTGCAGGGGAGTGGGCCGCGCGTGAAGTGCATCTGAAGGTTCTGCAAACTTCGGGTGGAAATGATGCCCACTCACCGATTGTGCTGCTGGTTGGGGCGTCGAGGGTGGCTGCTGAACTGTTGTGGATCAACAGTGCTGCGCCAGCATCACGAGGGGGAAAGGGGGGCGAGAGGCGAACCGGGCCAAGTGGACGGAATCTTCCTCCCGTCAACATATCCGCCTGTCTCCTCGAGAGTGGGAACAAGGCCAGCCGTCGCCACCTGGCCGCACGCCGGAAGGGCGGCAAGACCAGAAAAGTACAAAATCATTTGGCCAGAAAGAGGCCGCCTGCGTCCGAGAGCGAGAAATCTTTTTTTGTTCATCCGTCGACTGGACGAGTTCTCGAGGCAAAGCGGATGCCAAGCGGTCCGCCGCGCCATCTCAAGATGCGTATGCCATGTATCCTAACTTCTGTGATGACATCATTAGATGATGTATGCAGATGTTGCTGGCGCTTGAGAATGAGCGTTTTTCGTCAGGGCAGCATCAGAAAGCCATTAGGAATGGCCATCCTACAGCGCAGTGCGCTCGTGGGCACATCCAACATTGCCTACAACCACTGGGGATGCCACCACCATGGAACTCCCGAGGAGCAGGCCTCGGAGCTCACCAGCATTCAGGTTCACCAATGCGAAAAGGGTTTGATATGCAAACTACTACGAAACATCTCGAGAATCAAATGAACCCATCAAACTGCGAGCGTGTACAATAAATTCGAAGTAGGTCATGACCCGCACCGGCTAATTCCCCGATCGCCCCCAATTTCGGCCGACCATGACTGACACGCCAACATTCTGAGAAACGATGCTTACATTACCCCCATTCAAAAAACTTCTCGTTAGGTCGCCCCAATTATTTGTTGGTTTCATCAAATTCCCCCATTATGAAAACTATGGCTAAGTAGAAAGAATTGTGGGCAATAAATTGCTAACATTTCATCTGTACAGGGCGTGCTAGCCATGATTCCCCGGAGCATCACAAGCGGGGACGACCTGACCATATAGTTCCGAAATGGAGGCAACCTAGCCATGTGTCTAAGAATGGGGGGGCCTCAAAAATGGTCGAGTGAGTATGGGGGCCACTTCCAGGTCCACCCAACCTGCACATCCGAAAGACCTATTCAAGTTCAACTCCAATAGTGAAGGATAACTGCTTACATTACACTTCATGGTCATGTTACGCCGAACAAAGCGTAGATGCTGAACCGGTAGAAGTTAAAAGACAAAATCACGATTTAGAATTTGCGGCACTTTTAAAATTTATAGTTAACGGTCATTGTACTTCGATAACAAGTGTCGAAATGATCGAACATATGTATACAAGTGTCAAGTTCAGGTAGAAGCATAGTCGGGATCGTTGGAACCATAGTCTAGCGTCGCGAGCGGGGTCATGTCATGAGTGGTAAGATTAGAGAATGTCAGACAAGAAGATGGGGATCTTCAAGAATTGACGGTGAAGATGCGAGATGCACCTTCATAAATCCAGATTCCTCTCGACGCCTCCAGAAGTCGACAAAAAGGTCATGACACTTCTGTCTATAGATTCGCCAGATTGGTTGAAGCTCTCGTAAGGTTCACAAGTATCCACCGAGGGCCGGGCAGATGGCCCGTTTTCCCTCGACCGTGAGAACATGCGTGGAAGCTTCTTAGTGACACAGCCGCTGACTAGGCGTCAGTGCCTGGTCAGACGGTGACGACAGTCACAAGTCGTGCACACAACGGCAAGGGTCTGGCTAGGAGACACAAGGCAAAGTGTCAGAATGCTTCAATAGCATATGCAGAGAGAAATGACAAATGATCGGTCCATGGCATAAGTACCTGCCACGGCACACTGCGGGTGTTGCACGCGGCAGTGCAAGATCTGTCCTAACACCGGCCCAAAACCACTGTTTTGGCCGTAACTCTACGCGGATATATCATAACGCTACGCCGACTAAACCTAGACGTGCAGTATCAAAAGTCGGACGCTACGACTGGTCACATGCATGCATCCGCCATCAATCACTGGACACACAATACAAAAATATGCAAATTGGGCCCACGACCAGTCCACCGATGAACTCTTGCGTGCTCCATAAAAACTAAAGGAGGTCCCGAGTAGCGTCAAGAGCTCTAGAACGGTCGTCAGTCAGCTCCAGGATAGTTGTTTGCCACCAGATGACGCACCGGTGCCTCCAGGGTCCGCATTGAGGATCTCCACGAGTATGGACACGGCCGAGTGGTCACAGTAAACTGTACAGGTCGACGGGAAGAACACAAAGCACAACACTCCCCCACGACCCGATGGTACGCATGTCCATACATGTGCAGCACCGAGACGAGTAGAAAAACAAGTGCAACGACAAATGTGACACGGACACGGACACACCCCACACTCAACCACTCTAAGACAAGGGGCGAAGTCCAACAGAACGTATGGCTACCAGGAACTTCCTGCGTGCTAGTGCCTTCGTCAAGAAGTCAGCACGCTGCATGTGAGTGCCAACCCAAATGACGGAGATCACGTGTCGCTCCAGCAGATCACGCACAAAGTGGTGCTCAACCGCAATGTGCTTCGTGCGAGCATGAAAGACACCAGAGTTCTCCCCAATGGCAAGAGCACTCTGGTTGTCGCAACGAAGCACAATGGTGGGTATTGACTGGCCAAGCTCATGGAACATGCGTTGTAGCCATTCCGCCTCAGCAGCCCCTGCACCCAGAGCAACGTACTCTGCCTCCGATGAGCTACGTGCAATGCAGCCCTGCTTCCCGTTGCGCCGAGATACAGCGGTCCCACTGAGGAGGGACACGTAACCAATGCGACTGTGTCCGCCTGGGCTCCCGACTCAGTCGCTGTTGGTGTAGTTGTCAAGGACCACCGAACACTGCCGGCGAAAGCAAAGTGCGAGGTACTGTGCGGAGACCACATTCCGCACCACTCGCACAGCCGCGTGAAGGGCTCCAGCGCGTGGAGCCTGCAAAAACTGGGCAAGGAGGTTTACGGCAAATCTGATGTCAGGACGTGTGGTAGTGGCCAGGAACATCAGAGATCGGATGAGACGAAGGTACACGGTCACATCCATTGTCTCCCCTAGCTGTGTGGGGTCATGAACATTCAGGGCATCCTGCTTGTCAGGTGTAAGAGGTGTGGAAGCCGTGGGCACTGCGCCAAGAAGGTCGCAGAAGCGCTCCCCCACAATACGTACGTATCGGGCCTAATGCAGTACTAAAGTGCGACGTCTGCATTCTCGCACGATCTCCATGCCAAGAAACACCGCTACATGACCAAGATCCTTCATCCTATAGGCAGTCTAGAGGACAACCTTGGCCTCCTTCACGGCCTCCAATGAAGGAGACGCAATCAGAAGGTCGTCGACATAGACCAGGATGGCGGTGAATCGCTCAGGAATTTGTTGGATGAAGAAAGAGGGATCTTCCTCGCTCTGTACATATCCCGCACGAGTCAGGGTACCAGTGATCTCCTGGCTCCAAGACCGAGGAGAGTGCTTGAGGCCGTACAAGGACTTGCGCAAGCTCTAGACCTTGTCACTGTCCCCAAAGCCGGGTGGTTGAGCCACGTAAATCTCCTCATCCTGAGAGCCATGGAGGAACGTATTGTTCACATCCATCTGGTGCAGTTCCCAGTCATGCTGAGCCACTACAGCGAATAGAGCTCGAGCTGAGGTCATGCGGCCGACAGGGGCAAAGATGTCAGTGTAATCAATGCCCTCAATCTGAGAGTACCCCTTGACGACCAAGCAAGCCTTGTGGCGTTCCAGTGAGCCATCCGGCAGCACCTTCTTGCAAAAGAACCACTTGACCTGAATAGCCTTTCTCCCAGGTGGAAGGTCGACTAGCTCGTAAATTCATTGTTCTCGGATGGCGCAGATCTTGTCATCGCAAGCAGCACGCCAATCGTCGGCATCCTGTGACGAGAGAGCTTCCCTCAGTGTGCCCGGGTTAGGTGCCATAAAGGGAGAAATCTGCGTGGCAAGAGCACACGCCTCACTGCTAGGTCTGACGACCACAAGATCGGCTGCTGTATCACAAGCGATATGAAACTTGCGAGTGGCGAGGTCGTGCCCTACGGGACACACTGGATGTACCTCTGTGAGCTCACTACGAACACTGATGCCTAGAACCTTTGTGGCGGGATCACCACTCGCGATGCTGCGTGTAGAGTGCCTGGGTGTAGGACCAGACGCTCGCTGAGCTCTAGAGACCAATGGTCGAAGGAGACCGCCAGGCTCACGGGAGTAACCCGGGCTCGAGGGGCGCACCTTAGGCTAAGGAACAGGCACAATCATCATCAGTTGGGGAGGGCTGAGGCAAGGGAGCTGATGATGCCGTGCGAGGAGTTGCGGGTGTGGGAGACACGGAACTCGGTGTGATAGTAGGAGCAGGTGAGGCAGGGCCACGCATGGAGACAGGTGCGCCGGTGCACACAAGTACGGTCACAGGAGTACGCACATGTACAGCATCATGGGTACCTGTGGGGCGTGAAGGGGCAGGGATAGAAGCCGGCGGTGTTGGAGAGATCTCTGGGCCGACAGCGATGATTGCTAGGTCATCAAGCTCCGGAGAAGTGGAGGGAGCTTGAACGGACACATTAGCCTGGCGATCGAAGCTCGAAGGCATAGACTCCGCAAACCATCAAGAGACCTCACACGTGGGAACGTGTTTGACGGAGAGCGACATGATCTAAGTTGAATCATGGTAGGTGAAGGACTCAAAGAAGAGCGCGTCGCAGGACTCAACAATGCGACAACAAGTAGAGGCCCAAAAGCGCCATGCCTTCGACCGCGGGGAGATACCAACGAAGGCACACAAGCAACCCCGCGGTGGGACCTTGGAACCCTGCTGGTCCTCGCTGTACCACACAGAAGCCAAGGATCCCCAGACGCGAGCGAGGTGTAAGTCAGCACGGTGACCGAACCAGAGCTCATACGGTGTGACGTGGCCCGGAAGATGACCGTGCGGGAGGCCATTTTAGACCCAAGTCATGTAGGCGAAGCCTTCAATAGTGAAGGACTCCGGAAGACCGCACTCAAACCGCATAGCGTGAACCGCATCCTCCATGGTGCGGTTCCATCGCTCAGAAACACCGTTTTGCTGAGGAGCAGCAGGTGGAGACCTGGTAAAAAATCTCGTGCTTGGCGAAAAGGTTGTCCATCTTGCAAAGAAACTCGTCGCCGCGATCCGATTGGATGGTGTGCAGCATGTGGCGGGACTAACGCTCAGCCATTACTGGCCAAAGGCAAACCGCGAGAGCAGTGTCACTCGTCAGGCGCAGGCTATAGTCCCACCGCATCCGGGTGAAGTCATCAGTCAGGGTCAGGACGTATCGACCCCGATCAGAGAGAGACTCGACAGGTAGGGGACCAAGAAGGTCCAAATGAACTAACTCGAAAGGGTGAAGTGTGCGTGAATGGGAGTCAGGGTAGGTGCAATGATGCATCTTACCTTGAGGGCAGAAGAAGCAGTCGGTCTTGGATGGCTTCTTGAAAGAAGCCACGTCAAGACCGAGGGCGGGCTGTGTCCAAATGAGCTTTGACATAGTGTCGGAGCCTACATGAGACAGGTGGCGATGAAGCAATGGCTGGTGCTCAGGAGACAGAACACTAGTGACAAAAATACGAGCGGAAGGGGAGGGGGAGCAAGGAGCAGAAGTCGGAGAGACACGATACAAATCATCCACAACAGAGGCACGAAAGACAACGCTACGAGTATCAATAACAGTCATAGTCGTGAACTCTGTAGTGTGCTCCACAGAGAGTCCCATCAGTGTGCAAGCACGTACAGAAAGCAAACTGAGCTCAAGGTGAGGCACAAACAACACCTCGAAAATATGCAGGGAGCCAAACGGACCATCAAAATAGACAACCGCAACACCCTGGACTGGCAAGGACTGACCAGAGCCTGTGCGGACAGAACGGATTCACGCAACAGGGCCAAGAACAACGAAGTCACTACGACGACATGTCATGGGATGAGTGGCACCGGAGTCGATGATCCAAGTGCCACCGGGATCACGACTAGAGGTCCTCAGTGTACAATGGGCAACTGAACACTCGGCCTCGGACGGACGCAGGGCAGCAGGTGGGGAGGAACAATGAAGGGCACAAAGGTGAGACTCATGAATCCAATCGGTACAGTCAGGCCCATCATCATCACATGTCGATTGTGCCCCCCCACACGAGTCAACTCGAGCCACAAGAACAGACAAACGGACAGTCTGTGAACCACCCGGCTTTGACAACACACTCGCACCTCCCTGAAAGCAAAGCGCCAGAAGGTGTCGGAGCTCGCCGATGGTGCGTTCACGGGGGCCTGGGTTGCTGCTTGTCACTGGTGGTGATGCGAGAACTGTTGTGGTTGTGGTCGCTACGCGCCCGGAGGATGTGCTGCTCGACGTAAATCGTAGTGCGTGCGAAATCTGGAGCCCGCGAGTAATCCGCGTACAGTCGAGCGGCTGCTGGCACTCGGTGTAGCGATGGACGCCTCCACAATTGTAGCAGTGAACGAAGTATCCACTGCTGTTGCCCGATGACGACTACTGCTGCGGCTGCTGGTAGCCCGAGCCGTGCCTCCGTCGCCCCTTCTTACCCTGTGCTGCTGCCGCGACACCCTGTGTCTGAGTTGGTGCAATCGGAATGGAAGGGGAGGAGGAGGACGAGACATAGGATGGAGAAGGAGTCTGCACGAGGGGTGTCGGTGGTGATGCAAAGAATGGTGCAGCAATGGAGGTCTCCTGATGAGCCACGGCTACCTCGCGGGCGGAAGTCACCTGGAGGAGGAGCTTGTGCGCCTAGGGAAGAAGTTGTAGTGAGGCTGAAAAAGGCTGGAGCACGGTGTCGCTGTATCGCGCGAAGATGTCTGTGTGCTAAAGGCAAACCCGGAGCATGATCGTGTGAAGCGTTCATTGCTGTGTACCTCCTGAGGTCCCAAGGCGTGTGTAAATGGGCATGGTAAGTCACCAGTAGTCGGCTGCATGCTCAGCAGGCCCCTGGCGAAGGGACTGAAAGGCACGGATGTGCGCAACGCGGGTGGCTTGCGTCTCTGCAGCAAGCAGGGACAATGCTAGGTCCCAGTCCCCGCGTGGATCAGCGCCGGTGCTTGTGCCTGCCTCACAAAGGAAGAAGCGGAATTCAAGGACGGTCTCACGCGACATGGCGTAGAGAAGTCCGCGCATCGCCCTAGCCGCTGTCAGCACCTGAGCTCGGTCCATAGTTTGATACGGACTGTGGTAGTAGGGCCACACGACCTCTGAAGTGGCCTAGACCTGAAAGAGGATCTCCTAGCAGTCAAAGCCGTCCTCGTTGACATACCAGGGTGGCGGCGTCTCGAACTCCTTGGGTTGTCGCTTTGTATGGAGAGCAACCAGAGGCTGGGAAGGACGAGAGATGGGAAAGACGCCGGGAAGAGGGAAGTCGCTAGGGTGGAGGTCATTCGACGATTGAAACTCCGGAAAGCGGTATGTGTGTGGGTGTCGAGAGCTTGTCTGAAGCTGGCGGATACGCTCTTGAGCACACGAATCTTGTGCTCGGGGAAGTTGCCCTCCATGCCTGGCATTTCTGGAACCTCGTCCCAAGGATCAAGAGGTGGTGGGTCGGCTCCAGCTCTTGTCTCCAGTGCTGGAGCTCACTGTTTTGTAGAGGGTGTGACCCCAGCCGCTCCCTTAAAAGTCTGTCGTAGAGTCGTGGAATGTCCTCAAAGAAACTCGGTGAGTGTATGGCTGGCGTCAGTCTGCTCCTGTTGCAGGCAACACATCTCGTCCTGCTGGCTTCACAAGTCCTCAATGGCCTGCAAACGTTGGCTAATGATCCCTGAGGAGGAAGATGAGGGATCTAGCACCCATTTTCCCTTCTCGTCGGACGGAGCCATGGTGCCGCTCATTATGGGCCGAGACGTCAACGTGGTCGAATTGTAGAAACGTGAGCGTTTCTCAAGGAGTTGAAACGTTGGAAACTTTTGACCCGCTGACCAAAAATTTCACTAAAGCAAGTGCTAACATCAACAGGATGTTGCTGACGTCAGCAAGACCTGATGATGTCAGCAAGTCAAAATGCTGACGTCAGCTCGCCTTCCCCCCCCCTTTTTCATCAACCTTTGCGGTTGTTGTGCGAGCAAGCGACCGCTCCGCAGCATCCGCGTGGAACCTGAGCGGAAGTTGCTGAGCAGGTTTCGTATAGGTGCAGCTGCTGCTGCAGCGTCGGCTGCAGCAGTAGCCGTGTTGCTGCGTGCCGGGCAGCCGCCTGGCGGCTGCGTGCGCGGTTGTGGCAACAGCTGCGCGCTGCTGCTGCTGTTGCGCGCTACGGCTGCTACACGCTGTGCCGCTGCCGCGCGCTGCTGCCACTGCTGCTGCTACGCTGCTGCTGCCGCTGCTGCTGCTGCCACTACAACTACGCTGATGTTGTGCTGCTGCTACTGCTTGTGCTGCCGCTGCCGCTGCGTTGCTGCTCTGCTCCTGCCGCTGCATGCTGTTGTTGTGTTGCTGCCATCATGCGCTCTTGCTGCCGCGCGCAGCTGCCGCCGCTGCTGCCGCCCTGCTACTACTGCTGCTCAGTGCTGCTGCTGCTGCATGTGCTGATGTCTGCAGCTGCTAGTGACTATAGTCTACTGCACCTGTCTCCTGCTGCCGCTAGCAGTTGTTGTTGATGCAATCTCACGTAGTGATGGTGGACGACGTCGACGGCGATCCGCTGTCGTCATCGATAGGTCCCTGTGTCCCTGCTGCAGCGGTGACTCTCACTGCTACTGCTCTGCTGCGTCTCTACTGCGCAGCTTGGTGAGAACTGTCTCACCGCTCTGATACCATGAGAAGATGTGTGGAAGCTTCCTAGCGACTCAGCTGCTGACTAGGTGTCCGTGCCTGGTCAGACGGTTACGACAGTCACAAGTCGTGCACACAACGGCAAGGGTCTGGCTAGGAGACACAAGGCAAAGTGTCTGAATGCTTCAATAGCATTTGCAGAGAGAAATGACAAATGACAGGTCCATGATATAAGAACCTGCCGCGACGCACGACAGGTGTCGCACGCGGCAGTGCACGATCTGTCCTAAAACCAGCCCAAAACCACTGTTTTGGCCGTAACTCTGCGCAGAAATATCAGAACGCTACGCCGTCTGAACCTAGACGTGCAAGATCAAAAGCCGGACAATACGATTGGTCACAAGCATGCATCTGGCATCAAACAGTGGACACACAATGCAAAAACATGCAAATCGGGCCCACGGCCAGTCCACCGATAAACCCCTCCGTGCTGTAGAAAAACTGTAGGAGGTCCCGGGTAGCATCAAGAGCTTTGGAATGGTCGTCAGTCAGCTCCAGGATGGTAGTCCACCACCAGATGACGCACCGGTGCCTCCAGGGTCCACATCAGGGATCTGCATGAGTATGGACACGGCCGAGTGGTCACAGTAAATTGTACAGGTCTCCAGGAACGTCACAAATCACAATAGACCCCTAGAGTGAATATTGCAGTTTTCGCGACGCGATGGACTGTTTTTTCAATAACATGAATGCTCACTCGATAAGAATAGGGACACGTGTAGGTCTGGTATGGAACACTTCCCCCCTTTTAGCCGCGACGTCCCTGCGCGTGTACAAATGTGGCCCGGTGACGGCGTTAGTAGAATTCAATGAGATGATCGTCGTCTTGGAGGTTGTCGTGATGTCCCCAGCTGTTATGCGTGGCACCGTTACCGTGCCACTTGACGACATATTCTGTCGTCTTACCTAATCGTCAGTGGCCGCGGATGTCCTCAATGATGTACTCTTTGTCTTTGCCCAGTTAGAGTGGAGGCGGAGGAGGGACATCTCAACCAAGGAAGTTTTCTCCGGGGTCGCGGTAGTACTTGGGTCTGCTAGCATGGAACACTTGATGAACATGCAAAATATCAAGGGGTTTGAGTCGTGCAAGCTCAGGGGTTTGCATGCGCTCGATCTCAAACAATCCCAACCTTTGGGATTTGAGCTTTGCACAATCGGATCCGCGGATTTTAATGTTCGCTGAGCTGTGGAGGACTTTGTCGCAAGTGGTGAAAATTTTGTCGCTGCTATGTCGGTCAGTTGCTCGCTTCATCGCGGCTTGCCGTGTTTCCTCCCAGATGGTGGTGAAGTCTCGACATTGAACTTCAACCGCGGGAATGTTGCTGCGCCTTTGTAGTCAAGCTAGAGTAGCGGGAAGTTTCCCATACACCACTTTGCATGGGATTTTACATGTTGCGGTGGAAAACACCGAATTATATGCAATTTTGGCGGTTGGGAGTTTTTGTGCCCGATCCGCCTTGTAAGGTTTGCATAGTGTTCAGAGAAGCTGTTCGTGCGTCTGATTTGTCTGCTCCATTTGAACGTCGGTTTGAGAATGAAACATTGTTGAAAGTTGAATTCAGCTGCGAAGCGAGTCATCAGTTTGCGCCAAAAATGGTTGGTAAATCGACCGTCTCTGTCACTCGTCATGGTTCTCGATACGTCGAGTAGCCGCACAATGTTGTTTAGAAAGAGGTGTACTGTTCCCTTGGTGGTGTCGGTGGTCGTTGTCGGGAGGAAGTGGGATTTCAGAAAACCCATCAACGACCACAAGGATTGTGTCATATCCCTCGGGTGTGACCGGCAATCCTGTGACAAAATCCATGGAGATGTCCGCCCATGGTTCGGTCGGAGCAAGGAGAACCTATGGAAGTCCAGGTGGCCTCGTGCGACAGGATTTCTGTTGCTCATATGTGTCGCAGGTTTTGCAGAAGTTGGCCACGTCGGATTGCATCTTGTCCCACCAATAGTTTTTTCCCTCTCAAAAGTGTTCACCTGGTCCGGTGTCGTGGCATTCTTCAAGCAGCATACGACGAAGTTCATCGTTCAAGGGAACGACCAATTGACTAGTGAAAAGCCGTCACCAATAGGGTGTGTCAAACCAGAATTCCATTTTGTCATATCTGCCGTGCTGGTTGTAGCATCGTGTGAATAGTCGCTCGAGGTACGGATGTCGCTATAGCTCTAGCGTCGCCATGTCAGCCAAAAAAATCTGGTCGGCAGCTTAGTGTGGGCAATGGTAGAGATTTTAGGCCAGGAGGAGCTTGATTCACAGGATGCAACAGCAGCAGAAGCAGAGGGATCAGAAGGATTGGCCTGAGTATCACCAGTGGAGTTTCCTCCGTAGGTAGCTGCAGAGGCGATTCTACTGCAGAAGGCATCAGTCAATTCTACTCCAGTGCCGGAGTCGGTGAGGAAGTCACTGAGCATGACACCTTCAGTCTTCTGGGTCCCAAAGAAGACTGATACAGAGACGTTCCATGATTTGTTGTTTTTGGTGCCATCTCTCTTCATTGCGACCTTTGGCAGGCCGGAGAGAGTAAGAGCAGAAGCCATGAATAGCAACTGGCCGATTTAGGTACGTGAAGCTGGAGTGCCACATGATGGGGACAATGCAGATGCTGGTAGATGAATTTGCTGGAGCTATTGCAGTGGAGAGGATCAGGAGCTTTTTGGAATCAAAGATGTGATCAGAGAGGGCTGTGCAAGCAGATGATGCAATAGATCCACAGAAAATGGGAAGATGTCAAAGGAAGATGTGGTGGAATCAAAAGTAGGTTGTGCGTGCAGAAGAAGAAATCAACTTGATGATAAGGAAGGAGGAATTGGGTGAAGGGGCAGGACCACTTGTGTTAGCATAGTTGTCTATTCCTCCGTCATCAGCAGAGGTGATGACGGAGGAGTGGAGCCGGAGACAGAACTTCGTGCTCTGATTGAAACACAAAAGTGGGGGGTGTTTCCACCACACCACTGCCAGAGGAGCACTGCAAACACGGGTCTTCTGGTTCCCACTTTTTGCAAAAGTAGGGATGTGGATGAGTGTGGATACTGTTGGAAGGGGCAAGTACTGATGATCCAAATGTGTCACCTGGGCTCTGATACCATGTCAGAAGATTTCTGGTGGTTCTATTGGTGGACGCGGTCACTTGGACAAGGAGTGAGCAGAGAAGAAGTACGAGCAGAAGCAAACATGATGCTCAAGTGGTAGAATTGGGTGAGGAACATTAGTACAAGAGCTTGTAAGACAAAGGAATAGAGTTGAAACAATACTAGAGTGCAGAGAAAGCCAAGGTATAGGTGTTGATGATGTCAAGATGATGTTAGTGGGTGAAAAGGGTGTAGTGTAAGAGCGAGGGAACTAGGAGGTAATGCAAAGATTCGGACTAGAGGCGGCCCAAGTGGGCAAGGCGTGAGGAGGATTTTAATGGAATAAGTTACTCAAAGAGTATAGGGAATGCAAGAAGTATCCTTACCTAGCGTGCTTGGGTGTGCAGGCACAAGCAAGCAAGATTGGCGACTCGGGTGTGATGAACGGGTAGTATCTCAAGGCCACGGTATGTGAAAGTGGCTTAACTAGCTGCACACATAGTGGAGAGACATGGAAAGGAGAAATCTTTGGAGTGTGTTCCCCTCCTCCGCTCGATACGATGCCAATTGCTCGGTTTTGCACAGGTTTGCACAGTCGACAGTCATGGGATCGATTGCACATGGAAATTTATTTTGGAGATAATCCTGCACAGCCACTGTTTATTTTCTTTGCAACCTGCACCCCTCAAAGAGATCTCCAAGACAAAATTGAGGAAATGTCATTGACCATGGCCACAACATGTCACCATGTGTGGTCAATGTTGACAAATCATCGCAAAATTCAGAAACAATTAGAGGGGACAACCAGTGTTTACAAATAATATGCATATGCTAGCAAGTATCCAAACCTTCTATATTAAGTAGCACGGTATAGCTATCGTGTGAAATGACCGGCCAAAGTGGGAATATGTCACTGACCGTGTACACAACATTACGCCATGTGTGGTCAACTTTGACAGCTTGTCGGCCGAGTCGGAAATATGGGGAGGGGCAATAAGATTACAGGCATCCTTTGCATATGATAGCAAGTATCAGTAACTTCAAACACTAGTGGCACATTGTGGCTATTGTGAACAATGACCAGCTGAAGTATGCATATGTCATTGACCATGACTACATCATGTCACAAGGTGTGTCGATGTTGAAGAATCATGACAAAAATCAGAAATTGTCAAAGAGGATAATCAGAGTGTAGGAATACTAGGAATGCTCTAGAAATTACCAAAACCAAAATTTATTAGTGGCATGGTGTGGCTCTCGTGCGCACTAACTGGCCAAAGTGGGCATATGTCACTGACCATGGCCAAAACATTACACCATGTGTGGTCAACTTTGACCACTCATATGACAAGTCGGAAACAGTCAAAGGGGGAAAATCAAAGTGAATTCATACTAGGAATAGGCTAGCAATTACGAGAATCCTTCAAATACTAGTGCCACATTGTGGCTATTGTGTGCAATTTCAGGCCAATATAAGCATTTGTCACAGACCATGACCACAATATGTCATTAGGAGTGGTCATTGTTGATAAAAAACAGCACCAGTCACAAGAAATCACAGGGGACAATTAGAATTTAAGCATACTATGCATGTGCTATCAAGTATCAAAACCTTCATTATCTAGTGGCATGGTGTGGCGATCTTACGCAATGACCAGCCAAAGTGGGCATATGTCAATGACTATCACCACCACATTTCACCATGTCTGATCAATTTTGACAATACATAGGACAAGTCATGAATGATCAGAGGGGAGATTCAAAGTGCAATAACACTATGCATTGGCCAGCAATCATGATACCCCTCAAATACTAGTATCACGGTATGGCTATCGTGGGTAACGACTGGCGGGCATATGTCACTGACTATGACCAAGACATTGCATCGTTTGTGGTCAACTTTGACAAATCACAGCACATGCCAGAAATGGTCAGAGGAGGCACTCAACATGTAATCATACGAGGCATTGACTAGAAAATATAAAACCTTCAATGACTAATGTCACAGTGTAGCTTCTCTGTCCACAATGACCGGCCAAAGTTGACGTATCTCACTGACAATGACCACACCATTACACAATGTGTGGTCAGCATTGACGAATCAAAGCACAAGATTCAAACAGAAACATGGGGAAATCAAAGTGCATATTATCCATAAGATATTAAGGTTAAAAAACCCTTCAAATACTTGTGGCATGGTGTGGCTATCGTGTGCAATGACTGGAAAAAGATGGCATATCTCACTTACCATGATCACAGCATTGCACTATGTGTGGTTCACTTTGACTAACCATAGCACGAATCAGAAATGGTCAGAGAGTCAAATCGTAGTTCAATCATTCCAGGAATGGATTAGCATTTAAATAATACCTTCAGCAACTAGTAGCATGACATGGCTATCGTGTGCAATAATCGGCTAGAGTTGGCATACGACACAGACCATGACCACAAGGAACGCAAGGCATGGGCTAGCAAGTGTCAAAACATTCAACATTGAGAGACTGACAAGGCTATCATGTGCGATGATTGGTCAGAATTGGCACATGTCACTGACCATGACCACAGCATTACACCATGTGTGGAAGCATACCATTCCACCATATGGGCAAATCATAGCCCTCGTCAGCAATGGTCGGAGGGGACATTTAAAATGTAAGAAAGCTATGATTTCACCAGAAAGTATACAAACTTTGAGAACCTAGTGGCACGGTGTGTCAGGAAGTTTAAAAAACTATTGTGCCAGTCATTGGCCAAAGCGGATACATGTTTCAAAAGAATGCAGGTGCTTCTCCTGGTGGACACGGCCGCCTAGACGAGCAGAGAGCAAAGCGGAAGCACAAGAAAATGAAATGGTGATGTGGAAGTGGTAGAACTTGGTACGGCAGAATAATGGAAGCACTGTTAAGACAAAGGAGCATAGATTGGTGGAGTGGATGTAGTACCAGGGTGTGCGGAGGAAGCTGCCTCGAAGGTACAAGAGTTGATGATTTCAAGTTGATATCAGCAGATGTAAAAGAGTGCAGTGCAAAAGCACAGGCGCTGAGAGGAGAACTAGAGAGCAAGACTGGAGGTGGCCCAGGTGGGTGAGCCTTGAGGAATAATCCAATAGGCTGAGTAACTAAAACATTACAAGGAATACAAATAGTAGTCTAACGTAGTGCGCATGAGCGGGCACAAACAAGACTGGAGGCTCGGGAGTGATGAAGGGGTTGCGCCACGTTGCAATGGTATGAGAAGACAGTTTTTCCAGCCACACCGTGCACCTTGAACTTGAATTTTTTTTTTAGTTGCTCATTCATTCCTATGATTCCTAAACTTTGAGCACCCCATCGGACCATTTCTGGCTTGTGCTATGACGTTAACCACATACGGCATAAGTTCGTTGTTGCAGTCAGTATCATATGCTTACTTTGGCCAGTCATTGGGCACAGTAACCACATCATACCAAGATTCATAGACCTTTAATATTTTTAGCCCATTTTTAGTATTCCTACACGTTGATGTTCCCCACTGACTGTTTCTGACTCAGGCTATGATTCATCAAAGTTTACTGCATATGGTGTCATGTTCTTGCCATGGTCAATGATATGTATCCACCCTGGCCGATCACTGCAAATGATTTCCACACCAGGCCACTGGTTTTTTTAGGGTTTGTATATCTTCTAGTCAATTTCTACAATTCTTACACTTTCAATGGCCGTTCTCACCATTCTTCACTCGTGCTATGCTTTGTTGAAACTGAGCCCACAGTGTAAAATTGTGGTCACGATAAGTGACATATGCCAATTTTGGCACGATGGCCCAAAATAGCCATACCGTGCCACTGGTTATTGAAGGTTTTGGTAGTTTCTGGTACTCCTATAATTCTTGCAATTAATTTCTCTCTCTGAAACTTTCTAACTCGTGCAATGATTTATCAAAGTTGAACACACGGTGTAACATTGTGGTTATGGTGAGTGGCAACTGCCTACTTTGGTCAGTCATTGTGCACAATAGCCATGCCGTGCCACTAGTTATTGATTTTTTTATGATCTCTAGTCAGTTTCCACTTTGCTTGAACTTTGATTGCCATCTCTGACCATTTCTGACGTGTGCTATGAGTAATGAAAGTTGAACACACAATGTGTAACATTGTGGTCATGATAAGTGACATGCTAACATTGGCACAATGGCGCATGATAGCCATGTTGTGCCACTGATAATTGTAGGTTTCTATTGTTACAAGAAACTACCTAGAATACCTGAACTTTAATTGTCCCATCTGACCATTCCTTACTTGTTCTATGATCTTTCAATGTTCACCACACATTGTGTAATGTTGTGGTCATGATAAGTAGCTTATGCCAACATTGGCTGGTCATTGAGCATGATAGCTACACCGTGCTACAAGTCATTGAAGGTTTTTATAATTTTTAGCTAGTTCCTAGGATCTGTACACTCTTGTTTTCCCCTCTGACCATTTCTGACTCATGCTGTGGTCTGTCAAGATTGACCATACATGGGGAAACTTTGTGGTCATGGTTCGTGACATCTGCCTTCTCTGGCTGGTCATTGTGCATGATAGCCATGCTGTGCCAATATTTCTTGAAGTATTTTATACCTGCTAGTCCAGTCATACTACATCTGTACTTCGATTTCCCCCTCTGAACATTTCTGACTCGTGCAATGATGTGTCAATTTTGACCACACATGGTGTCATGTTATGGTTATGGTCAGTAACTTTTAACCACTTTGGACAATTATTTCACACAATAGCCACATGGTGCCACTGTTTTTCAAGGTTTTTTTTCATTATATATTTCTAATGTAAAAAAACTTTGATTTCCCTCTACGACCATTTCTGACTCTTGGTATGATTTGTCAGAGTTAAGCACTCATGGTATGATGTTGTGGTCATTGTCAGTGACATATGCCCACTTTGGCCGGTCATTGTGCACGGTAGCCACACCATGCCACTAGAAATTGAACTCTTTGATGCTTTTTATCCCTTAACTACTACGCCTAAGATTTTATTGCGCCCTATGACCATTATAGTATCGGGCAATGATTTTTCAAGATTGACCACACAAGGTGTCATGTTGTGGTCATGGTCAGTAAAATGTGTTCATTTAGGCTAGTTATTGTGCATGTTAGCTGCACCATGCCACTATTAATTCAAGTGTTTCACAAATGAAAATCAATGTCTAGTATAATTGTCTACTATAGTTATACTATTCTTTGATTTTCATTTGTGAAAATGAAAATCATCGGGTCTTTATTTCTGTATGATTTCCCTATCTGAACTTTTCTGACTCAAATTTTCAAAGTTGATGACACATGGTGTAATGTTGTGGCCATAGCCAGTGGCATGTGCCCACTTTGGCTGGTCATTGCGCATGAAAGCCACACCCTGCCCTGCCCTTCCTGTAATTGCTTCTGAATCATCCTATGATTTGTCAATGTTCACCACATGGGGTGTGATGTTGTGGACATGGTCAGTGACATTTGCCCACTTTGGCTGGTCATTGCACATGATAGTCACACCTTGCCACCAATGTACTGAAGGTTCTCATACTTACAAGCTTGTTTCTAGTAATCCTAAACTTTGAATGTCCCCTTTGACCATTTCTTACTCGTGCTGTGATGTTTCAACGTTGACCACACCTGGTCAAATGTTCTGGTCATGGTCGGCGCCATATGGCTACTTTGGTCGGACAGTGCGCATGACAGCAATGTAAGATTTTTCTACTTGCTAGCCCATGCCCAGTATGTTTTATGCTTTACTTGTCCCCTCCAACCATTTCTGGATTGTGTTGTCATTTTTCAAAGTTGTCTACACATGATGTACTGATGTGTTCATGGTAAGCGACATGTTCCAGTGTTTGCTGGCCAATGGGCATAAAAGCGATACCATGCCACTAGTAATTGAAGGTTTTGATAGTCCATGCCTAGAAACTCTGAACTTTTATGGCCCCCTCTGACTGGCTTGTACTATGGTATGAAAAAGTTGACCACACATGGTGTAATGTTGTGGTAAAGGCTAATGAAACTTGCCCACTTTGGCAGGTCATTACTCATGGTAGCCACATCGTGCCACTAGTTCTTGAGGATTTTGATACTTTCTAGGTCATGCATGGTATTCCTAAACTTTGACTGTCCCCAATAACGGTTTCCGAGTTGGGCTACGATTTGTCAAAATTGACCACAAATGGTGACATGTTGTGGCCATGGTCAGTAACTTGTATCCACTTTGGCCAATCATTGCACATGTTAGCCACAACGTGCCACTATTTTTTTCATCTTTGCATAATTGCAAGTGATGTCTGGTATGCGTGCACTTTCCTTGGTGGTACATGCCAAATTTCGCTGGTGATTGCACATAACAGCCACATCATGGTGCTAGTATTTCAAGGTTATTTACTTGCTAGTGCATGACTAGTATGCATGATCTTTGATTTCTCCCTCTGAATCGTGGTTTCATTAGTCATATTTGAGCACACATTATGATACATTGTGCTCATGATATGTGACTTATGCTAGCTTTTGCGCACGACAGCCATGCCATGCCAGTAGTTATTGAATGTTTCCATGTTTGCTAGCTTGTGCCTAGGATGCCTGCACTTTGATTGTCCCCGCTGGCAACTTCTGACTTGGGCCATTGTTTTTCAAGGTTGACCACACATGTTGTACTGTTGTTTTCAATATTAGTGACATCCGCCTTGTCTAGCTTGTCAACTACATCAAGAAACTAGTTTTTTGTGTTTTGAAAATGATGTGGTCAATATCTAGTACACATAAACTTTTATTGCTCCCTCTGACCTCTTGTGACTCATGCTATTGTTTGTTAGAGTTGATCACATATTGTGTAATGTTGTGGTCATGGTTAGTGACATGTGCCTACTTTGGCTGGTCATTGTGCATGATAACCAGATCAAGAAACTACTATTTTACGGTCTTATGCTTGCTAGCCCATGCCAGATATTCCTGCACTATGATCAACCTCTCTGAAAATTTATGACTCATGCTACAATTGGTCAAAGTTGACTACACATGCTACACTGTTGTGATCATGGTCAGTGACATATGCTCACTTCGGCTGGTGATTGCGCAAGGTAGCCACACCATACCACTAGTATTTGAAGGCTATAATACTTGCTCACCCATGCCTATTATGCCTGCACTTTGATTGTCCCATCTCATCATTTCTGACTTGACCTTCGAGTTGTCAAAGTTGACCACCAATGGTATAATGTTGTGATCATGCTGAGTGACATATGCCCACTTTGGCCTGTCATTATGCATGGTAGTCACACCGTGTCACTAATTATTAGAGATGTTGATAACTTCTGTCACATGCATAACATGCCTGGACTTTTACTGTCCCTTCGGACCGTTTCTGACTAATGTGACGAGTTGTCAACATTGACCACACCTCGTGATCTGTTGTGGTCATAGTCAGTGACGGAGGCCAACTTTGGCTGGTCATTTCACACAAGAGCCACACCGTGCCACTAGTACTTGAAGGTTGTAATGCTATCTATTCTATGACTATTATTCCTGTACTTTGATTTCCCATTTCCAACTTGTGCTATGCTTTGTGAACGTTGACAATACATGGTATCATGTTTTGGCCATGGTCAGCAACATGTATCCACTTTAGCCAGTCATTGCGCACAATAGCCACATTTTGGCACTATCTTTTGAAGTATTGTATGCCTAGCAGTCAAGCTCTAGTACTCATGCAATTTTGTTTCCCTCTCTTGCCACGTCTTAATTGTGCTATGATTTGTCAAAGCTGACCACACATGGTGTTACATTGTGGACGTCAGCGACATATGCTAACTTTGGCTGGTCCTTGCACACACTAGCCACACCGTGCCACTAGTTATTGAGTTTCTTTTCAATTTATAGTCCATTCATGGTATGCCTGAAGTATAGTCCCCTCCTCTGACCATCTCATACTATGAGTCATCAAAACTGACTGTGCATGGTGTAATGTTGTTTTCATTGTCAGTTACAGAGGCCTACTTCAGCCGGTCATTGCGCATGATAGCCACACCATGCCAGTATTAACTGAAAGACATTGTAATTCCTAGCCCATACCTAGTATGCCTGCAGTTTCATGGACCCCTCTGCTTGTTCCTGACCTGTCAAAAGAAGTTGTCAAAGTTGACCACACATGGTTACTGCAGTGGTCATGGTCAATTAGATATGCCCATATGGTCGGTTGTTGCGCGCCATAGAAACAACGTGCCACTAACAAAAGTTCTTGATACATGTAAGCACATGCCTAGAATACCTTTGACTGTCACCCCTGGTCATTTCTGACTCGTGCTATGATTTGTCAACGTTGACCACACCTTGTGGAATGTTGTGGTCATGGGCAGTCCATGCCGAGTACGTATATGCTTTTATTTTCCCCTTGAACTATTTTTACTCATGCTTCAATTTTTTAGAGTTTACCACACATGGTTTCATGCTATTGTCATGGTGAGTGACATACGTCAACATTGGCTGGTCATTGCGCATGATAGCCACACTATGCCACTAGTATGTGAAGGTTGTTTTAGTTGCTATTCAATTTTTAGCATTCCAAATAAGTTTATCTTCCTCTCTGATCATTTCTCACTCGTGCTGTTTATCTTCACATTTGACCACACGTGGCATAATGCTGTAGTCATGGTGGAGTAGCATATGCCCAAAAGGTGTAGCAATGTCGTCATTGTAAGTGACATGTGCCAAGTTTAGCTAGTAATGATGCACGATATCCACACCTTGCCATAAGTGTTTAAAGGTTTTGATAACTGAAATTCTATGCCTGGAATGCCTGTCCTTAAACTCCTCCCTCCGATCATTCTTGACTCATGCTTTGACTAGTCACAGTTGAGCACACATGGTGTAATGTTGTGGTCTTGGTTAGCTATACATGCCCATGTTGGACGTCCATTGTGCATGATAGGCTCACCGTGCGAATAGTCTTTGAAGGTTTTGATACTTGCTAGCCCGTGCATATTATGCCTTAATTCTGTCTCGTGCTGTTGTTTCTCGGTTTTGATTACACATGTTGTCATGTTGCGGCCATGGTCAGTGACATGTATCCACTTTGACCAATCATTGCAGAAGATTGCTACACCTTGTCACCTTTTTCTTTCTATTTAGTTTCTCCAGGAAATTTGTGCACAAGGTTTGTGCGTAACTCTTGTACACAAAGTTGGACAAATTTTGTACACGGAGTTTGTAAGAAACGTTTTTGCACAATGCTTGTTGATGAGGTTTTTACACAAATTTTGTGAACAAATTTTGCTTAGAATCTTAGAGCAATTTATTCATTTTTTTAATTGTGTGCACAAAGATTTTACACACAGCTTGTGCACAATGTTGGTGTACAAAGTTTGTGTACAAGTTTAGCGCACAGAGTTCGTGCAGAAAGTTTGTGCAGAACCCATGTGTACACTGCGTTTGTACCGAAAGTTTGTTAAAAAAATGTTGTGCAAAGCTTTTGTGCACAAATACTTTACACAAATGTTTTGCACAGTGTGTACATATTTTTTTTGCACATTTTTTTTTCACTTGCATCCACATGCAATCACTTGCCTTCATGTGCAGATTCCTGCAATCACATACAAACACTTGGAACCATTTCTAATCACTTGCAATCACATGCACTCATTTGCAACTATATGCAATAGCCTGCAATCATTCGCACATACCTGCAATCAAACACTCGTTTGAAATAGATTCCAATAATGTCCAATCACATGCAATCATTTGTGATTACCTGCAATCACGTGAAGTCGTTTGCAATCAATTGCAATCATTTGCGGTCACCTGCAATTACTTGCGACCACTTCCAATCGCTTAGAATAACTTGTAATCATTTGCAGACCGTTGTAACAAAATCAAATATTTCCCAATCACATGCAATCTGTTTTGGTGACTGGAAATGAATTGCAGTCACTCGCAATCATTTGCAATCACTCTCACCAGAAATCACCTGCAATCACTTGCAATCATTTGCAACAAGAATAAAGTACATACAATGATTTGCAACCACTTTTAATCACCTGTACAACATAATGATAATTTTCAGTCACTTGAAATCACTTGAAGTAATGCAAAACCTCCTGCAATTACTTTTATTCACTTCCAGTCATCTAGAAACACTTGAGAAAAGGTGGAAATCACCTGCAATCACTTGCAAACACATGCAACCACTTGTGATCACATGGAGTTGGTTACAGTTGAATAAAATCACTTATGATCACATGCAATCACCAGCAATCTACTGCGACTCCCTTGGAATAACTTGCAATATCTTGCAGTTACATGCAACCACTTGCAATCATTTCTAACCACTTGCAATGACTTGCACTCATGTTCAATCATTTGCTGTCACATGCAACTACCTTCATCCATTTTCAATTACTTGCAATCACCTTAAAGCAATTGAAAGCTCTTTCGGTCAATTGCAATCACCTGGAATCACTCACACTCATCTGAAATCACTTGCAACCATTTTTGGCTACTTAAAACAACTTGCAATCATTTGCATTTAAATGCAATCACTTGAAATCTATGAAAGGAAATCTCCTGCAATCACTTTAAGCCACTTGAAAGCACGTGGAATCATTTTCATTCACATGAAATTACATGCAGTAAATTGCCATCAGCGGCTTTGACTTGCATCCACATGAAAATTACTTGCAAATATTTGTAACCACGTGCAATCATCTGTATTCATTTCCAACCACTTGCAGTCATAGTCACTCATTGTCAATCACCTGAATCTTATTGCAATAGATTGCATTCACCTGAAAACACTTAAAACCATCAGCAACGGATTGAAATAAATCGCAAGCATTTGCAGTAAAATGCCATCACTTGCAATCTATTGGTTGCATTTTGAATCATGTGACTGCAGATATTCGAGAGTGATTGAAGGTGTTTGCACTTGATTGCACGTGATTGCACGTGATTGCAAATGATTGCCATTGATTTCATGTGTCCGTGCATTCTTGCATATGCTTGTATTTGATTTTAAGTGGTTCCAAATTATCACAAAGGATTTCACGTTAATGCAAGTGTTTGCAAATGTTAAGGTGATTGCCATGTATTGCTGGTGACTGAATGTGACTGCCAGTGATTTCAATTTGTAACAAGTCATTGCTGATGATTGCGATTCATTGCAAGTGATTGCAAGAGAATACAAATGATTATGAGATATTGCAAGTGATGTAAAGTAACTTCAAGTGGTTTCACGTGATTGCAAATCATTTTGAATGATTTTAAGGTAACTGAAAACCATCGCAATTAATTGCAGGTGACTGCGGTTGATTGCAAGTAATGACATGTGATTGAAAGTAATTGCATTCGATTGTAATCCATTTCACATTGTTACAAATGGTTGCCCGTGTTTCCAAGTCAAGGCAAGTGATTGCAATCTTTCAAAGTGATTCCAGGCGATTCAGAATGATTGCAAGTAATTTAATGGAATCTGAAGGAATTTTCAGTTATTGCAGGTGATTGCAAGTGATTGGAAGTAACTCCAAGTAATTGCAGATGATATTAGGCGATCGCAAGTGATTGCATATGATTTCGAGTCATTGAAATGGATTGCCTGTAACTGGGAGACATGTCCAATGATTGCAATTGACTTGAAATGTTTGTAAGTTATTTCAAGAAATTGCAAACGGTTGCAAGTCATTGGAGGTGAGTGAAATGATTGCACTAAAATCATTGCAGAATGCATCAATCTTCCGACAACGTTTGGTGAACTTCTTGGACTTAAACTTTTAGATTAGAATTTTATGAAGGAGCACCTCGATATTCTCCAAACCCCTGAAATTATTTGTAAAAATTCTCGAAGCAGCATCTCATGACGCAACGTCGTATGCGTGGCTCGACTTGATTGTTGTAGCGTGGAAGTGCCACGCCGACTGGTTAAATGAGCCACGTGGCTCAAGCAGGGTCACCTATGACTGTGGGCGGTTGGATGGGATGGCTTGAGGGTCGAAGACCCTCAAGCACCGCGTTTTAGGCCTTATCGGCCAAGGATTTCGTCCATTTTGTTACATTGGTATCAAAGCTCAAGGGCTTGAATCCCACGTTGGGATTACCGAAGATGAGGAGGCGGCTCTAACTCCTAGTGGGGGGAAGTGTAGTGTGGCAGTGCCACGCCGACCGGTTCAGGAGCCACGTGGCTCGAGCACGATCACCTGGGACTGTGGGCGGTTGGATAAGATGGGGAGACCCTCAAGTAGCACAGTTTTGGCCTAGTTGGCCAAGGATTCCGTCCAATCCGTTACAAGTGTCAAAGACCCAAAGTATGCCTCATTTTTGTTCATGCTGTTGTCATCATGTGCTGAAGAGTTTTGATATTCGTGAAAACTCACGTAAGTACGGTTACGTTAATCACAAATCACTCAAGTGTCCCATTGTTCCAAGTCGTCTTTTGTGCCAAAACTCCGACTTGTGAACCGCCTACGTTCTGCCCGACGTAACACACTATATTGCATAAGAAGATTCCATAGATTTTCTTGCCCATGTCTTCCCATGTCCCCCTTCGACGAAAATCTTGGGAGAGCAACTGCGGAAGGCAATTAACAATGATGTTTTTTGTCCATGTTCTGGAGGTTGAGTGGGTTTTTCGAGGAGGATGTGTGCAGATTTTGGAGAATGACCAAGCATTAAAAACCATTCAATGTCATTTTTATGCAGGACTCAGAACTCAGAAGACAGTACTACTTTCTGAATGTATGCCATCTTCAATCAGTTTTCCTTGTTATGTCCGTGACGTACACGAGTCCGTAAGCGTTGCGAGTGCACACGTTTTTTCCTTACATTCATGGCCCATGTCAACCTCAACATTTTTACGCCGTTCGGCCAAGGGCATTGCAGCCATCTGCCCCAACTTCTGTTGGTCTGCTTCTGAAGGTTCTGAAATTTTGGATCACTTTCTAGAAGTTTTGAAAAAATTATCGCAAACTGTATCGATGTTTTGATACTGTTTGGTCGACTTCTCGACGACGCTAGAACTTTACAAGAGCATGCTTTCATGTTCTTGAACCCCACGACTTATGAGTGAAGTTTCTCGAATCGACCACTCACGACGCGACATTGCACAATTTTATCGAATCGAGCGTCCAAGACACCCCATATGCCTCATTGTGTTTCTCGTTGTTTTACAAATATGTGTTTGACTTGTTCGACACTTGTTGTCTAAGAACACTTATTGCTATGTACAAATAATCCAATATTCCTGATTTCTCTAATAATTTTCTTCTCCGCACCTCATGTCTGTGAACCACCCACGTTCTGCTGGAGGTTACATTCTGCGGGGAGGGGCACTAAAGATAACACTTGAACAGGTGTGGTTGTGTATGAACATTTGTGACAGTCTTTGTAGGAGAATGTTTAGCATGTTCTCAAGCGAGTATCCAGCTATCAGTTCCGGTGGGTTTTTCGGAATTCACTCTTCCATCCGCCATGAACTTACGACATACTGCTTGCTTCTGAAGCCGACCAGTACCCAGCTGCCCTCACTGCCGACGGAACTTGACCGCCATGGACGCCGAGTCCACGGACGGCAAGCAGAGGCTGCGGTCGTTCGACCACGCCATGCGCAAAGCCTGCTGGGAGAAGGCCGACGTGGTGCCGGGCAGACACCCTGAGAGGTGCGTTGCAGTTCAGTGAGGGATGTCGTCTGTGGGTGTTGGTCGGCTGTTGGCGGACACAAGGCCGGAAATGTGGACGCATGTGTTGAGGAGGGGCGGACGGGAGTGGAGGGCGGGCTGACCGTACAGATGTTCACGGCCATGTACCATCATTATTTCTAACGGCCATGTACCGGCATCATCAATATCGTTGTCGTCGTCGTCGTCGTCGTCGTCGTCGTCGTCGTCGTCGTCGTCGTCGTCGTCGTCGTCGTCGTCGTCGTCGTCGTCGTCGTCGTCGTCGTCGTCGTCGTCGTCGTCGTCGTCGTCGTCGTCGTCGTCGTCGTCGTCGTCGTCGTCACCATTCTGGTAGTCGTCGTTGTCGTCGCCGCCGCCGCCGCTGCCGCCGCTGCTGCCGCCACCGCCGCCGCTGTCGTCGTGGTCCTTGC
>SZWC01000040.1:362293-374124 GCA_023375785.1 Penium margaritaceum | reverse complement strand
GGGGATGAGGCTTGTAGTTGTTTCTACTTGTTCAGCTGTGGTGGGAAACAGTTGTACGACGCTGGAAGGAAGAGTATGGAGAGAATGGTACCTGTCACGTTTGTGCTTCTGTTCCTTGATCGGGGAGTAGGGGTGGGGGGTGGGGATTGGGGAGTAGGGTAAGGGGCCTGGGGGGTTGGGTGGGATCTGCTTTATGGAATGAGTTGTGTCATCGTTTTTCTGTCTCTCTTTCTCTGCTGATGTGCTATGCTATGCTGTGTTGTGTTGTGTTGTGTTGTGTTGTGTTGTGTTGTGTTGTGTTGTGTTGTGTTGTGTTGTGTTGTGTTGTGTTGTGGCGCAGGTGTTTAGCCTTTGGCAATCTTCGTGGTGCCAACGCTGTGCTAGACGAGCTACGTGAGCCAGGAAGCAGCAGCAGCAGCAGCAGCACTGGTGGCGTCAGAGATGCCAGCGATGGCGGCAGCAGTGTCGACAAGTCTGAGAGTGTGGCGGCAGCCGCTGTCCATCTCCCTCTGGGAAAAGCGCTGCAACCACCACCGCTTCCCGATTCGCCCCTTATGCACTTCCTGTCGTTCCTCCTGCTCACGTACGTGCGCCCGCGTCTATCGGATGGTTGTAACTTTTGTGAACACTTTGCAAAGCGTTCAAGAAAAATTACATCCTGCTCACATACGTGCGCCTGCCTGTGTTGGATGTTGACGTCGTGACCGAGGCTGTCTGCGCCTTGCGCGTCCGATTTTGGCCGTTTGGTTGGGTGGTCCTGAGAAGGGTGACGCTATGTGCTGGTGTGTGCGAAAGACGCAACAGGGCAGTGTAGTCTGGCCTCCCTCAAACATGGATAGGTGTGTGCATGCGGACGTGTGCACATCTGCATTGCATGTCTGTGTGCATGCGCACGTGTGCACATCTGCATTGCATGCCTGTGTGCATGCGCACGTGTGCACATCTGCATTGCATGTCTGTGTGCATGCGCACGTGTGCACATCTGCATTGCATGTCTGTGTGCATGCGCACGTGTGCACATCTGCATTGCATGTCTGTGTGCATGCGTGCACATCCGCATGTCATGGGGGAGGCTGCAGTGGATGATGCCGCAGACTACCTCAGTCTAGTTTTCGCTCGGTGGTCTGGCTGGTCCCTCATGCGAGTGCAGACGCAAGAATCGGTGCACGAGTCCATGAGCGTGGGCAAGGGCTAGGGCATGGACATGAACATGGGGGTGGGCATGGGCATGGACATGCGCATGTGCATGTTCGTGGGCATGATTGTAGGCGCGTAGGTGTGTGCATGAATGTGCACTTGTTGTGGTGTTGTGCGTTTTGTGGCACGTGTGTAGGCTGGAGAGGGACGCGTACCCTCTGTTCCAGGTGCTGTGCATGCGCTACCAACCCAGTCTTGACCGAGATCCGTCATTTCATAAGGTAGGGTCGCTCAGCTCTGAGACCAAAGCAACCATCCCTCCCACTGTCTATGATGTCGTCCACTGTCTATGATGTCGTCTACTGTCTATGATGTCGTCCACTGTCTATGATGTCGTCTACTGTCTATGATGTCGTCTACTGTCTATGATGTCGTCCACTGTCTATGATGTCGTCTACTGTCTATGATGTCGTCCACTGTCTATGATGTCGTCCACTGTCTATGATGTCGTCTACTGTCTATGATGTCGTCCACTGTCTATGATGTCGTCTACTGTCTATGATGTCGTCCACTGTCTATGATGCCGTCCATTGTCTATGATGCCGTCCATTGTCTATGATGTCGTCCACTGTCTATGTCGTCCACTGTCTATGCCGTCCACTGTGGATGGCATCTTCACGCTCCACTGTCGTCTTGCTTGCGCTGTCCATCTGCCACCCTGCCACACAGCATCGGCCACGCTACGCTGGCTGCTAGCTCAGCCACTCTCGTTTTTCTCACCTGCGGATCAACGCCTATGTGCGTGCAACATGCGACATTGGCTGCTTGCACGCACTTGGGTTGCTTTTGCATCGTGCACATAGTAAACAGTCCACATTGCACTCGTCGTGTAATGGTGTGGGAAGAGGAGGCCGGGGTG
The DNA here is from genome assembly GCA_023375785.1 of Penium margaritaceum. NCBI lineage: Eukaryota > Viridiplantae > Streptophyta > Zygnematophyceae > Desmidiales > Peniaceae > Penium > Penium margaritaceum. Next base: position 372,068 of record SZWC01000040.1, on the reverse strand, counting down.
GGGGGGGGGGGGGGATATGTTTTCCATCATGCATGTGGCAATGACTGTACGTGCATGTCTGTTTGTGTGTGAGTCTGCATGGCAGTATCTCGACGATGTCGCGCACAGGTTCTATGGTGTGCGGAAGCAACCCGGTGGCTTCCTAGGGAACTTCATGCAGGTGAGAAATTGCTTTTCGAGAGTGTGTGAGAGTGGTTGCGAAGCTGTCACAATGCACCTCCACCTCACTTGCAACTTGCTTGCCCTGTGTAAACTCCGTCCTCCTCCATCCCTGCCCTCACACACAGATCTCAATCTGTTTTCCCAGCACCTTTTCTGTGTGCTTGCAGATGCTCATGGGAGGAGAGTGACCAGACGACCAGCCTTTGGATGCTGTCCCTGCATCCTGTCCTGTACATCTCATGACCTCTTGGCGGCTGTTGCTGCTGCTGGGCCGCAAGAGTGCCTAGCAGCCCTTTCGCACAGCCTATACTCTGAACACATGCTAACACTGATGGTAGGTTGTAGTCAGCAGTCAGCATACTGCCTCTGCACACGCCATGCCTACAACAAGATGTTGGCCTTCACAGTGAAGTGTTGGATTGCCCACAAGACATCAGTCACCAGTCATTACTGTCTGCAGCTTCACCACTTGGTCTGACATCAACACGATATTTTGCAGCCTGAAAATTTACTTGACCACCAGTCAGTCCGTGTCTGCATGTTGTATTGCAACGTCAACAATTGCATGTGCTGGAGTACCTTGACTGAGTTCAGTGCTTGCATGTATGCATAAGTGAGATCACAGTGGAAAAGTAAGTACTGGATCGTTGTGCTTGACAGAGTATGAGTTCCTAACCAACAGCTTTGACCCCACGTTGCAGGACACCGGTTCAGACCACATTATTTTCACCTAAGGCCCATGGTGACCCATCCCAACCTTCGTGTTATGCTTGCCAAGACTGGGGACACTGGATGATTGTCGCATTGCATGAACCCAAGAAGCATGTGACACTTCACATACTTCTTTCACATTTCGTCATTTTGTTGCATCAAATGACCATTTCTCATCACATGTTTTTCCCATACCACATGCTTGTTCGGCATCACATGATTATTTCATACTGCGCAAACTTTCTCCCATGTGAAAAGACAGCCGCTGAAGCCGACCATACTTGCGCGAAAAGGAGCACATACCTACTCAGATTCAGTTGACATCATCACGACACTTCTCTTTCCTTCATTTTTCTTTTGCCACAAGATTGTGCGAGGATGCCCAACTCTCGCATGTCATTACAAACAAACATGGTACAAACGTCATCTTCAAAATTGATAGTGCAATACGTCGTCCCAACCCCTAGATCAAGCAAAGCCCCATGTCAACCCCCATACAAGACACAGTCTAGATGTCAATGGCCCATACGATGACTGCACATTGGTGCCAAGTCCGATGACTGCTGACATGAGCAACCAGTCCGCTAACACTGACTGCCGAACCCTCGAGAGATGTCTGCTGGTGCTTGACCCAACTCTGTGTACCATGGCCGACTGTCCTCCTGGTTTCAAAACCACACATGTAAGGAATGAGAGGAGGGGGTGGGAGCACGAGGAAGAAGAGCTAACGATGTGACCATCATATGAGCAGATCTACACCAATCCAAGCAAAGCTTAGCAAAAGCGGCGAGCTCCTAAGAACTCGATTCCCGAGGCGTTCGGCTTCCTCATCACGCCATCGCTGCCACTCCACAATCTCACGTCGCTCATACGTGACGACGTACCACGCCGATGCCCGCAACCTTGCCTCCACTCGAGCCTCAGGAGTGAGAGGATCTTTTTTTAGATCATCTTGCGCGATGACCACCTCTCCGGAAAGAGGAGTAGGCTTCTTCTGTCCGTGCAGAAGAAGATAACGGTACTCTTTCCGGATCCTTTGATACTCGAGCCGCACTCTCTCGCGCACAGTGGAGGCGCGTCCACGATTCATCTGTGCAAGGTGAATCGCCGAGTGAGTTATGAGCTCCGCCTCAGTACTCACGCCGTACTGCAGGCACGAACACAAATACAAAAGCGATCACAAATGCAAACTCAAACACAAAAGCGATCGCAAATGCAAACACAAATGCAAACGCAATAACAAGCAAGAAATCTGGAACACGGAATCAAAGGAAGGCAAAGGCTTCTCACACATGCATTGAAGTGCACGAACATTGCTTGATTTTCTTGTTCGCCGGTTGTGATCGGTTGTCATCCGCTGTGATCAGCTGCGATCGATTGCGATGGGTTGTGAGCAAATGCAGCGGTGCACAGGTAGCCCTCTTGAACATCTATCTATCTACCTATCTATCCGTGTTCGATCCACATCCCCTACTTTGTTGCAGTTGAGCTACTACAATGCCACCATCCAGCCCTGCACAAGGGGGTTTTGCTGTCGCCGATGAGCATCTATTTGTGTCATCGCTTAGCAGTTGTGTGGAGACCGTTGCTGAGAAAGAATGGATCATGCCCCATCACCGTTGGAATAGTAAGTTGGCTGAAACACAGACCGCTTGTGTCAAACCATCGGCGTGCACTGAATAGAAGTGCCCCCAGTTTCCCCTTCCTTCCTGTCACCCCATGTCCTACCCACCTCTACTCCAACCCCCTCTTACTCCCGTTCAGCCAGCATTTGCTCCCCCACTTCCAAACCTGAGGGTGTCCACTACGAGGTTGGAGAGAAGGGGTCCACTATGGCATTGGAGAGTGGGGCAGGATAGTGGACAGGCGAAAGGGGCGCAAAGGGAGGGCGAGCTGCAACCGACACTGGATGGCTTATTCAACACCACTCATCAGCTCATCCTAGCGGTCATCCCATTCCACCCCGAACTCCACACCACTCCTACCCATCCGTCATCCTTGTTCCCTCCGCCAAGGCAGGAGGGGGAGCAAGGGAAGAGGGAAGGCAAATCTGGGAAAAAGGAGGGTCAAGAGGAGGAGGAGAGGGAGGGGACAAGAACAGCAGAGGGAGGGGAGAGAGAGGGACAGAAGGAGTGCGGCAGGAGGTGGAGGGATTGAGACAAGGTGCTGAGGAGTGGGAACCGGCATGGGAACCTTGCGATTTCACCCCCTGGACTAGCATACAGCCCAAAAAGGAACGAGAAGTAAAGAAGAAGAGGATCCGACCAGTCCTACAGAGTCTCGCTTTTGAATTTGCTCCAGCCAATTCCTAGAGCTTGAGGGATGCAGGTCTTACCCTCACATTGCCGCAGCATGCCACAAATTGCACACATACCGTTGTCCTCTTTAGCTCACGTCCGACGCCAACAAGATAAACCTCAACCCTTGCTTGCAGAAATAGGATAGGCCTCATGTTTGCAGCCTCTCTTAATAACGTGCGCGCCTTATGCCTCAAGGCATAAGGTGCGCCCGACTTTTGCTGAGGGTGCGCCCTCTGCCGACGAGGTTGCAGAGTGGTGCACTGATGGCGGACAACTTCATGTCCGTACATCACTGCTCCGAATCCAGGCTTCAAAGCTCCTGAGGAGCTCATGGCTGCAGGTTTGCCATGGAAAAGCTAAGGGCCGGAAACTGAGACGGTCACGGACCTCCACGAGCGTCACCCGGCAGGCCTCCTCCCCCTACCCGAGTAGGTACCGGACTTCGACCCACCGGACGAGGGGGGAGCGGACAGGATCACGGACACCATGGTGGAGGAGGTGCTCAGGGAGGCGCCACGCGGTTCCAGCGCTGGGCCACTGGGCCTCACCACAGACCTGCTTCGCGACGTCCTCTTCGACTCGCCTGCAGCCTTGGACGGCCTTGGGGGGGTCCTCCGTCGCATGCTCGAGGGCGGCCTACCGGCAGAGGCAGCCTCCTGCATCAACCGCAGCAATCTCATCCTAGTGCTGAAGGGGGCCTCAGAGGAGGAAGGGGTGCGCCCGATCGCGGTGGGCGAGGTGTGGACGCGGCTGACGGGGAAGCTGCTCCTGCTTCGTGACAGGGAGTAGCTTAACTCCGTGCTCCGGCCTCATCAGTTTGGCGTGGGCGTGTCCGACGGTGCAGCTCTCCTGGTACGAGGGATCACGGCCATCCTCACCGCCAATCCCTCCTTCTGGCTGCTTCGACTCGACATCCGCAACACCTTGAACGAGGTGGAGCAGGTGTCGATGTTCACGGCGGTGCTTGACGCATGCCTGGGATCCTGGATCCCCTACTTTCGGCAGTTCTCCCTCCGCCCTGCTCAGCTCCTCATCTTCGACGTCGACACACCTGCCGTCCTGGAGAGCGCCCGCGGCGTCCGTCAGAGTGATCCACTCGGCCTTGCACTCTTCGACCTCGTCAAGGCCCCCGCTCTACAGGCGGCCTCCTAGACCCTGCTGGCGAAGAGTAGTGATCGACTCGGCCACATCGGCGCCTACCAGGACGACGCGACCGTATGCAGCCCCCCCCACCTCTTAAGGGTCTGCATGGCAGCCTTTGTGGAGGCTGCGGCTCTCCGCGGCCTACGCGTCCAGCTTGGGAAGTGCCTGCTGTGGCAGAGCTCGACGAAGGACATCCCCTCCACGCTCGCCAAGCTGCCTCGGACGGCCGGAGGAGTGGAGGTCCTGGGCTGCCCGGTCGGCACGCAGGACTTCCAGGAGGAGTGGTCAGAGGCGTGATTACCGCACCCAACCCGCGATCTCCGGCAGCAGAGCCGGATGGAGGACGTACAGGCGGCAATGACCCTCCTCCGGCTCTGCATCATCCCGCAGGTGGACTTCTCCGTGCGGGCTCTACCCCCGAAGCAGTGGTGCCTACCGGTGCTGCAGCGGTTCGACGACGCCGTGTAGGCGACGGTCCTCTCGCTGCTCCAGGTGACGGCGGCTGCTGACTGTGTGACGGAGGACTAGGACCACCACCAGCTCGCCCAGTGGCAGGTGAAGCTCCCTTCCGCTTTGGCGGCGCTGGCATCCTCAGCGTCCGTGACCGGGCGCCGATCGCCTTTGCATGCGCCACAGGCTCCCTCCTCCACGCTCTGGTCTCAGACTTCAGGTCTCTCCTGCCCTCCGCCCGGACCCTTGACTTCCTCACTCCCCTGTGGCGGCCAGTGGAGGAGGAGCTACCGGTGCATGTGTTCCGTGCCTTCCCCTTTCTCGACGGCCTGCAGCAGGGACGAGCGCCATGCCTCTACCAACAGCTGAGCAAGGTGTGGTATGCGAGGTGACGGGAGCGGTTGGTGAAGGAGACAAGGACAGTAGCGCTGCGGCATTGCGCTTGTCCGGTGCGCTACGGACCGAGCACGGGGTGCAGCCGCAGAGCGCAGAGCAGATGTTGGGCCACACCAACGCAGGGCAGTGCATTATCGCTCGAGGCCACGCCGTCAGGGGAGTACGACCAGACCTTTATTCCAGCAGCAGACTTCGGACTCCATGCGCAGCTCTGGCTAGGCCTCCCCCTCGCACACCTAGAGAAGGTACGGGTCCACCCCCTTGAACCAGATGCTGTGATCCGCAATGAGAAGGGTGGCGCGATCTGGCGTATTCACAACGCCATCCGCGACGAGCTCCCTGACGTCTGTCGAGAACACTGTCTCCTAGTCTGCGTGGAGCCGACGGACGTGCTACCTGTGCCAGGAGGGCGGGGGTACCTCCGCCCGGACCTCACCTTGGTGGACCGCGACTTTGGCATAACGTGGGTGTTGGACGTCACAAAGGTGGACGCACAGGGACACCGGGCCACAGGGCCGGGACGAGCTCTCGAAGCTGTTGAGGAGAAGGTCGAGAGATACGGAGCGGCTCCGCGACGGGGACACCACCTGCGTCCCCTGGCTTGGGAGACCCTGGGAGGCCTAGGGGAGGAGTTCTGGGTTTTCTTGGCCCGCCTCGCCAAGATCCTCACGCGAATGCCAGAGTCCTTCATGCCACCTCAAGCAAGCAAGGGCAGGGATCTCGGGCAAAGCCCTGTGGCCAAGACCGCTACACGGTGGGGAGGATGCCAACGTCCTTCACGCAACCTCAAGCAAGCCAAAACAGGGTTCTCGGGCAAGGCCCTGTGGCGAGGATCGCTACACGGTGGGGAGGATGCCGTAGTCCTTCGCGCCACCACAAAAGCACACTCAGGGATCTCGGGCAAGGCCCTGTGGCCAGGACCGCTACAAGGGAGCAGCGAGTAAACACCTCCCAGAGCCTCTGGGAGCTAGGCTTCCCAGAAAGTTGGCTCCACCCCGCAGAGGGCTGAGAGTGTGAGGAGGGAGTGCACACGTCCCTAGCGCACGACGTGGCCCACCTCGCCGGTGAAGGGGGCAGAACCTCTGACGTGCGTGGAGACGTAGAGCCGGATGGCCGCGCACTGGGCGCGGATCCCCGCGATAGAAGCCCGCTGTGCGAGGATGCTCATCGCTCGTTGTGCCGAATGCGCTAGGGTCTCCGCCGAGCACTGTCGAGTCTCGCGTGATAGGCAGATCTTGGCCAAGAAGACCCTGAACTCCTCACCCACGCCTCCCAGGGTCTCCCATGCCAGGGGTTGCAGGTGGTATTTCCGCAGAGGAGGCGCTCTGTATCTTTCGACCTTCTCCTCCACAGCAGCCTCAAGAGCTTGTCCCGGCCCTGTGGCCCGGTGCCCCTGTGCATCCACCGTCGTGACGTCCAACACCCACGTGATGCCAAAGTGGTGGTCCACCAAGGTGAGGTCTGGGCGGAGGCACCCCTACCCTCCCGGCAGATGCAGCACGTCCGTCGGCTCCACGCGTGCCGTGAGACGGTGCTCTCGGCACAAGTCAGCGAGCTCGTCGCGGATGGCGTCATGGACACGCTAGATTGCGCCCCCCTCCTTCTCACGGCAGGTCATGGTAGCCGGTTTGAGGGGGTGCACCCATACCTGCTCCAGGTGTGCGAGGGGGAGGCCTAACTAGAGCTGCGCATGGAGTCGAAAGTCCGCCGCGGGGAGGAAGGTCCGGTCGTCCTCCTCTGATGGTGTGGCCAAAAGCATTAGTGCGCTGCCCTGCGTCGTTGTGGCCCAACATCTGCTCTGTGCTCAGCGGCAGCACCCCGTGCTCAGCCCCCACCGCACCGGACAAGCGCAGTGCCTAAGCGCTACTATCCCAGCCTCCTCTACCCACTGCTCCTGTCGGCTCGCATACCACACCTCACTCAGCTGCTCGTAGAGGCATGGCGCTGGCCCCTGCAGCAGGTCGTCGAGAGAGGGGAAGGCGTAGAACACCTGCACCGGTAGCTCCTCCTCGACTCGACGCCACAGGGGGGTGAGGAACTCAAGGGTCTGTGCGGAGGGCAGGAGAAAGCCGAAGTCAGAGACTAGAGCATGGAGGAGGGAGCCTGTGGCTCATGCAGAGGCGAGCGACGCCTGGTCGCGGGCGCTGAGGAGGCCTGCGCCGCCAAAGCGGAAGGGCAGCTGCACCTGCCACTAGGCGAGCTGTTGCAGGTCCTAGTCCTCCGTCGCACGGTCGGCAGCTGCCGTCACCTGTAGCTGCGAGAGCACTGCCGCACACACGACGTCGTCAAACCGCTACACAACGCTAGCCACCGCCGCTCGGGGGGCAGGGCCCGCACGCAGAAGTCCACCCGCGAGATGATGCAGAGTCGAAGGAGGGTCATCGTCGCCTGTACGTCCTCCATGCGGTCAAGCTGTCGGAGATCGCAGGTCTGCTGCGGCAGCCACGCCTCTGCCCACTCCTCCTGTAAGTCCTAGGTGCCGACCGGGCAGCCTAGGACCTCCACTCCTCCGGCCATCCAAGGCAGCTTGGCGAGCGTGGGAGGGATGGTCTCTGTTGAGCGCTGTCATTGTAGGCACTTCCCAGGCTGGACGCGTAGGCCGCGGTGAGCCGCAGCCTCTACGAAGGCCGCCATGCAGGCCCCTAAGAGGTGTGTGGGGGCCCGCGGACGGTCGCGTCGTCTTGGTAGGCGCCGATGTGGCCTAGTCTGTCGCCACTCTTCGCCAGCAGGGTCTGGGAGGTCCCCTGTAGAGCGGGGGCCAGGGCGAGGTCGAAAAGTGCAGGGCCCAGTGGATCACCCTGGCGGACGCCGCGGGCGCTCTCCAGGATGGCAGGACTGTCGACGTCGAAGAGGAGGAGCTCGGTAGGGCGGAGGGAGAACTGCCGAAGGGAGGGGGTCCAGGACCCAAGGCCTGAGTCCAGCACCGCCGTGAACACCGACGCCCGCTCCATCTCGTTAAAGGCGTTGCGGATGTCGAGTCGGAGCAGCCAGAAGGAGGGGTTGGCAGTAAGGATGGCCCTGATCCTTCGCACCAAGATAGCTGCGCCATCGGACACGCCCACGCCGTACTGATGGGGCCGGAGCACGGAGTCAAACAGGAGCAGGAGCAGCTTCCCCGCCAGGCGCATCCACACCTCGCCCACCGCGATCGGGCGCACCCCTTCCTCCTCTGAGGCCCCCTTTAGCGCCGGGATGAGTCTGTTGCGGCTGATGCAGGAGGTTGCCTCTGCTGGTAGGCAGCCCTCGAGCATGCGATGGAGGACCCCCCCCTAGGCCCTCTAAGGCCGCAGGCGAGTCCAGTACAAGGTCGCGAAGCAAGTCTGTGGTGAGGCCCAGTGGCCCAGTGCTGGAACCGCGTGGCGCGTCCCTGAGCACCTCCTCCACTATCGCGTCCGTGATCATGTTCGCTCCCCCCTCGTCCGGTGGGTTGAAGTCCGGTATCCACTCGGGTAGGGGAAGGAGGCCCGCCGGGTGACGCTCGCGGAGGGCCGCGACTGTCTTAGCTGTACCCGCCGCGAAAGGCCGGTCCTCAAACTGCTGCACTGCTCGGGCGAAGGTGCTTGCGTGGGCGAGATTCGCCGCCCGCCGTCGTGCCTTTGCTGCATCCACCCTCTGTGCCGCTGTGGCCGAGCGGGTCACAGGGCGGGAGACAACTCAGTCGCGTGCGGCCAGGCAAACCTGTTCCAATGTCTCCTCCAGAAGCCCCACCCATTCAACGGCCTCAAAGCGGCTGCACCGCTCCAAAATCACATCATCCGTCCATCTCAGCTCGCGGGTCGGCCCCCATCGCCCTCCTCGTAGACGCCACGGCGGCCTGAGACGGACGGGTCATCGATTTGCTCCTCAGGAGTGGGGACGCGGCAGAGAAGCAAATGGAGGTGAAGCAGCAGCATCCAACGAGTGAGGAGGCTCTCGGGGGGAAGGGTAGAATCGGTGGCCCACGTGCAGCATCGGCCGAAGATGGCACTCATTCGCTTCATCGGCTCCCCATATAGGCGCGCATATGCCTTGGAGGCCTGGACCAGATGTCCATCCTCGCTGTGCCCGCCTGGGGAGAGCCCGCATAGGCGCTACCAGGCAAAGTCCTCCAGGGACTCACAGACAGGTGTAACCGACAGATTTTGGGTCCAGAGGAGTCCGGGGCGAGGCAGAAAGAGCGCGTCTGCTCCCTGGAGAACCACCTGCTGTGTGCTAAGAAAGGCTCCTCCACCCAGAGACCATAGGGCATCGTGGAAGCCGGTGCAATCCCTCCGACTGGGAGCGCGGAGGCTGAGACCCAGTCAGGACAGGCCGTCAGGACAGGCTCCTCCCACCTTCTCCCCCGGACCCCCCCTCTCCCCCCCTCCCTCAGGAACACTCTCCCCCCGAGAGGCCCTCCTCTCGGGGGGAGAGTGTTCCTGAGGGAGGGGGGGAGAGGGCGGGTGAAGCAGGCGGTGCGGAGAGTGGGGGAGGGGATGGGGGGGGGGTTGGAGGTTGGGGGGTTGGGGGGGCGGGGCGAGGGAGGGGATGGGGATACTATGCGCCCGGGGACGGTAGGGCAAGGAGGCCAGGGCTGGGCCCCTGACCCCCTCCCCCACCCCTTGGATCCTGTGGGGGTGGGGGAGCGGGACGTA